>NW_021026861.1:898735-962747 GCF_004153795.1 Camellia sinensis
ATGATTTCCAAATTGGTTAGTGTGGTTAAAGTGACAAAATGTCTTTAATAGCCTCAGGTACGAAACCGAATACCAGATGTCGCACGGTGGTGGCAACACTATTGCCGGTCGTACATTTTTGGCAACTGACCCATTTTTCGTGTCAAAAGTTATTTTTTTTTTTTTTTTTTGTGGCTTACTAACGTGTATGGTGGTCTTGGTATCATCTTGGGAGGAATTGGAGATTTGGGTTTTTTCAGATTCCGATGGTCTCAATTGTTTCTAGTTACACTGTTCAAGCCCCGCTATCTCCATGCAATCAAGTAGCCCCGATCTCAAGCCGAAGCAATTATCGATCCTTCATGAGAATTGAGCCCTCAATTGAAGCGGAGAGTGAAATGAGATCTTTATGAGGTGTTTTCTAAGACACAACCGATACTTTATCTTTTTCTAGCACTGTTTTTATCGATTTATGCATCCATTGCATCCTTTTGCATTCATGTGCATATACCATCTATCCTTTCGACGCTAAGGCGCATTTAAGGATCATTCCCTCCTTTTCTCAGGACATGTGACCACAGTTTCAGAGCAGTCTTCTTAATGTAATACGGGGTCAAGGATGTGTGAAACGTTACCCAAGCGGTTTTCTCTCCTCGAGATACTTAGACATAATCTCGAGATATTTCTATTATCGGTTGATGTGATGGCTATCTCTGTGCCTAGAGTGTCCTGCTGTGACAGCGCCCTTGGCTTATGCCACCAAAATTCGAGACTCCCTTATTTGTGTCGCACGGTCTTAGCTGAACCAAAGTCACAATCCGGCAGAATACTTATGGAAAACTAAATTTTTAGAAGAAGGGCAACAGTGGACTGCTTTGCCAGATCAAGTCACCACCTAATATTTTTTTTATGGGGGAATTATAGGATACCCTGATCCGTTTGCCTCAAGGCCACTGTGGTCCGTCATTACAAGTTGACTCGCCGAAACTAGGTACGATTGGGGAAAGGTCAGCTATGAGGCAGCCTTCGCTCGCAGTCCGAAGATCGGACATCTACTATACTCATGATATCCAATTTTGAAAACATTATGTAATTCCTATTCGGTTAATTAGCTAGAATTACTAATGTGATGTGCACAAGCAAACACAGTATATTAACTAGATCGCCTAATTTGGTACAAAGCATCGATATCCATTTGTTTGGAAAATGTTTTGTAATTTGTACTTGCAAGTAGGTCTAGAACACGGATTTCGATGAGTTATCAACTCAAGCAATCCAACCTCACCCACAGGATCAGCAGTTCTATCACATAGCATCTAGCCACATGGTAAGCATGTTTGCACATTAACATTCACATCGGTCGATGATGCTAAGGCCACAATAGATACTTCAGTTATCCATGTCATAAATGTAAGAACTACGTAAGCATCAGTATGATTCTCAAGTCCATGTTAAGTGCCTAATCAACAGTACATAATGCATTAGATAGGCTCGCGTAGATTCTAGGATGGCATTAGAAAGCAACCTTATCAAATATTCTGTGTTTGGTTTTGCACCAAACACTTGTGTTTTTGTTTGGAGGGCGGGGAATGCCTTGTTGGCCATCCCCACTCCCCACCGGCCATGGCTTGAGGCCACCGACTGTGTTTTGTTGCCACCGGCCAAATTCTTGGCCGACCGGCACTATAGATGGCCGGCCGGCTATTTATTTTGGTCAAATTGCATTTTTGGCTGGGCGACTACTGTTTATCTGCTTTTGCAGATATTTTTATGCCAGCTGTGCTAGCTGGCATACCCTTTGCTCCCCTCCATACACGTGTATGGAGGGATCTCCCTCTTGACTAGCTTGTTTGGAAAACTTTACAAGAGGGATTGTCTATAAGAGGGGGCCCCTTCTCCCTCCATTAGGGTTAGAAATAAAAGCTCCAGAGGTTTGGTTTTTAGGGTTAGAAGTGTGTGTCTATTCTATTTCTATACCTCCCTTCCTTGTGGGTTAAGTGTGTGTTTGTTCTTACTATTGCACACAAACACCTACCATTACACCTTTCCTTAGTTGGTGAGGCATTGGAGGGTTGATCTTGGACTTTTTGAGCTGGTTTTGATCGAAGAGAAGGTCTGGCCTTGTGATCTTAGAAGTGTTCTTCAAGGGTGAGTGTTCTTGCCATTTATTCTCCATTTTTGCATAGCTTTTTTGACTATCTTGCAATTATTTTTAGACTTTGCATATAACATATAAAAGTTCTATTTTTACCCGCTTAAAATAGTTGTTTAAGAGTGTTTTGAGCTTCGGGGTTGTTTGACCCCTCTTAGGGCTTGTTTGGCCCCATTTTATGCCATTTTGGTTGAGCTCCGGGACCACCTTGTTTGGGCCTCCTCACCACTAAAATCTTGAGGGATTTCAGTGGTGAGGATGGTGCCTTAAGGTCCTACGAAGGAGAGGGCCACCCCCTCTCCTTGTTGTCCTTGAAAAGGGCCATTTTAGCCCTCATTAGTGAGCACCTTGTTTAAGTGTATGTTGGCCATGCCTTAACTACTTTTTATGACTATCTTGCCATGATATAGCATTTTTTTGAGTTGGTTTGGGTACACCATGCTTGCTCAGCGTACATGTCGTGTAATGCCATGAATTGCCTTAACATGCCTTGTGCTTTGAGCCTTGTTCCTAGCATATTTTTGGCTTAGCTTTGTGAAGATTTTATGCTTGTTTTAGCATGCTAAAGGTCTATTTTTGGTCATTTGGGTTGTCCATGCTTTGCTTTGTATAGCTACCATGTAACCTCTCTTGTATGCCTTACGCATTGACCCCTCTAGCATGCCATCCTTGCATCATTTTAGTGGTTTGGAACCACTTGTTATGTCATTTTAGTCCTCATGATATGCTCGTATGCTTGCATTTGATGCCCCTTTCATGCTTTAAAAGGTTGGTGTTTCTCGCTCCATATTTGTGCCATTGTGTATGCCTCTAGGATTAGATCATTTAGATGCCATCTAAGTGGTTTTTGGGGCTTACTTTTGCATGATTTAGGACTTTTTTTAGTTCATTTTGGTCATTTTCTTCATATGTCATATGGCCATGGTTTAAGTCCTTGGGCTTGGTGGCATGCCTGGCTTGCATTGTAGATTGGTTTGGCACCTTCTCTAACATGACTTTCAGAGCTTATAATGCATGCCATTTGTCCATGTTTGCATCCTCTTAAGTGTGCTTGAGAGTTGTTTGTATATGCCTAGGTGTTGGTCCTTGTGTGCATGTATGTTTGCATGTCATTTTGCCTTTATTCTTGAGCATATTGACCACTGTTTTGGGCTTAGTATAGAGCTGCCCAAATTAGTTTAAGTGCATAGTTCGCATGTTGTTGCATGCTCACCTTGTGTGTTGTTGCATACTTGTGTGTTGTCACATGTTTAGGTTGTCTAACATGTTTCCTCCATGTGTTGTGGCATGATTGAATGAAGTCACATGCTTGCTTGCATGCTTGAACGTCCCCATTGCATTTGGCATACTTATTGGTTAGCATGATCGTCACATGCCTTGTATGCTTGTTATGCCTTGTATGCTTGTTCGCATTGCTTATGTTGCATACTAGCTCATACGTCTAGGTTGCATTGCATTGACATGCATGCTTAGCCTCTTAAATTGAGTATGATAGAGGTTGAGCTCCTTGCTTGTTTATGTGCATTTCATTTGAAATCAAAGTGCATAACTTGGTTTCTTGGGCCATCACGCATCGAAATGTGCGATTGGTTGTCCGAGAACCGAGAAACATGTCCCTTTGAGTCATAAACATGATAAGGGATGTGCTGGTGCACACATTTGCTTGGAATGCATTGCCATGCCTTGTTTTTCCCTCTACTGCTGTCAAAACAGGATTCTGCAGGAAAATTTGGCCGTCCGGCCATCTTTAGTGCTGACCGACCAACAATTGGTGGCCGATAGCTTAACTAGTGGCCGGTAATCATTTCCTTTGGCTGGTGACCGTTTCTCTTGGCCGGTGGTATCCCATAGGGTTCATAGAGTGCACCTAGGGAATTTTGCAATGATCAGAGAAGGAAAACAGTGTGGACAGAGACAACTTGTGCATAGCAGTGGACTTCCGAGCGGAGCGAGCACGCATTGCATTGGGCACTCTCCCTGAGGCTGTTTACTGTTTTATTAGATTAGTTAATTTGCTTAACTAGTTTAATTAGTCTGTAATATTTAATTAGCTTGTAGGTTAGTTAAATCTATATTATTCTTTCGGTCCCTCCGAGCGAGGGCAAATTTGTAATAAGTGTGGGTGCGTGTGTGCATGTCTTCCAACCCCTACTTCTTTCTCCCTTTTACTTACCTACTTTGATGGTTAGTACTACGGCATATTTAATTTAGCATCCTTATTGCTATGCATGCGTGCATCATTCATCAGTATTGCATGCATCGGGCTCGGCGCATCATACTAACTGCATAGTATTTCAAAACTAACTTGAATATTTGCATCAAATGGTTGCATTTCACATGCCATCCTAGGATTAGCCGAGCCTATCCTAATTGCATTATGTATGCGTTGCATTAGGTACTTAACATGGACTTGGATCATACATTGATTGCTAACGAGTTCTTCATTTTGGATTGGAGTACACTGTAAGTATTTTGTGCTTTAGTATCTCGCACGAGTGTGAATGTTAATGTGACAACATGCTTACCATGTGGCTAGATGCTTATGTGATATGAACTGCCTGAATGCCTGTGGGTGAAGGTTGGATTGCTTGAGTTGGAATAACTCATCAAAATCCGTGTTTTAGCCTACTTGCAAGTACAAATTTCAAAACATTTTCCAAACAAATGGATATGCGATGCTTTGTTCCAAATTAGGCGATCTAGTCTATACTTGTTTTGCTGTGCACATCACATAGTAATTCTAGCTAATTAACCGGAATAGGAATACATAATGTTTTCAAAATTGGATATCATGGTTAGTAGAGTCCGATCTTCGGATCGGGCGAGAGGGGGTGCTCATAGCTGACCTTCCCCAATCGTACCTAAGTTCTCGAGCCGAGGCAACTTTGGTAATGACGGACACGTGGCCTTAGGCAAACGAGTCAGGGTTTCCTAAATTCCCCCATTAAAAAAAATATTTAGGTGGTGACTCTGTATCTGGCAAAGCAGTCCATGTTTGGCCCTTCTTTTCTAAAAATTTATTTTCTCAAAATGATTTGCCGGATTTGGACTCTTTGGTTCAGACTAAGAACCGTGACACAAAAAGGGAGTCCGAATTGTGGTGGCATAAAGCCCAAGGGCGCGTCCACAGCAGGGAGCACTCTACCGTGCACAGAGATATGCCATCACATACCGTAAGATAGAAATTTCTCGAGATTATGTCTAACGTATCTCGAGGAGAGAAAACCGCTTGGGAACGTGTTTCACACATCTTGAGAAAAGAAGACTGCTCGAGAACGTGGTTCACATGTCCTGAGAAAAGGAGGGACAATGATCCTAAATGCGCCTTAGCGTGAAAGGATAGATGGTATATGGCAACACATGATGCAAAAGGATGCAATGGATGCGATAAATCGGATAAAAACAGTGCCTAGAAAAAGATAAAGTAAAGCGGTGTTGTTTTAGAAAACACCTCATAAAGATCTCCATTTCACTCTCCGACTTCAAATTTGGAGGTCCTCAAATTCTTATGAAAGGATATAACTTGCTTCGGCTTGAGATCGGGGCATATTGATGCATCGGAGAAACAGCGGGGCTTGAAACAGTGTAACTAGAACACAATCTCGAGACCTTCGGAATCTGAAACAAACCCAAATTCTCCAATTTTCCTTCCCAAGATGAATACAAGACCACCCATACACAGGTTAGGTAAGACCACAAAAAAAAAAAAAAAAAACTTTGGACCAGAAAATGGGTCAGTTGGCCACAAAAATGGTACGACCGGCCAATAGGTGGTTTGCCAGCCACCCGATGCCGACATCGTGGTAATTCGGGGTTTTCGTACCTGAGGCCTATTTAAAACATGTTTTGGTCCACTTTACACACACCAAACCATTTGAAAATCATCTCCCTCTCTCTTCAGGGTCTCTCTCTCTCTCTAGATTTGCGCTTTACTAGCATTACCCACTCCTTCACGAAAACTTTATTCGTAAAACACTTGTAATCCTCTACATTTTGAACCGATCAGATTTTGTGTTTGTTGAGTTTTTGGGCTTTTCATTGTCTTGGGCTCATTTCTCACATGTTTTTCTTGGTTTTCGTAGTTTTTCTCGTGTTTTGACTTTTTCTCTCTTTTTTCTCTCCCGGGGCTTTATTTTGGCATTTATTTTGGTCTATTTCCCTTATTTTCACTCATCACCTACTACATTGCTCATGGCGGATTGCATTCCACATGACGAGGCTCCTCCCGAGGTACTTGTGCTAGATGAAGCTATCGGAGAGGCGGAGGACATCGCCGACATCACAGCGGATGAGATCTACCCTTCGGGGCTTGAGCCCGAGTTACTACCATTAGGAGTGAGGCCTTTCGACCCCACCACTTACCATCCATGGACACATGCAATGGCCCCCGGTAGCATGTTGTGCTTTGAGGACTTCGCCATGGACGTGCTTGAGGATTTCCTTCTGATGGAGTGCACCTCTCATCTTTCTCCTAACGCCGCTGAGGTAACAACTTTTCTTTCATTTTGTTATGCATCTGACATACTCTCCTTTAACGCAGGGTGATGCTCTTTCCTAGAGAGGCTATGGGGCAGTGATGGCTGGAGAGTGGTACCAGGAGCTTCCCACTCGAGTCCGAGGGCTAGTTGATGAGGTGGGCTTCAACCTATTTTGCTCAAGGCTTGCACGACTGATGGTCAGTTGAGCCTTACTTGGGGCTTTGGTGGAGATGTGGTGGGATACCACCAACTCCTTTAACTTCTCTTCCACCCTAGAGATGACGATTACCCCGTACGACTTCTCGATGATTACAGGGCTATGGGTAGGGGGTGATCCAATCCCTTTTGACGTAGATATGGGCCAATGAGAGGCTGCTTGGATTCATTTGCTTGGCGCATGCCCTCCTCTAGATAGACCGGCTATGGTGAGATACAGCTAGTTTTATGATCACTTTTATGGAAGCTAACCCGAGACCTAGGTAGAGATTTGAGAAGTACACACGAGGCTTCCTGATATTCCTTCTTGGTACCACCTTGTTTGCAAACAAGTGGAATATTGTAGGCCTTTATGTGCTAAGCGCCCTGGTGGTATTGCCATGAGTGCGGTTCTATGATTAGGGTGGCACCGGCCTTGCCACCCTATATGTGTAGAGTTCTGGTTCCTGCAAGAAGGGGAACAAGGTTGGGGGCTACTAAAGAGCTAGGGAGGTACACACTACACTTATTACTTTCAAATTTTGTTTGTTTATTATGCTTTCTGCTTTGCACTTTCTGTTTTTATCTCTGTATTTCTTCCTGTTGACACATAAACTGATCTTTCCTTGCAACTCTGGGTTAGCGCATACTTTCTTGCCCTTGCCTCAGTTCCACGAGACGAGGTAGAGGCTGATGTGCCCTACTCTCGGCGATATGACGACCGGTGCCATCCTCGACATTGTGGCGATACCACCTCTGCCTACTACCACCATTTCTTTGACATAGTGACGACGCGTGAGGTAATCTAAACCTCATACCAATTCCATTCCATTCCATTACACTTCTTTGATCCACACTCTGACAACTGATGGCAACTAACAACTGTGAATTCTCTATTTGTAGATCACGTGGCAGCCATGGGCGATGATAATGGCCGGTACAAGGAATAATTATGCCCAGCACTGGAACACCTCCCGAATGTAGATCCTGCTAGAGGGTCCTTTCTGTAGGACTTGGTATCTCGGGGAGATTTGTATGCTAGACCCTAGGGTCACCGGATCCCATTGTTCTTGCTTCGCCCCCACCATCTATGAGGACAACTGATAGTCTCCCAGTTGAGGCCATTGTGTAGCATATGGTAAGACAGGATGCTGACCTATTTTGTGGGGTTGGAGACTATGCGGCCTTCATCTAGACTTATCTGATGCCATCCCTGATCGAAGCTCGCATAGGACACGCTACAGGTGCACTCGTTGTTAAAGGTGCTACTCATGCTGCCGAGCTTGGTGTTGGAGGGGCTGCTTCCGCTGTTCATGTAGTAGGTTTGTTGGTGATCCCAATTCTGATCCCACGTTAGCGGCTGAGTGGGACAGCCAATCAAATTCCGGTCGAGCCGCCGGAGGAGGAGCATGGGTGCATCAAGGACCTTGATGTGCAACATGTATGCATTTTACCTTGCAGTTTGCATTTCACATTTCTTTTTTTGTATAGTGATGTTCAGACTTATTTGCAGGTGCCATTGGAGTACGTGGATGGCCTCCTTGGATTGGTCACCTCTTTGGTCCAGATGGTACGGAGGTGGGAGACATTGCTTACTCTCCACGGTTACCAGGTATTCTACATTCTCTCATTCATTTGACTGCTCTAATTTTCTTCTGCCATATTTATACTGTTCTGCACCACACTATACTAATTTTCCATATTCATGCTGATTTTGCCCCGATATTGTTCTAATACTCTATACTACTCTGTACTAATTCTGTACTATTCTGTATTGATTTCCTGTTTCTTGTTTTCAGCCTCCATGCGCGCCTGTGATACTAGCGACACCTCCTCCTATGGTAGGGAGGAGAGGCAAACAATCTCCTAAACATGGCAGGGTCGAGATTCGAGGTCGGGGTAGAGACGGTGGTGCCCGGGGTTAGAGTAGAGAGTCTCAGGCAGAGGAGACTTCCTCCTCCTGGGAGCTAGTTTTTAGTGGGATGATGATCAGACTAGCGGCACCAATGAGACGACGAGTAGGCACTCCGAGTCAGAGAGCTAGGTTGATGAGGCTAGCTTTAGATTAAGGAGTAGAGAGGATGCCGAGATTGGCTCGGATTCTCACTCTTTTGACCATGGTGGCATTGATGGCGATAGTGCCCCTGAGTCCCCTCCGCGAAAAAGGATGAAGCGGGCCTCTCGAGTCGGACTCTGATTTTGTATTCTCTTTCTCTTTCTCTTTTCTTTTCTTTTATTTTGGTAGGTTAGCACTTTGTATAGCTTCAGATATGAATTTACTCTTTGTTTTGAAACACCTGTATATTCTCTTTTGTAAAAACTATAATGAAGGTAAAATCCTGCAGTTTTATAAAAGGAGTTTTATTTTGCATCTTGAGCATGGCACCATACTTGCATAGAATTGGAACTGATTTTGAAACTAAAAATGCTTGTATTTGAACAATGTTCGTAACCAGATATTAAGCCTGCAACTGACCAAAATACGAAAT
The DNA here is from genome assembly GCF_004153795.1 of Camellia sinensis. Classification (NCBI taxonomy): domain Eukaryota; kingdom Viridiplantae; phylum Streptophyta; class Magnoliopsida; order Ericales; family Theaceae; genus Camellia; species Camellia sinensis. Next base: position 908,029 of record NW_021026861.1, read on the forward strand.
ACAACTCAATAAAGGAAAAACAAAGCTAAAATAACTTAAACACAGCTATTCACATTTACCAGAAACAAAAGACTCAAACAAGACTCAAAAGTGAAAGGGGCCAAACATAACATTGCTGCCAACTGTCTGGCCAACAGCCTTGGTCGGTTGGCCACTTAAATGGACGGTCAGCTAGAAAATGTTGCCGACCGGCCATGACAAAACCTTATCCTGTATAAAGGTCTTCTCTTGCTCATTCCTTCGACAGAACACCATATTTTCTGAATTTTTCTTTAAAAATGGAGATATTTCTTATCGGGAGGCTCAAGGATTGGATGGCCACTTTGGATGGCACGAAAAAGGTAAATTTTTGTAGTTTCGACATAAACATGCTTTTTCCGTTGAGTTGTTTTCTTTTTCATTGCTTCATGCCGCTATTCGATGCTGGAACCCAATTACACATGTGTTTCACTTCGAAGTGCAAGAAATGTGTCCTACTCTCGAAGAGTTTCAAGCATTAATGGAATCCCTGCGTGATGAGGAGGTTATGCCGCTACCCCATTTTGGCCATGCATAGGCTTTGGAACGGATGTGTGGGCTTTACTTTACACGAGGCTCGGTCCTTGTCTCATGACAGAGAGCTGGATATACCCGGCTTGATTTCACGGTTTTCTGACATTGGAGACAGAGGTGACCTTCTCTGGCGAGGTTATTGTCAACATGCCGTTTGGTTATGTTTACTTGCACTTTTCTTTCTTTCCCATAGCCGCAACGGAACTAGTATTAGATTGATCGAAGTGGCCTAATGTCTTAAAGAGGGTAAGAGCTACATTGGTTTGGCACTGGCCGAGACCCTAATGGGTTTAAATACTTTCCATCGGCGAGAGACTACTCGGTTTGTAGGTAGTCCACTGCTTCTTTGGGTATTGTTTCCCACCCTTTCTTATTTATAAATTCTCAAACCACTTGGTATTCACTCTTTATTTTCTCTCAAAAATTCTTTCCTTACTTTTTCTCTCACTGTACATCTCTATATTCCTTAATATTTCTTATTTTTCATCCCTTCCCAAGTGTGGCTAATGGATAAGCTGAAGGTGGTGGACCCCTTGCCCCAAATGTTTGGCCATATATTATTTCTTTAGCCAGCGGCGAGTGGACTTTCCCATAGAGGGATTATGGTACAACTAGGTGTGCAGCAGATCAGCGGCTGACATTGCTTGGCGTTGCCCCTGGCTTAACCTGACTTAGATGAGCTACATCATGTCTTGCCAACCGGGTATACAATTGATTGGCCTCACACACTATGTGTTCTATTTTCCATTCCAAATCATACGTTAGTTTGGACATGATCAAACTTGTCCAGATGAGGGGGCGGAATACCCTGCGTCATTTCCAGTTCGTGCTTTGCACTTAGCTCGATACCTTATTGCTTGGAGGTGAAGAGAGCTTCCAGTCCCTGTTGTTAGCTTCAATTATGCCCTTTCTGGCAAGTGCTTGGCATGGCTCAAGGACGAGACATAGATTGGGCCATCCTTGGCTGCGGAGACTTCCGCGAGTGCGAGCAGGAGGCAGAGGATTGACACTTGACTTATCTGTGCCCCTAGTTTATTGCTTTGACTTTTCTTTTCAAGTTTTTATGATGTAAAAGCAACTTTGATTTAGCCTGAAGGTCGAAGAATGTATTTGTGTTGAAATCATGTAATTAAAGTTGTGAGTACTAAAAATTTTCCTTTTTGGTCCAAAGAATAGTCTGTGTTGTAAAAAATAAAATTTTTGAGAAAATCAACTTCATTAGAACTTTTCAAAATGATTTTCAGAAACGGTCACTACTTGACGCACATGGAATTACTCCTTAACACGTACAACCCTGAATCGAAAGATTATAACTGCCTATAACTGCATTCACCATCACTGCTCTATCTTGCAACTGGCCCCTTTGCCAAATAGAGGTAACACAACCAAGCTAACAAACGATGGAAAAAGATGGACCGATCAAACAAATGGACAGGATAGTTGAGTTAGAGACGTTTATGGCCGAACTTTGGGATGAAGTTGCCTACGTATCCCAAAGATGGAAATTAGGCCTTATGAAGTTCGGTTAGGGTTTGCTCGAGTATTTACTCTCTCTTTTTGAGCTCTAAGTCTTGCCCAGGTCACCTTTTCTGGTTTTCAACCTTGCAAGCTTTATTTTTCTTTATTTCTAAGTTTTCATGCCGTAACTCTTGCCTAGGTCGCCCTTTTGGGTTTTTGGCCGAGAGAGCCTCTTAAGGATTATATTTCTTCAACTTGTCCATGTTGATTAGTTGCAAAAACTCCAAACCATCCAAATCCGTAAGGATAATCACTCCTTCTAACCAGATAATCACATAGTAATTCTAGCTAATTAACCGGAATAGGAACACATAATGTTTTCAAAATTAGATATCATGGTTAGTAGAGGCCGATCTTCGGATCGGGCGAGAGGGGGTGCTCATAGCTGACCTTCCCCAATCGTACCCAAGTTCTCGAGCCGAGGCAACTTTGGTAATGACGGACACGTGGCCTTAGGCAAACGAGTCAGGGTTTCCTAAATTCCCCCATTAAAAAAAATATTTAGGTGGCGACTCTGTATCTGGCAAAGCAGTCCATGTTTGGCACTTCTTTTCTAAAAATTTATTTTCTCAAAATGATTTGCCGGATTTGGACTCTTTGGTTCAGACTAAGAATCGTGACACAAAAAGGGAGTCCGAATTGTGATGGCATAAAGCCCAAGGGCGCGTCCACAGCAGGGAGCACTATACCGTGCACAGAGATATGCCATCACATACCGTAAGATAGAAATTTCTCGAGATTACGTCTAACGTATCTCGAGGAGAGAAAACCGCTTGGGAACGTGTTTCACACATCTTGAGAAAAGAAGACTGCTCGAGAACGTGGTTCACATGTCCTGAGAAAAGAAGGAGGGACAATGATCCTAAATGCGCCTTAGCATGAAAGGATAGATGGTATATGGCAACACATGATGCAAAAGGATGCAATGGATGCGATAAATCGGATAAAAACAGTGCTTAGAAAAAGATAAAGTAAAGCGGTGTTGTTTTAGAAAACACCTCATAAAGATCTCCATTTCACTCTCCGACTTCAAATTTGGAGGTCCTCAAATTCTTATGAAAGGATATAACTTGCTTCGGCTTGAGATCGGGGCATATTCATGCATCGGAGAAACAGCGGGGCTCGAAACAGTGTAACTAGAACACAATCTCGAGATCTTCGGAATCTGAAACAAACCCAAATTCTCCAATTTTTCTTCCCAAGATGAATACAAGACCACCCATACACAGGTTAGGTAAGACCAAAAAAAAAAAAAAAACAAACTTTGGACCAGAAAATGGGTCAGTTGGCCATAAAAATGGTACGACTGGCCAATAGGTGGTCTGCCAGCCACCCGATGCTGACATCAGGGTAATTCGGGGTTTTCGTACCTGAGGCCTATTTAGAACATGTTTTGGTCCACTTTACACACACCAAACCATCTGAAAATCATCTCCCTCTCTCTTCAGGGTCTCTCTCTCTCTCTAGATTTGCGCTTTACTAGCATTACCCACTCCTTCACAAAAACTTTATTCGTAAAACACTCGTAATCCTCTACATTTTGAACCGATCAGATTTTGTGTTTGTTGAGTTTTTGGGCTTTTCATTGTCTTGGGCTCATTTCTCACATGTTTTTCTTGGTTTTCGTAGTTTTTCTCGTGTTTTGACTTTTTCTCTCTTTTTTCTCTCCCGGGGCTTTATTTTGGCATTTATTTTGGTCTATTTCCCTTATTTTCACTCATCACCTACTACATTGCTCATGGCGGATTGCATTCCACATGACGAGGCTCCTCCCGAGGTACTTGTGCTAGATGAAGCTATCGGAGAGGCGGAGGACATCGCCGACATCACAGCGGATGAGATCTACCCTTCGGGGCTTGAGCCCGAGTTACTACCATTAGGAGTGAGGCCTTTCGACCCCACCACTTACCATCCATGGACACATGCAATGGCCCCCGGTAGCATGTTGTGCTTTGAGGACTTCGCCATGGACGTGCTTGAGGATTTCCTTCTGATGGAGTGCACCTCTCATCTTTCTCCTAACGCCGCTGAGGTAACAACTTTTCTTTCATTTTGTTATGCATCTGACGTACTCTCCTTTAACGCAGGGTGATGCTTTTTCCTAGAGAGGCTATGGGGTAGTGATGGCTGGAGAGTGGTACTAGGAGCTTCCCACTCGAGTCCGAGGGCTAGTTGATGAGGCGGGCTTCAACCTATTTTGCTCAAGGCTTGCACGACTGATGGTCAGTTGAGCCTTACTTGGGGCTTTGGTGGAGATGTGGTGGGATACCACCAACTCCTTTAACTTCTCTTCCACCCTAGAGATGACGATTACCCCGTACGACTTCTCGATGATTACAGGGCTATGGGTAGGGGGTGATCCAATCCCTTTTGACGTAGATATGGGCCAATGAGAGGCTGCTTGGATTCATTTGCTTGGCACATGCCCTCCTCTAGAAAGACCGGCTATGGTGAGATACAGCTAGTTTTATGATCACTTTTATGGGAGCTAACCCGAGACCTAGGTAGAGATTGAGAAGTACACACGAGGCTTCCTGATATTCCTTCTTGGTACCACCTTGTTTGCGAACAGGTGGAATACTGTAGGCATTTACGTGCTAAGCGCCCTGGTGGTATTGCCATGAGTACGGTTCTATGATTGGGGTGGCACTGGCCTTGCCACCCTATATGGGTAGAGTTCTGGTTCCTGCAAGAAGGGGAACAAGGTCGGGGGCTACTAAAGAGCTTGGGAGGTACACACTACACTTTTACTTTCAAATTCTGTTTATTCATTATGCTTTCTGCTTTGCACTTTCTATCTCTATCTCTGTTTGCACATTGTGCTTTCTGCTTTGTACTTTCTGTCTTTATCTCTGTATTTCTTCCTGTTGACTCATAAACTGATCTTTCCTTGCAACTTTGGGTTTACGCATACTTTCTTGCCCTTGCCCCAGTTCCACGAGACAAGGTAGAGGCTGTTGTGCCCTACTCTCGGCGATATGACGATCGGTGCCATCCTCGACATTGTGGCGATACCAGCTCTGCCTACTACCACCATTTCTTTGACATAGTGACGACGCGTGAGGTAATCTAAAATTCATGCCAATTCCATTCCATTCCATTACACTTCTTTGATCCACACTCTGACAACTGATGGCAACTAACAACTGTGAATTCTCTATTTGTAGATCACGTGGCAGCCATGGGCGATGATAATGGCCGGTACAAGGAATAATTATGCCCAGCACTGGAACACCTCCCGAATGTAGATCCTGCTAGAGGGTCCTTTCTGTAGGACTTGGTATCTCGGGGAGATTTGTATGCTAGACCCTAGGGTCGCGGATCCCATTGTTCTTGCTCCGCCCCCACCATCTATGAGGACAACTGATAGTCTCCCAGTTGAGGCCATCGTGTAGCATATGGTGAGACAGGATGCTGACCTATTTTGTGGGGTTGTTCTCCTTTAAAATTTTCAGCATGTTTTTTTTCTCAAGTTTGTGATATTGTTTCCATAGAAAACCTTCATGAACTCAAGATCTGTTTCAAAGGAGTATTATTTGACATAAAAAGAATGTGTGAGAATTTTTTAAAGGGTCATGGGTGTAGACACCCCATTTTTTACTACCTGCAAGACTTGGGCACTTTGTTTTGTGCACTCAATGATGAAAGTTACACTGTGTATGATTTGAATTCTCAATAGAGGAATGTAAGCTGAAGCTCTGAAACAATCTCAAAACCTTCATATTTACACTTTTCTTATCTCAGAGGTCCCTTTTTCAACATTGTGACACCCTACACTAAGCCTTAAATAGAGGAACATGGGAGCCGGTCTTGCCTCATTGGGAGCCGACCGTGGCCATTTGGGGCCGGCCATGCCTTTTTGGTGAGAAACACTGTTCTAGGCGAGAATCAGCTATCTGTCTATTTTTGAAGATATTTATGACCTATTTTGCTCAAATTCTATAAATACGAATTGATCGCACTATGTTGATGGTTAAAAAAATTTCAAATAAGCAAAAATGCTCTTGAGAGCTCCTTCTTCTTGTGCAAGCTAGCTTTGAGATATTTTATCATCCTTGAACTACATCTATACATCATATACACTCTTACAGTTAGACCTTAGGGCCTTGGTTGAGACTTGTGAATCATAATTCAACCTTGAGAGTGTGCTAAGATCAAGTTTGGTTTACAACCAAAGCTTGCTCTCTTCAAGAGGCATAAGCTTGTCAGCTTTTCTTTTGCTTTCATTTCTGTCTCTTTCTATCCATTTTTTATGTCTTTCTGTTGTTTTGAATCCATTTTAAGTGTTGGAACTTGGGGTTGAATAGCTACCAAAGGTACATAGGGTTAACACCCTTTCTTGCACCTTAATTCATAGCTTATACCCTTTGTTTTCACACTTTTTTCTTTGAGTTTCAAAATTATTTTTAGAGTTGAAAAAGGCTGAAAAACATGGTTTAGAAGGTCTCAAAAGTGGAGTGGTTAGCCACCCCTCCTCGTTCTTGCTTACTAGTTTTGGTATCTCCTTGTTATTATCTATCTTTTTGTGCTCTTTAACATAAGTTTTAGCTATTATTTTTACATATTTGGGGCTGTTTGGGATGGTTTTAATTCATTTAATTGGTTTATGCTTTGAATACTTTGTTTGTTGTATTGTACGTCTTCATGGCTTCAGTTGTTTTGGCTTTAGACACCGAGTCATTCGAGTTGATAGCCCTTTTTATCTCATTGTAAATAATCAATCTCGCATAATCATTTCTGCAATCTCCCTTCTTTCTTGGTTTTTCTTTGTTTGAGAGTTATTTCAAGTGATTGAATGTTATTCAAGGCATGAGAAAAAGACCTATGCTTAGTCGCTTAATCTCTATGGAGGTTCATCGTGAAGGCATTTTCATGTTATGAATCACTTCTCATTTGACATTTCTCCTCATTTAGTGGACTTAACCATCACTTTGGACAAATTGATTAAGTAATGGAAAGGTAAAGCAAAAAAAGGTTAATAAAATTGGTTTAAAATCAATGAAACTGACATAAAGAAAATGCTTAAAATCGGTTGGATTTAGCCGAATGTTATACCGAGTCTATCACTTTGAGAATTGTCACTTATCAATTCATGATATTTTGACGAAACTTAAGGTGTGTCTATCTTCCTCCTTGAGTTAAATTCATGATAGGATGGAGGGATGGTCGTTGATCATTGTATTTATCATTTGTGTTGTCCAATCGTGCTCGGAATCATCAAGCCATCAACTTGTACCTATTGATGGTTTCAGGCTCGAATTCACTATTCTCTTGAGTTTCATGATAGAGAAGAGCAGAAGGGACAAACATGACTTAACGTTGCTCTGTCTACACTGTTTTCACCCCAGAGCATAAAAATAGATTTTTACAAGAAATTGGAGCACGATCGGCCCTATTTGGACCCAGCCGGGCTCCAATGTTTGGTAAACAGAGTGTTTTTGCAAAAACAGAGGGCAGTGGCTGAGGGTGAAATAGAGCAAATCTTGGTAGATAGAGTAGCTTCGGCTGACTGTCTGCATGAGGACGCATCCGATCCCTATGCATTATTAATGCTGTACATATTCTTGTTATAACTTCATTGTTATAATTATTGTTGTTGTAATTATTAGCGTAATGCCTTTTTTTGTTATAAGGTGGATAGCTAATTGTTTACTTCTTATTACTCATTTGGATTTGTAATAGTTAGTCTAATCCGGACACTTGGACACTCATTAGGACCCTCATGTGCGGGGGCAAAATATGTAATAATGGGTGTATGTCTTCCAACCCCCAGTTCTTTCTTCCTTTTATTTACCCGCTTATGATGGTAGCATAGAGCATCATGTTTCCTTAGCATTTTTCCATGACTTGCATCTACTCTTTTTGCATGCATAAGGGTTCGGCCCATCATTCTAACCAATGTCAAGATCCAAATTATTTGTGCAAATTCATGCTTTATCTCATGTCTTGAATTGAATCAAATGCCATGCTTGTAGTCGAACTTGTTATTTAAATGATTGTATGTGTCACATTAGTCATATAGCACTATATAGGAGCATGCATATTTTTTAATTATTTTGCTTTGTTTGGCTTGGAGTACTAGGTGAGCACTTATTACTTTAGCATGTTGCATTGTGTGTGATTGTTGTCATATCAAGGATATTCCATGAGGCTAATTGCTTAAGTGATATACCTGTTTGAATTCGGTGGATGAAGGCCTTTTTACTTAAGTTGGAATAATTTGATTAAATGTAAATACGAGCTTGCTTTTTCAAGTGACACGTGTCCAAAATACCTTTTTCAAAAACAAACATAAAATTAAAGCATTCCAAATTTTGCGAATTAGTCTATACTTGTGTGCATCACTTATTAAATTTAGCAATAATAAATCGGAACAAGAGCATATAATGTAAATAAGAATCACATCATGATTAGTAGAGGCCGATCTTTGATCGGGTGAGTGGGGTGCTCAATTTATGACCTTCCCCTCTCGTACCTAAGTTCCCGAGCGGAGACACTTTGGTGATGACGGATGTGTCGCCTTTGGCATGAGTCATGTGTTTCCTAAATTTTCCAAAAATATTTAGGTGGCAACTCTAAAATCTAGTAAAGCAGTCCATTTTTGGCATTTTGATTCAAAATTGATTTTTCAAAAGAATTTTGGACTCATTTGTGTTTATCTATTTCACATTGCACTTGTGAAATTAGATTTAGAACCATGGGAGTCTGAATTGTAGGGCTGTCGTATCCAAAAGGAGCATGAAAAGCAAGCTACAATGAGTGTGTTTTTCTGGCCCATGTCATTTTCTAATACTTGTTGCAAAGAACCGGTTAAATCAGTGAGCTTTAAGAAATTCTAGAAAAATGTAGAAAACTCTTATGGACCTTAATTTTATGTCCAAATCTTCCTTAGGGAGTTAGCTTTCAAGGAAAATTGGTTTCATTGAAAAACCGTTAGCAGTTTGTGAGAAAATCCGATTTTCATAACGATTGACAAATCTGGACAGAACTAGAGTATTTCTGAAATAACTAAAAATCTGGAAAAGCTATTCCATTTCTAAAAAGTGTTATGAAAACTAGATAAAAGTTTCTACAAACCATAGAAAGGCCAGATTTTGGGAAAATCTAAAGTAGTTCTTTTAATCTTGATCTTTAAGTGACTCTGAATCTAAAAATTTTGTTTACATTAATGTTTTATGCTCTTGGCTTTATGAATGTGCTTACTTATATATAATCATGTCTTGGTATGATAGTATACATGTCAAGGTCATGTAATTTTTGACCTTTGATGATGCTTACACCTGAGCAAATTTATTTTCCTTATCGCTTGTACTAACTAATTACAACAATTAATCTAACGAAAACTTAACGGGGTGGCTAATGGGGGTTCCATCATCGATTATTATTATGAGAAGAAGTTATTGGTTAGTGGGATGCGTTCCCTTTGGTAAATTAAATCTTGCACAAGTGGTTGTTTCGGAACCCTTGAATGGACCGGTTGTATTTAGACTCTAGGTAGTTCGGTGTAAAGAGGGATTTGGGCAAGGCCTATCATTACTGTCTTTTTTGAGGCCCTGTGGTTGGTGTTACATGGTCTATAACCGTTGGTAGGCATCTGAGGTAAGGTTTGCAAGAAAGCAGCAAAAGAGAGGGCATACCGAATAATCTACATTCAATTCTTCGAGTTCGGAGGACGAAATCTCTTTTACTGGGCATTCAAAGCTTACGGCGTATCATGCCAGGTGTTGAAGGGGAGCACGCAACAGAAGATGATGAACGGAAATCTTCAAGGACATTTGGCTATCCCAGAAAATTAGGATTTTCTTTTGTTGCTTTGTAAAGTCCACATGAAATTTTAAATTTTCTTTTGGATGTAATGTTGATGGGACGAGATTTTTTAATTAAGGATATTGGTAATTATTCTGCTATTATGTATTTATATTCCAACACCAATATAATTGCCTACGTTGCTTATGAGACCTTATGTCAATGCCTCTTAAGATCTGTCAAGAGGGTAGTGCGCTACCTAAGAAAGCTGGATTTAGAAGGGAGGCTAATTTGACTCATTCGGTGATCTGGGATCTTACTTTGTTATTGGCCACTCATTAGTGACTTTCCCTTAACTACAACCCTTAGTGTAGATTTTAGGTGTCACAATTTGGTATCAGAGCCTAGGGTCAACCCTTAGCTCGCACAACCCAATACGCGACTTTAGAAGCCCTAAACCCTTTACATTATTGTATTTTACTATTACAGAGTTATATTAATTTAAAAGACACTAATAATTAAAATCTTTTCCCTCCACCCTAGGATGTCGTCAGAAAGTTGCTAGACGACCAACATCAATCTTAACATGTGGGGAGCATTCCACATGCAAGGCAGGAGGGCCTTGTCCCTCAATACCTATTTGAGCCGTCGAAGGTGTGAATTGACCGTCGAGGAGATGATTATCAAGGAGATACAAAAGGTGGAAATGGATTACTCTTATTACACAAGGGAACAAAAGAGGTCCTTAGTTCAACGACGCCTACAATACCTAAGTCGTGCAGCGAGAAGTGCAGTTTGAAACGAGCAGGATGACTAGAAAATGAACTCCTTGATGCACTAAGCCTTAGCAGGAGAAACATTGCAACAATTTCTGATACAAGCGGAAAGCAGCGAGTCTCACTACCTTGGGCACAATAACAATCAGCTAATAGAGGTAGAATAACCACCAATACAACCAGGAACAACTCCAGCCTTCCCAATTGAGGTGTCATCTGAACGCATCCCCCATCGCCGATATACATGCCCTGCTCCTTTGGCCAGGAAATCGACTCGGCTGATGAGGACCTTGAAGAAGACTTCGATTGGTCGGGGAATGAGAGTTAATTTAGGGATAGCAAGCTAGACTTTTTGTGAGATTCGCTCATGTTAGGGGTCTTTAAAATGTATGTAGTAACTTTGTGACTATGGCGTGTGTAATGTTTTTGAGTGAAACTATGATATGGAAGCCTTTTGTACTGATGCCTAATATAATTATATGAAATGATGACTTGTTCTATATGTGTTGACTGTTACTTGTTTTAATATCCATCACAGCCTAAGAAAACTAACCTCAGTTTCAAATCTTGTAGAAAGATTACCTCTAGCTAAAAATCTAGAAACCAACTTACCCCGTACCATGAACAGAATGGTGGATATGCGAGCTAACGACTATTCAGAAACCAATAATAATGCCCGGAACCATCCCAGAAATCAACATGGGCCCATACCCGTGGGAGCTAATATCCCTAATAATCTTGGGCATCAAATTCTGGAGGAATTGGGACAACGAAGGAACAATTGGAAAAATGAAAGGACTTAACTCGTTTTGGAGTTCAGAAGACAAAGGCCCCCAAAGTTCACAGGAGTATCAGACTCGAGCGAGCTGAGAATCGGCTTTGACAGATAGAGAAGATGCTGGACACTATGGAGATAACCGAAGATGCTGATAGAATAGCCGTGGCCATGTTCGAGCTTGATGATGAGGACGATCATTGGTGGGAACTAATCAAGAATACGCGTGACGTTACAAACATGTCATGGAACCAATTTAAGGAATTATTCCTGAATACATACTTTTCAAGTGCAATTTGCCAAGAGTGAGTTAGGGAATTCCAAAACTTGGAGCAAGGGACTATGACCATAATGCAATATGCAGCAAAATTTGTGGAGTTAGTCCGTTACGCAACTAGATATAGAGCAAATGATAAAAAGAAAGCAAGGATGTTCAGTGGGGGCTAGACAATGACTCCATTCATATGCCGAGGTATTGGAGACGATGTTAAAATCTAAAAGGGAAGTACTCGACGCTAGGAAAACTTGGAACAAGTGGAAAGTGTGTCAGGCATCTGTAGGACCTCAGAGGAACCAGAAAGGAAATATGGCCCCGAAACCCTACTCAAGACCACAACCACAACAACAATGACAACAACTGCAGCAGTAGAACCAGAAAGGAGGTCATCAACCAAGGCCAGTAGGATAACTCCAGTGCTTTCATTGCTAGCAGTTAGGGCCCAAAAAGAGCAAATGATGCCAACTCCCTCCATCAAGATACCATGGAGGAGGTTCCAGAGCAAATGCCTAGGCATTGGGTGGATAGAAGCCTCAGACAAACCAGATAGGATCTACTGGGCAGCAGTACCAGAAGAGTGGAGGAACTCAGAACGCTAAGACCAGTGGCAACCGATAGCGTTTTTGCCTTGCAAGAGAAAAAAGCGGACCCTTCTGTAATTGATGGTAATCTAGTGCTATATAATTCTTGGGTGCATGTTTTATTTGAAATTGGTGCATCGCATTCTTTTATATCCTCTGCTTGTGCTAAGTTATTAGAACTTGTATATGAACCCTTAAAATTTGTCATAAGTGTAATATCACCTATGGGAGTGCGTGTTCGGATACAGTTAATCTGTAAGGATTGTAAAATAGAAGTGTCGAACTTTGTCAGACTTCGATATCATTTTGGGCATGGACTGGTTGTCTGCCCACCGAGCGGTGATCGACTGATGTCAGAGGAAAGTAGTAGCTCACACACTTGATGAAACACATTTCCAATTTAAGGGAGATAAACATGACTCCATGACTTCAACAAAACGTAGAATGTGGTGGCACGAGCAGCTTGCGGGTAGGGTAGCAAGTTTGATTTTAAGTGAGGAGGGCTAAGAAGAATTAGAACTTTCGTGAGTAGTATGCAAATATGGAGATGTATGTCTTGTGGAATTATCAAGATTGCCTCTAAAACCATGAGGTAGACTTTAGTATTGAGCTACAACCTGGAACTACTTCAATATCCATGGCCCCATATTGCATGGCACCAACGAAACTGCGAGAATTAAAGATGCAATTGCAAGAGTTACTCGAAAAAGTATTTATTAGGCCAAGTACTTCACCGTGGGGAGCGCTCGTCCTGTTCGCTAAAAAGAAGGATGGGTCATTAAGGCTATGCATTGATTACCGTCAACTCAACTGAGTAACGATCAAGAATCGATACCCACTCCCAAGAATCGATGGTCTTTTTGATCAACTTAGAGGATCAAGGTACTATTCAAAGATCAATCTCAGATCGGGCTACTATCAACTACGAGTCAAGGAGGAGGATATACCAAAAACTGCCTTTCGAACTAGATATGGTCACTATGAGTTTGTAGTAATGCCGTTGGGACTAACCAATGCGCCTGCAGTATTTATGAGCCCAATGAACAAGATCTTCACACCATATCTTTTCCATTTTGTAGTAGTGTTCATTGATGACATCTTGGTATATTCAAGGTCTGAAGAAGGGCATGAACAACATTTAAGGATTGCCCTTCAAGTTCTTAGGGACAATCGGTTGTATGCTAAGGCAAGCAAATGTGAGTTCTGGTTCAATAGAGTGAAATTCTTAAGGCATGTAGTGTCTGAGAATGGGATTGCGGTGGATCCAACCAAGGTAGAAGCAATCTTAGATTGGAGACAACCGAAAATTGTGTCAGAAATTCGCAGTTTCTTTGGATTGGTTGGTTACTACCGAAGGTTCATCCAAGATTTCTCCAAACTAGCCAGACCTATGACTCGTTTGACGCAAAAGGGAGTAAAATATGAATGGGATGAAGCTTGCGAAAATTCCTTCCAAGAGCTAAATAAGAGATTAACTAGTGCGCTAATTTTGATCATTCCAGAATGGGAAATGGGGTACACTGTGTATTGCAATGCATCTAAAGAAGGGTTAGGATCTGTGCTCATGCAAACCAAGGTAGAAGCAGTCTTAGATTGGAGACAACCGAAAATTGTGTCAGAAATTCGCAGTTTCTTTGGATTGGTTGGTTACTACCGAAGGTTCATCCAAGATTTCTCCAAACTAGCCAGACCTATGACTCGTTTGACGCAAAAGGGAGTAAAATATGAATGGGATGAAGCTTGCGAAAATTCCTTCCAAGAGCTAAATAAGAGATTAACTAGTGCGCTAATTTTGATCGTTCCAGAATGGGAAATGGGGTACACTGTGTATTGCGATGCATCTAAAGAAGGGTTAGGATCTGTGCTCATGCAAAATGGAAAGATAATCGCATATGGATCTAGGAAATTGAAACCACATGAGTGAAACTACCCAACGCATGACTTGAAATTAGCAGCCATAGTTTTTGCTCTAAAACAATGGCGACATTACCTGTATGGGGAACAATTTGAGATTTTCACAGATCATAAGAGCATGAAGTATCTATTCACACAGAAGGACCTAAATTTGAGATAGAGACGGTGGATGGAGTATCTTCAAGATTTCTAGTTCACTCTCTCATACCATCCCAATAAAGCCAATGTAGTAGTAGAAGCCCTGAGTTGCAAAGGCAGGGGGATGATAGCTAAATTAGCCATAAAGGAATGGGATATGGTTAAGACTCTTAGTCAATTTAGACTTCGGGTAGAATCTTAGGATGCAAAGGTATACCTTCGTGTACAAAAGGTGATACCTAAGTTGATTAGTGAAATCATGGAGGCCCAGAAGCATGACCAAGAAGAAGTTATTGGTTAATGGGGTGGCCAATGGGGTTTTGACCACTGATTATTATTATGAGAAGAAGTTATTGGTTAGTGGGATGCGTTCCCTTTGATAAATTAAATCTTGCATAAGTGGTTGTTTCAGAACCCTTAAATGGAGCGGTTCTGTTTAGACCCTAGGTAGTTTGGTGTAAGAAGGGATTTGGGTAAGGCCCATCATTACCATCTCTTTTGAGGCCCTGTGGTTGGCTCTACGTAGTATATATCTGTTGGTAGGCATCCGAGGTAAGGTCTGCAACAAAGCAACAAAAGAGGGGGCATATTGAATAGTCCGCGTCCAATTCTAGGAGTTGGAAGGACAAAATCTCTTTGGGGGATTTTTAGACTACTAACGACTAACCATAAAATTTGTGTTATGAACTTAAATGCCATGACCCCTTTCCTTAATTTATTTTTTTATTTTTTTTTATTTTTGTAAATGCTATTGTGTATTGAACTGGAAAAAATGGATGCGGTATGTCTGCGTTTACTGGCATTCAAAGCTCATGGCGTATCATGCCAGGTGTCCAAGAGAAGTACACAATAGAAGACGACAAACCAGAAACCTTCAAGGACATTTGGCTATCCTAGGAAGTTAAGATTTTCTTTTGTTGTTTTGTAAAGTCCATATTTGGATATAATGTTAATGGGTCGATCTTTTGTAAATAAGGATATTTGTAATTATTCTGCTATTATGTATTTATATTCTAACACCAATATAATTCCCTACGTTGCTTATGAGACCTTGTGTCAATGCTTCTTAAGATTTGTCAAAAGGGTAGTGCGGTACCTAAGAAAGCTGGTCTTAGAAGGAAGACTAATTTGACTCCTCCGACGATCTAGGATCTTACTTGATCAATGGCCATAGGACTCATTAGTGACTTTCCCTTGACTACAACCCTTAGTGTAGATTTGGGGTGTCACAGTTTCCATCCCATATACTAGAAAGTAGGGGGTCGCCCCTGTGGATGTTCGAATTGTTGTTCTATAACTGCATAGTGCAAAAGGTAATTTATCTGGCTAGTCTTTATAGGTTTCAACCATCTTCTGCCGGATGTTCTTAACATTCTTGTTTGCGGCCTCAACAGCTCTGTTGGTCTGCGGTCTCTATGTTGATGACTTGTGAAAATCCACGTTGTATTTTTCTAGCAAATCCACCACTTCTTTCTTGAAGTGCGAGCCGTTGTCAAATATGATCTCATTCGGCACCCCATACCTATAGATGATGTTGTTCTTGATAAACTTGGCCACATGTGACACCTCCAACACTGAGTCAGACAGTGCTTCCACCGATTGGGTAAAATAGTCGATCACCACCAAGATAAACTCATGTCCATTTGAGTCCTTTGGTGAGACTGCCCCAATGATGTCAATTCCCTAGACTGAGAAAGGCCATGAAAAAGTCATGTTATTTAACAGTAGAATGTTCATGCGATTAGCATGAATTTGACATTTGTGGTAGCGTCGAACAAAGTTCATACAATCCTCCTCCATAGTTGACCAATAATAGCCTTTCTTGAGGATCTTCCTAGCCAGCATCACACGATTCATGTGTGCTCCACTCTCCCCCATGAATGGACTCCATGAGAGGCTTTGATTCCTCTTCTTCGATGCAGAGCTGTACATTCCCAGGTGGCCTTTCTTGTACAACTTATTCTCGCAAAGGATGTATTGGAAAGCCAGGCGTTGTATTACCCATTTATCCTTGGCATTTGTCGCTAGTGGATACATATCCTTCTCCAGAAAATTCCAAATGTCATAATACAAATGGTTTTTGTCTTGAACCTCATCCATTACAACTATCATCTCATAAGCAGGCGTATACTTTTGTTCAATGATAATGAGATGCATCTTAACCCCGAGTGGTATGTCTACCATGGAGGATAGAGTTGCCAGCGGATCAGCAAACCGGTTGTTCTCTCTTAGTAGATATGTGAATGCCAGTTTTTCAAACCTCAGAATTAGAATGTCCAGAGTCTGATGATAAACTTTCATTTTCTCTTCTTGACATTCCAGTCTCCATTGGCTTGAGAAACAACTAGGTTCGAGTCTTCGATGATGTGCAATAGGGTAGCTTCTAATCCAGCAATACACGCCTCATATTCTACTTCATTATTAGATACTTTGAACCCGAGTTTGAAGGCTAGGGGTATATGGGAATCATTAGCTGCTATCAGCAGCATGCCTATTCCATAACCATACTAATTAGCTGCTACATCAAAATACATTGTCCATGTCTTCTCTTCTTCTTATAGAATCTCCTCATCTAGGAAGAGGTACTCTACTGCTTCATCTTCTTCCACGTGGTGGTCTGCCAAAACTTTCGTTACTGCCCTCCCTTTGACGGACTTGCGAGTGACCTACTTGAGGTCCAACTCGGAGAGAAGAAGCAATCAACGAGCTAGCCTTCCTGTAAGTGCTAGTTTCTCAAAGAAATATTTGATGGGATCTAATCTCAAAACCAGAATTACAGAATGAGCTAACAAGTATTGTCTCAACTTCCTAATTGCCCAAACCAAAGTTAAGCAATCTTTCTCCAAAGAAGTGTAGCAAGTCTCGTAATCTAGCATCTTCTTGCTCAGATAGTAGATGGCCTTCTCCACCTTGGCTTTTGATTCTTGAGCTAGCATGCACCCCATAGTTGAATCTGTTACTGACAAATACATGATCAATGGCTTTCCTGGTTATGGTGGAGACAATACAGGTGGATTCTAAAGGTACTGCTTGACCTACTCGAAAGCGAACTGACAGCAATCATCCCATTAGAATTTTTTTCCCTTTTTCAAGAGACCAAATAGTGGTTCACAAGTCAAGGTTAATTTTGAGATAAACCGTCTTACGAATTGTATTTGCCTAGAAAGTTGCCTACCTCTTTTTTCAGCCCTTGGTGGTGGCATTTCTAAGATGGCTTTGATCTTGGATGGATCTACTTCAATTCCCCTCTACATGATTAGAAATTCCAACATTTTGCTTGTAGTCACCCCAAAGGTGCATTTCTGCGAGTTTAATCTCAGTCTATACTCCCTGATCCGTTCAAAGAATTTTTCCAGCGCGGTGTAGTGGCCTTCTTGTTCTTTGGATTTCACAATCATGTCGTCTACGTACACCTCGACTTCCTTATGGATCATGTCATGCAAGATGGTAGTTGCAGCTCTCTGACATGTAGCCCCAGCGTTTTTGAACCCAAAAGGCATAATTCTGTAACAGTAGGTACCCTACAACGCCTTCTCTCTATCCTTAGGCACCATCAAAATCTAATTATACCCAGAAAACCCATCCATGAATGATAGCAATGCATGGTCGAAAGTGAAGTCTACTAGTTTGTCGATGTGCGGCAGTGGAAAGTCATCTTTTGGACTAGCTCTATTTGGGACCTAGAAATCAATGCAGACTCTGATTTTGCTATCCTTCTTCAGAACTGGAAGGATATTAGCCAACCAATTTGGATATTCAGATACCAGCAAAAACCCTACATCGATCTGCTTGGTGACCTCCTCTTTAATCTTCAGTGCTCAATCTGGACGGATCCTGCGAAGTTTCTGCTTAACAGGTCGAGCCTCATGGTCAAGAGGGATCCGATGTTGTACAATCTCAGAATTGATTCCAGGCATGTCTTCGTAGAACCACGTAAAAACATCTTTGAAATCTTTTAATAAAGTGATTAAACACTTGCGTTCCTCCGAAGATAACGTGGACCTGATTTGGACTAAGCGGGGATCCTTCTCAGTACCCACATTAATTACAATGATTTCATCTACGCAAGGCTTAGCGCGCCTTTGCTCCTCTCAGTCAATCAAGTTTTTCAAAGCCCGAGGAATTTCTTCCTTTTCAATTTCATTAAAATTTTGAAAATCTTAGTCAATGTAATATATTAATGGCACAGAAAAGTAAACGAAATCTGCAGCATTTTCATTTAGAAGTTCTGGTTCCTCGATTACAACCGACTCAAAAGAAAATGCAGAAAAAGACCTAGATAGGACCTTGGCACTTGGACTACCACCCCCGGATGTGCCAGACTCAGACTCCTCATAAGGACTTTGTAGACACCCCATTTTTGACGGTCCTTCAAGACTTGGATATTCTTGCAGGTACATTTGATGATGAGTCTGTTTGCTCGCCAAGCACTCGTAGCCCTCAGCGGAATGCCATAACTTTGAGCCTTCCAAACCCTGCATCTATTTTGTCTCATTTTTGGACCATGCCTTGGTCTTTCCATCCTATAATCTCAAGTGGCCGGCCGGCCATCCCTGGAGGCTATCGGCCATTATTTCTTGTTTTCCGACCAATGATGCCTTGCCGGCCATTACTGATGGTCGGCCAGCCACCAGTGTTTTCTGTAGATATTTTATGCTAGCTGTGTTAGCTGTTTGCACAGATGCTTGCATCTGTCCATACGTGGAGGGCTGGATCTCCTTGTATAGATTTCATGCTTTCTATATATAGGGACCCCCTCTCTCATGTTTTGAGGTTAGAAAATTTTAGACAGAAAATTTTCCTCTCTCTCTACAATTCTATCACTCTCTCTACAAATTTTCTACACTTTTGCCTAGAATTCCTATACTCTTGCCTACACACCCTTAACCAAATCCTCTCATCTCTGAGCTGAAGTGTTTTTGGTCTTGGTTTGAGCTCTAGAAGATGGTATTTGCTTGGAATTGTTGCTTGGAATCATTCTTCTCTTCAAGAGGTATAATACTAGCTTTGTAGGCTTGCTTTACATACTTGTATTCCTATCTTTTTTTCATTATTTTGGGCTGTTTTTGAGTTGTAAAAAAACCTATTTTTATGGGCTAAAATTGGTGCTTTTGTCCATTTAAGGTTAGGGGTTGGTTCATCCCTCTTTATTCCTTGTTTTAAAAGCCTTTGCACCTTAGTTTCCCATTTTCAAACCATCTTTCTTTGGGCCTCTAAACACTAATTTTTGGAGTGTTTTTAGTGGTAAAAATTAGGTTTTGAAGTCCAAATTTGGTGGGGTGAGCCTCCCTTTCTTGTGTCTTGTTTTCTAGCCTAGTTGGTGCCATGGTTTAGCTTAATTTTCTAGCTTGTGGTAGTTTTATTCTAGCATGTTTTAACCTCTAATTTAGGCCGTTTTAACTCTATTTTGGGTTGGTTGTTGCATTTGAGTCGTGTATTGCATAGTTGTAGTGTAATAGTCCTCACATGCTTGGTGTTTTAGGACTTTAGATGCCACTTGATTGAGTTGATTGCATATTTTTAGTGTTTTTCACACTTATTTAAGCACTAATCATCTCTGCAACCTTCCTTATTTCTTAGCTTTTAATTTTGCTTTGAAAGTGTTTTCAAGTCACTTGTTTGCCTAAGTGTGAAATTGAGGTTTTGTACTTAATGGTTTAATCCCTTAGGGGGTTCATTACCAACGGTATGATACTTCTTTCATACCTAAAGCAATTTGTGTTTTGAGCTCTCTTTCCATTAGAGGACTTTAATTCACCTTTGGACTTAATTGGATTAAAGAATGGTTGGTAAGTTAAAAAAGAGTAATTAAAACTTGGGATTAAAAGTGAACAAGATAATAACTTGTGTGTTGTGCGTTCAATCGAACGTTAATTGAACACAAGGAAAATTGGGACATTTCATACTCAAAGTGATGAAATGTGTCAAGTTTCCTAGGTCTCCATTTCCCTTGATCATGCTTGATAGGGGGATGGTTCTTGTGTGTCTCATTTTACATTTATTGAACTTGTATATCTTGAGTCACAAGCCATCATGCAATGAAATTGCTTGAGTTGGTGGTTTGTGGCTTAAGTTCACAGCTCCTTGGATTTGCTCAGGAAAAAGGAGGGGTGAGTTGTGCAAATAATATGTGGGAATACCCTCTTTTTGCTCTGTTTATTCTCTGTTGCAGCAAGTTGGACCAGTGCATCAGTGGCTAGCAGGCCACTATCCATGGCCAGTAGGTGGCTGACAGAGCATCACTGATAGCCGGCAAGCCACTTCCATGGCTAGCAGTCTTTACCAGTGGCCAGCTGGCCACTGATGCAAACCTCAGTAGAATGTTGGTAAGGTGGACCAAAATGGTTTTGAAAGTGTTCAACTCTGAAAATAGAGGCTTTTGGAAGCGAAACGGAGGTCTTTTTGGGTGATATCTGAGCATGTGCATCTTTCATTTCCTGAGGTAGAGTAGTGGCAGAGTAGTTAAATACTTTAATTACCTAGCAGTATTTGCACTCATGTTATAATTTAATTAGCTTACTAGTTAGTTAAATTAAAAGTATTGTAATAATTAGTTAATTAGTTTAGCTAGTTATTTATTTTGGTTTGTAATAATTAGCTTCATTAGCTTAGCTTAATTAGTTTAGCTCTAATTAGTTGCTAGTTAGTTTTGCTTTATTCATTCGGACTCTCCTTCGTGAGAGGAAAATGTAATAATATGTATGTCCTCCAACCCCACGTCTTTCTCTCTTTTATTTAATCACTTTTGATGATTATATTAGGGGCATATTTCAATTAGCATACCTTATGTTTGCATCCGTTCATCTTGTCTTGCATGCACCAAGGCTTGGCGCATCATTTAGACTGCATTGTCGTTTCAATTACTTCATTGAATACGTCTTTAACCACATGTCATTTAATTGAATCATATGCCATACTAGCAGCCGAGCCTATTAATTGCATGTGTTGCATTAGACATCTTGTATAGTTAGGAATCATGCATATTTTTCTAACGCTTTTGTTTTATCTTAGCATGGAGTACTAGGTGAGTTTTTAGTGCTTTAGCATACTTGTATGAGTGTGAGTGATTGCCATGACTAGCATGCTTGCCATGAGGCTAAATGCTTACTTGCCAAACTGCTTGAATGCCTGTGGATGGAGGCTTGTTGTTTTAATTGGAATGATTCAATAAATGTACATTTTAAGCCCATTATGTCTAGTGGCAAATTCACAGTTTTCAGCCCATTTTGTTAAGTGGGAAATTCACATACTTTAAGTCCACTTGAGGTGGAAAATTCAAACCCTTTTCACAAAGCAAACATGAAATTGAATAGTTCCAACTTGAGCAAACTAGTCTATACTTGCTTGTGTGCATCACATAGCAAAGCTAGCTTAAATAACCTGAACAAGAGCACATAATGTTGATAAAAAATCATATCATGATTTGTAGAGGCCGATCTTTGATCGGGCTAGCGGGGGTGCTCAATTCATGACCTTCCCCTTTTGTACCTAAGCTTCCGAGCCGAGGCAACTTTGGTGATGACGGACACATGGCCTTTGGCACGAGTCATGGGTTTCCTAAATGTCTCCAAAATAAATATTTAGGTGGTAACTTTTTATCTGGCAAAGCAGTCCAATTTTGGCATTTTGATCCCAAAATCGATTTTCCAAAAGATTTGATGAATTTGGACTCTTTGATGTTTATCAATTTCGCATTGCACTTGTGAGATTAGATTCAGAACCGCAGGAGTCCAAACTGTAGGGCTTTGTTTTAAACCTTCCGAAAGGGGTCACAAGAAAAGATGAGCTAAAGCTTCTAGTGACTCTGCTGGGGATTTATAGAACTTGACTTGAACTCATGATATGACATTTTATTTACACTTACGTGTTTCTTTGTATTTACATTTACATTGATGCGCCTAAGTCATTGTGTTTTTCATCTGCTATTCCTGAATGGTTTGTTGGAGGCTTGCTTGGAAAAGCTTGGCAAAAGGTTGACCAATTAGGGGCTCTGCCACGGTGGGAACACAACCTTGGATTTGGGCTACCACTGTACTGTTTGATCCTTCATTCACTTCTCGGTGTTAGGTGTGAGAGGTATATTAGGTAGTCTTGCAGAGGTACCCTTTTTGACCAATTGGCCTAGTTGCATATCGAAAGCTATAGAGACTGTTCCAAACTAGGACAAGTTGCTTACCCAAATGTAGGAATGCATGAAACCACATTGTTTGAGTAGTGAACCCTAGTTCCTGACGAAACTAGGACAGGGTAACCCTACTCCATCATAAGGGTGTTTTGCCTCTTACTTAACTGGTATGTGCTTTTAGAGTGAAATTCTACAGGAATGTATGTATCGGTTGCAAGTTTGGCTATCAATTTTGGGGGTAGAAATCAGTGTTGAGTGTAGTTCTACAGCTTATGATTACAACTGTGTTGTTAGTGTTTGAGCTGAGGTGCTGTGCAATTTTTGATTTTTGCTTTCTTTTTGTTTTATTTCTTTTTGCAAGGTAGTTTCTCATAATTGCTTCAAATAGTTCTGTTACCCCTCAAGCACTTTCGACTCGTGTAAAGAGACTTTACAGATTTGGGGATCTTGTTAGGGGTTAACTAGTGTTTGCTTTGCTCCCACCGATTACGAGACGGAGGAGGGTAAGGCATAATTCACCAGTCCAGTAGTCATCTTTTACTTCACCTGTGCCTAATTAGGCTCAGTCTTCTAGTTCCCCTCTAGTAAGAGATTATTCGCCAGTTTTGATGGTTCAACATCCCCTGGTTAGCATGGAGGACATGCTTCGTCATCTTCGACAAACCATTGAAACCATGTAGCTAGATGCAACCCGCCAAGATGAAGTTACAGCCTATCAAGAGGAAGTGATAAATAGATTGCAGCAACAGCAAGCACGTCAAGCAGCGGCTTTTGCTTCCCATGCGCCTCTAGTGGGTATCCCAGCACCAGGAATCACTGTCGATGTCCAAGAGAATTTGGGCAACCCGGTAGACCTCATTCCACTGCAAGCCTAAGGCACTAGTGTACCAAATCGAGGCACCATTTGAATTCGAGGTTGACCACACTGCATTGACGGTCAACAAGCTAGAAAAGCTTTTCAAACGTGTACATGGTGTGAACTCAATCCCTAACATCAAAGATGGATACACCGACTCTGCAATAACTCTGCCAGATAGATTCAAAATGCCATACATAGACCGGTTTGATGGCTCTAGGGATCTTATGGTCTATTTGCGGTTCTTCTCAAATATCCTACATCCAATGGGCCTTACCCGACTTCAAAAGCTGTCACTTTTCGGCCGGACCTTGTTAGTGATAGATAGTTCTGTTACCCCTCAAGCACTTTTGACTCGTGTAAAGAAACTTTACAGATTTGGGGATCTTGTTAGGGGTTAACTAGTGTTTGCTTTACTCCCACCGGTTACGAGACGGAGGAGGGTAAGGCATAATTCACCAGTCCAGTAGTCATCTTTTACTTCACCTGTGCCTAATTAGGCTCAGTCTTCTAGTTCCCCTCTAGTAAGAGATTATTCGCCAGTTCTGATGGTTCAACATCCCCTGGTTAGCATGGAGGACATGCTTCGTCATCTTCAGCAAACCATTGAAACCATGTAGCTAGATGCAACCCACCAAGATGAAGTTACAGCCTATCAAGAGGAAGTGATAAATAGATTGCAGCAACAGCAAGCACGTCAAGCAGCGGCTTCTGCTTCCCATGCGCCTCTAGTGGGTATCCCAGCACCAGGAATCACTGTCGATGTCCAAGAGAATTTGGGCAACCCGGTAGACCTCATTCCACTGCAAGCCTAAGGCACTAGTGTACCAAATCGAGGCGCCATTTGAATTCGAGGTTGACCACACTGCATTGACGGTCAACAAGCTAGAAAAGCTTTTCAAACGTGTACATGGTGTGAACTCAATCCCTAACATCAAAGATGGATACACCGACTCTGCAATAACTCTGCCAGATAGATTCAAAATGCCATACATAGACCGGTTTGATGGCTCTAGGGATCTTATGGTCTATTTGCGGTTCTTCTCAAATATCCTACATCCAATGGGCCTTACCCGACTTCAAAAGCTGTCACTTTTCGGCCGGACCTTGTTAGTGATAGCAACTATCCAGTATGCAAAGCTGGAAAACTCTTTGAAACGGAGCTGGAAGAAAATGGTTGAGGCCTTCATTGCACAATACTCTTACAATACCAAGATCGCGGTCACCCGTGATCTTGAGGTAACCCGACAGGAGCCAAATGAGGGCTTCTCAGACTTTGTGACCTGGTAGGGGGCTAAGGCTTCGATGATGACTACTAGGCCCTCAGAAAAAGACCAAATCATAATGGTGGTCCGTAATCTGTAAGGGAAATTACTGCAGAAGATGATTGTCTTGCCATTGTTCACATTCACTGAGCTCCACGAGATAGGGGTTCAGATCAAAGATGTGATGAAACAGGGGTTGATCACTGGTGAAAAGGAATAGCCTAAAAAGCCTTTCGCCAGTACAAACCCACAAACCTCAAACAACCAGGCCCAATCTCAAAGGGTCTTTACACCACTATATATGCCTTTATCCCAAGCCTTGAGGGTGCTAATAAAAAAGGGCCACCTTAAGCCATTGGAAGAACGCCCACTGCCCAATCCTCTCCCGCCTAAGCACAATCTGGCCAAATATTGTGCCTTTCACTAGTAGCACGGTCACCACACTGGCCAATGCTATAGGCTGTGTCATGAGATTCAAGATCTGATTGAGAACAAGGTGATAGCACCACTGCAAAGGCCAAATGTGACTACCAACCCTCTTTCAGTCCACAACCAAGTTCCCTCATCTCGGAACCTAAATCTAATACATACACTGGCCATCCAATATGACCCCAGCGTATACATAACCCCTTCTCACCTACCTAAACCAGCTGTGTTCATCCCTAAGAGCACAGACTTGTGCATGGTGAATATTTCCACTCTTCAACCTGAACCCATGGTGGTGGCAGTGGCAGTGGCAGAAGGAGGGAGGTTGGCCTTGCTAGAGAATGTTAGTCCATCGCTTGAGAGCTCTGCAGACTTAGCTGAGGGG
Organism: Camellia sinensis; assembly: GCF_004153795.1. Classification (NCBI taxonomy): domain Eukaryota; kingdom Viridiplantae; phylum Streptophyta; class Magnoliopsida; order Ericales; family Theaceae; genus Camellia; species Camellia sinensis. Next base: position 933,363 of record NW_021026861.1, read on the forward strand.
ATGTATGACCCGTGCTGTTATATTATGCCAGTTGATCAACCCAAACCTGAGGTGGCATTGTCGACAGCAGCGGAGGTTAGTGTGGTTCAAGAAGATGGCCCGAGCTAGGGTTTGGATGATCTAGTGGCGTTAGAAGAAAAGTTAGACAATCTACAATTCTACGATGAACAAGATCAGGGGGACGTGCAGATTGACTGGTTTGATCTAAATGGGTCGACAGACAACTCCAGGTGGCTTAGTGATGAGCCTGACAAAGAGGAAGAAATTGAATCAAAACCCAAAGAAAAGGGAGTAAGAATAGCTGTAGTGGCCAGAATGGCCAAGAACAAAGGGAAATTGCCAGAGAGCATGGGTATCAAGAATTTAACTCAAGAATTGGGCGCCGTGAGTATCGCGGATACTGAACAAGAGGCCACGTTGAAGCGGTTTGTGCAAGAAAGGGATCAATACAAACAAGAAGCTGAAATAGCTCAATGCCCTGCAAGGGATACTTCTGATGAAGGAATAATCAGATCGGAGCTGGACAATTGTTTGTCAATTGCCAGAAGTACATAGTCGGAGGATGATGATGATCTGTTTTTGGCTCACATTGGTGAAGATTGGGGTGAAGACCTGTTAGACAATACCAGGTACTCTGAAGAGGTTGACCATATGACGAGGAGTGGGCGGTACTTCAAACCCCCACATTTGGATGAAGCTGAAGCCTCCGAAAAGGATAAAGATGTAAAGAATCAAAGGGAAAAGCAGTTGGAAGAAGAAACTATGTTGAAACAGCTGAAGCAGATCCAGGCTGATATTTCAATCTGGGGTCTGCTCATGGCTTCTCGCGTGCACTGACAGGCTATGCTATCAGCAATGGATAAAGCCAAATTGTCCATTGACACAACTCCTGAAAAGCTAGTTGGATTGGTCTTCTCGGGAGGCGTTGAGCCAACTATAACCTTCTCAGACAAGGAACTGCTGCCAGAAGGCTCAGTACATAACAAACCTCTGTACATATCAGTAGAGTGCAGAAAAAAGTGGGTGCCAGTGGTATTGGTCAACACCGGGTCAGCAATCAACGTCTTCCCATCTTGCAAAGCATATGCCATTGGCTTGAAACCTGTGGATTTTATGCCTACAGCCCAAGTGATTCGGGCGTATGACAACGCTAGTAGGGAGGTGATGGGCATAGTACAGATTAGAGTTCAAGTGGGCCCAGCTCAACAGGACATTGAGTTCCATGTCCTGGATGTGCCGGCCACGTTCAATCTATTGCTAGGAAGGCCGTGGCTACACCGAGTAAAAGTTGTCTCCTCCACCCTCCACCAAATGCTGAAATACCCCCATGGGAAAATGGTGGCTATTGTGTTTGGGAATTCATCTATATATCCTCTGCCAGAGATAACTACACTTGTGCTGGAAATTGTTCATGGCGAGAAGGATGTTTTCCTCTCTGGATTTACCCTAGCTGAGGCCCAGGCAGTGCAAACCATCTTGGCAGTTGATGAGGGCATATATGTCAATGCCCAATCAATCTACTTCACGAACAAGCTTCAACATGTGCCATGAATGGGTTTAGGAAGAAGTGGCTGGAAGGGTGTTACTGCATTGGCTGATGTGCCACGTAATCTGCATACGTTTGGTCTTGGTTGTACGCCCACGAAAGAGGATTTTGCTAAGAAAGAGAAAGAGATGTCCGGTAAGGCCAGAGCTAAGTAGACCAGGAAGCACTATGAACCTGGCACAAACTAATCCGAGGAACCCTGAATGGTCATTTTGTTCGAAAGGGAGAAGACTTTCCATTTTGCAGTTTCCCCAAACCCTAGTTCAACTCTGAGAAGCAGTGGGTTCCTGGCATTGAAATTTTCTTCGACTTGTAGCTCTAAGACAATGATACAGAGAAAAGTGCTAAGCCAATTATTGTTGAAGCTGAACGGAGTACTGAAAGTGACCCGGACAACAATGAACTCAAAGTAGGGGCAGCATTGGCATGTCTCCTTTCGGATCCTCCGATCGACTCAGAGAGCTTGGGGGATAACCTAACCGTTTCCATGATCGGGGACCAACCAGGTGTGAACCCTTCTAGCAGCATCTCGGATGCATTTGATGCACCGTCCCTCATTTGGCAGCTGGAGGAGGGTTACCTGTCTAGAAGTTCTGAGTCAGGTAGTGAGCCAGAATCTAATTCCATAGAGTCTGTGGAGTCAGAATCAGATTCCGGTGCTTCTGAGTCTGGGTCTGGTATTCCTGGGGTTGATAACCTAGATGCCAAGGTTTTGTCCAAGTCGTCATTTTCTTTTTCCTTTGAGTCGGTTGTAACCAAAGAACTGGATGAGCTTGACCTTGTGAATGAGAATGCCACTGCAGATTCTAAGTATTTCTCTGTGCTGCTTGTTTATTGTATTGATCATATTTTCAAAATTTTAATGAAAACGAAGAGGAAAGAATTCCTTTGGTTTTGAAAAATTTGATTAATCGAGAAAAAGAGAGGTTTCCAAAACCCTTGCTAATAAAATCATTGCTTTTTAATGTGGGTACTAAGAAGGATCCGCGTCTGGTCCAGATTGGGTCCACGTTGTTTTCGGAGGAATGCAAGTACTTAGTCGTTTTATTAAAAGATTTCAAAGATGTTTTCGCGGGGTCCTACGAAGACATGCCTAGAATTGATCCTAAGATTTTACAGCATCAGATCCCTCTCGACCCTGAGGTCTGTCCTATCAAATAGAAGTTACAGAGAATACGCCCAGATTGGGCTTTGAAGATTAAAGAGGAGGTCACCAAGCAGATAGACGCAGGGTTCTTGCTAGTATCTGAGTATCCAACTTGGTTGGCCAACATCGTCCAAGTGTCGAAGAAAGATGGAAAAATTCAGGTGTGTGTGGACTTCAGAGATCTGAATAGAGCCTGTCTAAAGGACAACTTTCCCTTGCCTCACAACGATGAGTTATTGGACTTCACCGCGGGTCATGCATTGCACTCCTTCATGAACGAATTTTCCAGGTATAACCAGATTCTGATGGTGCCTGAGGATAGAAAGAAAACTGCCTTCCCTACGCTGTGGGGAACCTACTGCTATCGGGTGATGCCGTTTGGGCTAAAGAATGTCGGGGCTACCTATCAAATGGCTGCAACCACAATTCTGCATGATATGATCTATAAAGAGGTCGAGATGTATATGGACGACATGATTATCAAGTCTAAGAAAAGAAAGGGCCACTATATTGCCTTGAAGAAATTCTTCCAATGGATCAAAGAATATAGACTGATGATGAATCCACAGAAGTGTACTTCCATTGTAAGAGCAGAGAAAATACTGGGTTTCTTGATCACATAGAGGATCATCAAGGTAGATCCTTCCAAAATCAAGGTCATCTTAGAAATGCCAGCACCGAGGACTGAAAAGGAAGTGTGAGGCTTTCTAGGTAAAGTGCAATTTGTAAGACGGTTTATTTCAAAATTAACCTTGACTTGTGAACCACTTTTTGGTCTCCTGAAGAAAGGAAAGAAGTTTTGATGGGAGGATCGATGCCAATTTGCTTTTGAGCAGATCAAACAGTACGTTTAGAATCCACCCGTGTTGTTGCCGCCAGAGCCAGGGAAGCCTTTGATTTTGTATATGTCATTAACAGACACAAAGATGGGATGCATGGTTGCTTAGGAATCTGAGGATAAAATGGAGAAAGCCATCTATTATTTGAGCAAGAAAATGCTGGATTATGAGACCCGCTACATTCCGCTGGAGAAAGCTTGCTTAGCCTTGGTATGGGCTACCAGGAAGTTGAGGCACTACTTGTTAGCTCACTCTGTAATTCTGGTTTTGAGATTAGATCCCATCAAATATCTATTTGAGAAACCAGTGCTTACGGGTAGGCTAGCCCGTTGGTTGCTTCTCCTCTCTGAATTTGATCTAAAGCATGTTACTCGCAAGTCGGTGAATAGGAGAGCAGTAGTAGAGTTCTTGGTAGATCATCCAGTAGAAGGGGATGAAGTAGTAGAATACCTGTTCCTAGATGAAGCCATTCTGTAAGTTGAGGAAGAGATTTGGACAATGTACTTTGATGGAGTGTCTAACAAGTATAGTTATGGGATAGGTGTGTTGCTGATAGCACCAGGCAATTCCCATATACCCTTCGCCTTTAAACTTTGGTTCAAAGTATCCAATAATGAAGTAGAATATGAGGTGTGTATCACTGGTTTGGAAGCCACCCTAGAACTAGGGGCAAAAAGGTTGGACGTCATTGGGGACTCAAACCTAGTTATGTCTTAAGCAAATGTAGACTAGAATGTCAAAGAAGAAAAGATGAAGATCTATCACCAAACCCTAGATGTTCTGATTCCTAGGTTTGAGGAGTTGACTTTCACGCATCTATTGAGAGAGAACAACAGGTTCGCTGATGCGTTATCAACTCTATCTTCTATGAAAGACATTCCATTTGGAGTCTGGATGCGTCTGATCATCATTGAGCAGAGATATACGTCGACCTACGAGACTATCGCCGTGATAGATGAAGTGCAAGATCAAAACCATTGGTTCTACGACATCTAGAACTTCTTGGAAAAGGAGATTTATCCACCAGGGGCTAATGCCAAAGATAAAAGGGCAATACGGCGGATGGCCGTTCAATTTATCATCTGTAGAGGTAAACTGCACAAAAGAGGCCATCTGGGAATACACAAGTTGTGTGTCGACGCAGAGGAATCAAAATGCCTAATGGAGGCCATCCATGGAGGAAAGTGCGGAGCGCACGTGAGTGGAGTAATGTTAGCCTGGAAGATTCTCAGGTAAGGTTACTACTGGTCTACTATGGAGGAGGATTGTATCGATTTTGTTCGACGATGCCACAAATGCTAAATTTATGCCAATTGCATGAACATCCCGTCGTCGAAGCTGTACAACATGACTTCACCATGGCCTTTCTCAGTTTGGGAAATTAATATCATTGGTGTAGTTACACCAAAATAGTCAAATGGGCATGAATATATTCTGGTCGCAAATGATTACTTTACAAAGTGGGTGGAAGCTCAGTCCTACACAGTGTTGAAAGCAGTGCATGTGGCTTAGTTTATCCGAAACAACATCATTTGCCATTTTGGAGTCCCAAACGAGATCATTTCAGATAATGGTTCCCATTTCAAGAAGGAAGTATCGACTTGTTGGAGAAATACAACGTGGCTTGTCATAAGTAATGTACTTATCAGCCACAAACCAACGGAGCTATTGAGGCCGCCAACAAGAACATCAAGCATATTTTGTAGAAAATGGTTGAGACCTATAGGGATTAGCTAGACAAATTGCCATTTGCACTATGGGCTATAAAACTTCAATTCAAACGTCTACGGGGGCAACTCCTTATTCTCTTGTCTATGGAATGAAAGCAGTTATGCCAATTGAAATAGAAGTTCCATCGCTGCGGGTTATGGCTGAGTGTCAAATAGCAGAGATGGACTGGCACCAGAGCAGGTTTGAAGAACTGATGCTATTTGATGAGAGAAGGCTGAAAGCATTGTACCATGTTTAGGGTTATCAACGCAGGATTGCCAGGCTTTTAACAAGAAAGTTAAGTCCTAAAATCTCAAAGAAGGGGATTTGGTGCTGAAAGACAACTGAGCTCCCATCCATGACCCTAAGGGCAAGTTCGGACCCAATTGGACTGGTCCTTACATTATCAAAACTATTTGGTCGGGTAGAGCTGTTATCCTCATGGACTTGGATGGCCTAGAATTTTCCTAACCAATCAACATGGACAAGTTGAAGAAATACTATCCCTAAGAGGCTCATTAGGCAAAAGTTAGAGCACAAAAAAGTTAGAAATAAAGAAAAATTGAGCTCGCAAGGTTGAAAACCCTAAGGGGCGGCCTTGGAAAAAGTGAGAGTTCAAAAGGAGAGATTTAATACTCGAGTAAACCTGAACCAAACTATGTAAGGCCTGATTCTTATGTTCAAGATACGTAGGCAACTTTATCCTAAAGTTCGGCCATAAACACCTCCAGATCAATTATCCTGCCCATGTGTTTGATCAGGTCGTCTTCATCTATTCTTTATCTGAAAGTTCATTTGTGATCGTTACTCTGAGAGAAGAGCTGGTTACAGTGCTGAACAGTGTTATTTAGTCAAGGGGCATTTTTTGATCTTCGGACTTGGGGTTATACATCTTGAGGATAGATTTTGTGCGTGCTAGGTGGTGATCCGTATCGAAAATGGTTTTGAAAAGTTTTGATAAAAGGAGATTTTTGCTCAAATTTTACCTTTTACAACTTAGACCATTTTTTGGATCGAAAGGAAAATTTTCAGTGCTACAACTTTAACTTCATTGATTTCAATGCAAAGTTCTCCAGCTCTTGATACAAATCAAAGTTGCTTTTATTACATTCATAAAACTTGAAAAGTGAAGATCGAAGCAATAAACTAGGGGCATAGATGAGTCAGGTGCTCCTGCGTCCCCTGCTTGTGCTTATAGAAGCTTCTGATGCTAAAGTGGGCCCGATTTGTGCTTCATCTTCAAGCCAAGTCAGGTACTTGCCAGAAAGGGCGCAACTAAAACTAGGGGCAAGGGCCAGAAGCTCTCTCGTCCTCCAAGCTGTGAGGTACCTAGCCAAATATGAACCTTGGATGAAGAATGAACCCGGGTACTTTACCCCCTTTTCTGGGCAAGTCTGATTATGTCCAAACTCATGCCTGAACTGAAACAGAAAGTAGAATAGATAGTGTATCAAGCCAATCAGCTGAATACCAGGTTGCCGACTCATATTGTAGCTCATTTCGATCCAATTAAGCTAGGGGCAACGCCATGCAATGTCAGTAGCAGATCTGTTGCACATCCAGTGGCATCACCATCCTTCATTCGGGAAATCCACTAACTGTTGGCAGAAAAAGTATACTCGGGCTGAGTACGCAGGGCAAGAGTATGCTTGTCCATTAGCCAGACCTGGAGAGGGATGAAAGAAAAGAGAGATTAAAGAATAGAGAGATGTATGTTCAGAAAAAAGTGAGAAAAGGGCTTTGAGAGAAAAACAGAGCATGAACGTCGAGTGATGTGAGAAGCACATATTAGAAAGGGTGGGAAACATTACTTGAAGAATTAGTCGGCTTCCCGCAAATTTGGTGGTCTCTCACAATGGAAGGTGTCTAAGCCCATCAAAGTCTCGGCCAACACTAAACCAATGCAACTCTTGCCCTCTTTTAGGCCTTACGCCACTTCAATTAGCCGAATGCTAGACCCGCCAAAACTAAGGGCAAGAAGGAAATGTGCTAACATCCACAAACAAAGGAAATGTGCTAATATCGACGAATCAGGTTGGGAATGTCCAGTTCTTTGTTGTGAACCAAAGATCGAACCTCGTGTACAGTAAGCCCACACATCTGTCCCAAAGCTTGGATGTGGCTAAAGTAGGGTTAGGGTATGATTTCCTCATCACATCGGGATTCCATTAGCGCTCGAAATTCTTCGATTGTGGGGCATATCTCTTGTCTTCCAATGCTGAAGACATGTGTAATCGGGTTCCAACATCTAGCCGCAGCATGAAGGAACGGAAAATAAAGCTTAGAACAACTCGGCGGGAAAAGTACATTTATGCCGAAACCCTAGAAATTCACCTTTTTTGAGCCATCTAAAGTCGTAATCCAATTCGAGAGTTTTTTTGGTGAAAAATGGATCCATTTGTGAAGAATTTGTAGCTGAAATGAAGAAACTACGAAGTTCAACCTTTTGTAGAGGATAAGGTAGTGAGTGGGAGCTAGATGTCAACAATTTGGAGGTCCTGTACATTGATGGCCAGCATGTGACCGGCATATAGTTGGGAATCTACATTTATGGCCGACAAGAGGCATTGATGGCTGGAAGGCCACCTCTCATGGCCGGCATGTGGCCGACAACCCCTTTTTTTTATGGCTGGCAGTCTCTCACTTTGACCTGCTGTCCACCTTTGTGCTGAACAATGCTGGAAGCACGTGTTTTGTTCTACTTTTAGTCTGTTTTAAGGTCTTGTTTTGAGTCCTTTCGGTTTTAGCAAGTTTGTTATTTTTGTATGTCATTTGTTGTTGCGTTGTTTTGCTTATCCAGTTGTATGTTGTTCTATTTATCGAGTTGTCATCATTTTGTTTATCAAGTTGTTGTTGTGTTGTTTATCGAGTTGTATATTGCTTTTTATTTCAGTTGTTGGTCGGTTCATTACCCGATTAAGAATGTTGTGCCAATATAAGTGTTTAGTTTTCATTATCAAATTCAGTCGCATTTCCATGCTAAGTGGTGCTCATGATGCAAAATACAACACTTTTTCATAAAAACTGGTTTTTCATTCCGATCATGGTTGATTTTACAAAAGTGCAGTATAAGTTTTTAAAGCAAATAAAACCTGTCTAAAGCTGTACAATGTGCTATAACTATAAACAAAAAGAAACTAAGAAAAAATACAAAAAAGCAACGCTGGTTGCCTCAGGCTCGAGAAGCCCTTTTGCGTCTTCTTTCTCGGAGGAGAGGACTCTAGAGCATTGTGTCCGTCAGCACCGTTGTCTAAACCTGGACCGAAACCTGAGCTAGTGTCATCACTGCTCTCCACCTCAGAGCTCGCCTCGGCATTGCCTCCACTCTCATAACTCGAGCTAGTGGCATTACCTCCACTCTCAGATGAATCTGAATGCTAACTCACTGCCTCCTTAGAGTCGCTCGTCTCAGTGTCATCATCACTCAAAATAGGCTCTAAAGGACCACTCTCAGCTCGGGTGCCCCTAGCTGTGCCTTGGCCACGTGTCAGAGCTTGTCTCTCTCCTCCCTGTTGCTGGAGGAGGTACTACTGGTGTGGGCGCTGCAGCTGCTGCTGGTGCCATCAGTATGGGTGGGAATCTGAAAAGGAAATTGTCACATATTACTTACAGTATGCGTATTAGATGCAAGCATAGTATGCAGAATGAGTACATGCAGGAGTCAGATACAGTGTGTGAATACAGTATGCGAGCGTAGTGCATCAGATGTGATCTATCGATGCAATTTATCAGTGCTATTTGGGAAGTTTTTAGTTGAAATGTCAGTGTCAATGTGTCAGTGGAAATTTGATGCCTGGAATGTAAAACTGAAGAAATTACCTGAATACCGTAGAGACTGAGTAGCACCTCTCTCCTCTGTACCAATCCCATCAGAGAGGCTATCAGCTTGAGGGCACCTCCTGTGTACTAGATCGATGCCTGCAAGTGTATTTGAATGATTAGTATTTGCCATAGATATATCTGAAATAAATTATAGAGTGCAAGTGCTAAAGTGCGGTTTATACTAGAGTTGGGCCTCGGATCCTGACAAGTTCATGACTAGCCGCTGCGGGCTCAATCGGGACCTGGTAGGCATGTCCGGTGTGTTGCCAGCAAGTTAGTGTGGTAGGAAGCTCTGGCCAATCAGCCCTCTGCCTCACCTAGGAAGCCCCTCTGCCACAGGTTCTACTCGCCTGGGTCACTCTCGACCTTGCTCTCGTGGCGAGAGCTCTTGCCTCTTCAGCTCCATGAACACCGATCAGGGGCGGCATCAAGTGTGCCTAGTTGAAAGCTGCATAGTCGCCCTCTACTCAGAAGAAGTCGGCTTCCAGGCCCACGATAAATTGGATGACCTCCTCAATAGGTAAGCTCTTTGTGGATAGCATGGACTCTGGTGGAGCCATCGGGACGATCGGGTCGGGACGAAGGGCTCGCCCAAGAACCAAGCCCAGCAGACTGGGCCCTGGAGTAGAATGCAGTATAGGGAGGTGGCCTAAGCACCAGTGAACTGGTCCTGAACCTCTGCTGGCATCGTGGCCCACAGCTGCTACATGATCTGCAAACAAAAGTTGTATAGATTATTAGTTGCTGTCAGTTGCTAAATTGACAGTTTCAAAGCAAAAATGATTGTGTTTCGGATTACCTCATGGGCGGCTACAGTATCGAAGCAGTGCCTAAAGAATGTGAAAGGCTCGTGGGTCCTACGGCAAAGCCGGCTGTCATATATTTGCGAATAGGGGACTGTCAATCGAAGCTCCTCTACAGGCCCCGGGGCGAGAGTTGGAAAGTATGCATATACCCATAGTTGCAGGGAAAATGCAGTGGTATGTGATCAATACAGAATCGAGCAGATGTAGAAAGTGAAAAATAGAAAGCACATTCTATGAACAATGTTTAAGCAAATACAAAAATGCAAAGCAGAAAGCATGTGTTGAAATAGATGTAAAGAAGAAACTATAAAGAAACTATAAGGTACTAAAAGGAAGTTGAGATGTGTACCCCCAGCCTCGCCAGTAGCCTCCAATCAAGTCTCCCTGCAGGCGAGAGGTAGAGCTCAGGTATCCGTGTAGCATGGTGAGGCAGCTCCATCCCAGTCTAAAAACGAACCCGAGGAAGGGTCACCAGGGCACTCCACAAATGCAGGCCTACGGTATTCCACCTGTTCAAAAACATGGTCGTACCAAAGACAAACATCAGGAAGCCCCTAGCGTATTGCTCGATCTCCTCTATCGTCTCGGGCTCGATCCCTCTGAATCGCTCAGCGAACCAAGTGTATCTGACCATCCCTGTCAGGTATATGGGTGGGTTGCCCCCAGCAGCTCAAACCAAGCCGCCTCTCACTCCTCCATATTTGTATCAAGAGGGACTGGATTGGCCCCTACATCTAAGCCGGTGATCATGGTAAAGTCATAAGGAGTCATCGTCATCTCCCTTGCGGTGGAAAAGTGGAAGGAGTTGGTGGTATCCCACCACCTCTCCACGAGTGCTCCTAGGAGGGGACAGCTCGCAGTGACCTGAGTCAAGCCAAAGCAGAAGAGGCCGAAGGCCACCTCGTCAATGATGTCGTGAACTCTAGCTAGGAGCTCGTCATACCAGTCTCGAGCAGTCGTGGCACCGTAGCCTCTGCAGGCTCGAGACCCACCCTATCGCAGCGTATGAAATGCAGTCAGATATAAGGCAGTGCATGAAATGCAGTCAGATACAAGGTAGTATATGAAATTCAGTTAGGTGAATCCGATAAAGGCATTGCAAGAAATGCAAGTAACTAAAGGAAGAATTGCATAAAAACAAAGTTCATACCTTAATGGCAATGGTCGATAAGTGAGAATCTAGCTTCCTCAGCAGGAGGTCCTTCGGTGTGCCGCGAGCAAACTCGATAAAATGTCTAATGCCTTCGAAAGTGGGTAATATGTGTGTCTGAGGATGATATCTCTCTAGATCGAAAGGCCATACCCTCAGCGGTAAAGGCTCTAGCTCGGCTTCAGGCCTGAACCCTGCCTCTAGGTCGGCCTCAAGGTCAGTTACCGACTCCTCTGCCTCGGGAACATGTGGAACTACTGGGGAAATATCGGGAGGAGCCCCGTCATAAGGAATCTCATCCACTATCTAAAAATAGGTGCGAAATGGGTGAAAAGTGAAGAAAAATGGTAAACTTGGAAAAAGTTAACCCTAGGAGAGAGAAAATGAAGGAAAAAGTCAAAACCAAAAAAAATGCACCGAACTCGAGAGAAACTCAAGGGGAACAAACCTAGAATGGTGGAAATGAGGAAAGAAGCACCGAAATCAAATTTCAATCTGTTCAAACTGAAGGGAACAAAGAGTGTTTAGCGAATAAAATTTGTGTGGGGTGTTGGAAAACGTGTAGAAAGTGCAAATCTAGAAATGAGTGTCTACAGAGAGAGGGAAGAAGATTTCGGACAAGAGGAAGTGATGAAATGAGCCCCAGTGGCTCATATTTAAAGACCCGAGCTGAAAAGTCCCATTTGCCCACGCACTGCCATCGATGGTCGGCAAGGCTCACTAGTGGCCGGCACCTGGCCAGCGGCCTTCTCTTGTGGCCAGCAGGTGGCCGACGGCTTTTCTTATGGTCCTGATGATGTTTTGTGTCCTTGGTTTTCAAGAATTGAAGGGATTGTTCACTATTTGGTTCATGTTGTCTCTATGGAAGCTCAAAACTATGTTTTTAGTGCGTGGGTGTTCATCACTTGTCAACATGAATGAGGTGTGTCCTTTAAACAAATTGTAACTTTTCCAAGAGGTGAATCAGTGCGCGATGTTCATCACTTGTCAACATGAATGAGGTGTGTCCTTTAAACAAATTGTAACTTTTCCAAGAGGTGAATCAGAAGTTGCTACTGAGTTTGTTTTCGTCAAATCATGCTTTACTATCTTGCATAGTACATGCATTTCTTATTCGTTGTTGCATGGAACATGCACTTCACTTTGTGGCATAGAATATGCATTTCACATATGTTGTTATAAGATGTGCATCTCACAGGAATTGCAAGTGTGTCTGTCGTTCACTCTTGAATCATGCATGGAATCTGCATCCGCTTGTACGCATAGAATATGCTCCCCTTATCAATCATGCATAGAATATGCTTCTGCTTTTGTTTCTCACATAGAACATTCCATTGACATTGTATCTCGATTGTTTGTCTGGCATAGAACATGCATTTAAGTATCGCGCTTGTTAAGTCTCTTTCCTGCACATGCACAATATTGTATTTATGGTTCATTCAGAGGAGTTCTAGTTAAATTCATTCGTGCCCTTCGAATTGTATCCGTCCACTCTTCCTTCTCTCATGTGAGACGTGTTAGGACCCCTTTCAGTTAAAAACATTGGGGTGTGTCCTGGTGTTCACACCACCCCTTCGGTTAAAACATTCGGGTGAGTCCTGGTGTTCACACCACCCCTTCGGTTAAAAGCAATCGGGTGCGCCCCGATGTTCACACCACCCGCTTCGGTTAAAAACATTCAGGTGCGTCCCGGTGTTCAAACCACCCCTTCAGTTAAAAGCGTTTGGGTGCATTGAGGTGTTCACACCACCCCTTCGGTTAAAAACATTCGGATGCGTCCTGGTGTTCACACGAACCCACTTTGGTTAAAAACATTCGGATGCATTCTGGTGTTAACACCACCCCTTCGGTTAAAAACATTTGGGTGAGTCCCGGTGTTCACACCACTCCCTTCGGTTAAAAACATTCGGGTGTGTCCTAGTGTTCACACCACCCCCTTCGGTTAAAAGATTCAGGTGCATCCCAGTGTTCACACCACTCTTCAGTTAAAAACATTCGGGTGCGTCCCGATGTTCACATCACCTCTTCGGTTATATAAACATTCGGGTGCGTCCCAGTGTTAACATCACCCCTTCGGTTAAAAACATTTGGGTGCCTTCCAGTGTTCACACCACCTCTCTCGGTTAAAAACATTCTGGTGTGTCCCGGTGTTTATGCCACCCTTTCCTCCTCATGCATGTAACGTGTTAGGATCTCGATTGAGACCTCGGGTGCGCCCCGATGGTTGTGTCGTTCTTCGCCTTTCTTGCGTAACACGTGGTTAAGCCTGCATAATTTTCTTATATCCTTTCTGCATGAAATGTAGTTTGGCTCATGATTCCCATGTGTGGCGTGTTTATTTGCTTACTTTTTTTCGTGATTGGAAGTGGTATACCATGTTTCAGTTATGTGGCATTTTCTTTGCATAGCATTTGCATTTAAGTTTTTCAATGTACAGCCTAATTGCATGATCATAAGTTCTTTTCTTCCATCACGCGTATCATTTACATTTTGTCCCAAAACTACGCTAGTTTGATTCCTTGCAAAGGGGTACGTAGGTAGCCTGTGGGTACAACCATTTATTTCTATTTTGATTGTTTGCCTAAGTCTTACGGCCTTGTGAAAATGGGTCGTCGCTGGGCTTTAACATTCACTCACGTCATTTCATGACTTCGAGTTCTGTCAAAGAGGGGCAGCTGTAGACACTCCATTTTTGACGGCCTATCAAAACTTGGATGTTCTTGTAGGTACATCCGATGATGATTCTGTTTGGTCGCCAAGCGCTCGTAGTCCTCAGCGGAATGCCACGACTTTGAGCCTTTCAAACCTTGCTTCCATTTTGTCTCATTTTTGGACCATGCCTTGGACTTTTCATCCTGCAATCTTTGGTGGCCTGTCGGCCATCCCTGGAGGCTGTTGGCCATCATTTCTTGTCTGCTGGCCATTGATATGCCTTGTCGGCCGTCAATGACGCCTTGCCGGCCATTACTAATGGCCGGCTGGCCACCAGTGTTTTTTGCAGATTTTTTATGCCAGCTGTGCCAGCTGTTTGCACAGATGCTTGTATTTGTCCACACATGGAGGGCTGGATCTGCTTGTATAGATTTCATGTTTTCTATATATAGGGACCGCCTCTCTCATGTTTTGAGCTTAGAAAATTTTAGACTCAAAATTTTCTTCTCTCTCTACAAATTTTCTACACTTTTGCCTACCATTCCTACACTCTTGCCTATACACCCTTAACCAAATCCTTTCATCTCTGAGCTGAAGTGTTCTTGGGCTTGGTTTGAGCTCTAGAAGGTGGCATTTGGTTGGAATTGTTGCTTGGAATCACTCTTCTCTTCAAGAGGTATAATACTATCTTTGTAGGCTTGCTTTACATACTTGTGTTCCTATATTTTTTTAATTGTTTTGGGCTATTTTTGAGCTGTAAAAAAAACCTGTTTTTATGGGCTGAAATTGATGTTTTTGGCCATTTAAGGCTAGGGGGTGGTTCATCATTCTTTATTTCTTGTTTTAAAAGCCTTTGCACCTTTGTTTCCCATTTTCAAACCATTTTTTTTTTGGGCCTTTAAACACTAATTTTCAGAGTGTTTTCAGTGGTAAAAATCAGGTTTTGAAGTCCTAATTTCGAGGGGTGAGCCTCTCCTCCTTGTGTCTTGTTGTCTAGCCTGGTTTGTGCCATGGTTTAGCTTAATTTTCTAGCTTGTGGTAGTTTTATTCCAGCATGTTTTAGCCTCTGATTTAGGCTTTTTTTAACTCTTTTTTGGGTTGGTTGTTGCATTTGAGTCTTGTATTTCATAGTTGTAGTGTAATAGTCCTCACAAGCTTGGTGTTTTAGGCCTTTAGACACCACTTGTTTGAGTTGATTGCATGTTTTTAGTGTTTTTCACACTTATTTTTAGCACTAGTCATCTCTGCAACCTCTCTCCTTTCTTGGCTTTTAATTTTGCTTTGAAAATGTTTTAGGGCACTTGTTTGCCTAAGTGTGAAATTGAGGTTTCATACTTAATGATTTAATCTCTTAGGGGGTTCATTACAAATTGTATGATACTTCTTTCATACCTAAAGCAACTTGTGTTTTGAGCTCTCTTTCTATTAGAGGACTTAAATTCACCTTTGAACTTAATTGGATTAAAGAATGGTTAGTAAGTTAAACAAGAGTAATTAAACTTGGGATTAAAAGTGAACAAGATAACAACTTGTGTGTGTGTTCAATCGACGTTAATTGAACACAAGAAAAATTGGGACATTTCATACTCAAAGTGATGAAATGTGTCAAGTTTCCTAGGTCTCCATTACCCTTGATTATGCATGATAGGGGGATGGTTCTTTTGTGTCTCATTTTACATTTATTGAACTTGTACATCTTGAGTCACAAGCCATCATGCAATGATATTGCTTGAGTTGGTGGTTTGTACCGTGAGTTCATAACTCTTTAGATTTGTTCATGAAAAGGAGGGGTGAGTTATGCAAACAATCTGTGGGAATACACTCTTTTTGCTCTGTTTGTTCTCTGTTGCAGCAAGTTGGGCCAGTGCATCAATGGCTGGCAGGCCACTATACATGGCCGACAGGTGGTCGGCAGAGCACCATTGATGGCCGGCAGTCCTTACCAATGGCCAGCTGGCCACTGATGCAAACCTCTGCAGAATGTTGGTAAGGTGGAGCAAAATGGTTCTGGAAGTGTTCAACTTTGCAAACAGGGGCTTTTGGGAGCAAAACAGAGGTCCTTTTGGGTGATATCCGAGCATGTGCATCTTCTATTTCCCGAGGCAGAGTAGTGGCAGAGTAGTTAAATACTTTAATTACTTAGCATTATTTGCATTTGTGTTATAATTTAATTAGCTTACTAGTTAGTTAAATTAAAAGTGTAGTAATAATTAGTTAATTAGTTTAGGTAGTTATTTATTTTGGTTTGTAATAATTAGCTTCATTAGCTTAGCTTAATTAGTTTAGCTCTAATTAGTTGCTAGTTAGTTTTGCTTTATTCATTCGGACTCTCCTTCGTGAGAGCAAAATGTAATAATGTGTTTGTCTTCCAGCCCTACGTCTTTCTCCCTTTTATTTAATCGCTTTTGATGGTTAGATTAGGGACATATTTCAAATAGCATACCTTATGTTTGCATCCATTCATCTTGTCTTGCATACACCAAGGCTCGATGCATCATTCAAACTGCATTATCATTTTAATTACTTCATTGAATATGTGTTTAACCACATGTCATTTAATTGAATCATATGCCGTATTAGTAGTCGAGCCTATTAATTGCATTATTGCATGTGTTGTATCAGACATCTTGTATAGTTAGGAATCATGCATATTTTTCTAACTCTTTTGTTTTATCTTAGGTTGGAGTACAAGGTGATTTTTTAGTGCTTTAGCATACTTGCATGAGTGTGAGTGAAGTCATGGGTTTCCCAAAATTTTCCAAAATAAATATTTAGGTGGTGACTCTGTATCTGGCAAAGCAGTCCAATTTTGGCATTTTGATCCCAAAATCGATTTTCCAAAAGATTTGCCGGATTTGGACTCTTTGGTATTTATCATTTTCACATTGCACTTGGGAGATAAATTCAGAACCGCGGGAGTCCAATCTGTAGGGCTTTCTTTCAAACCTTTTGAAAGAGGGCATGAAAAATGAGGAGCTACAGACTTGAATCTGATTCCAACTCAACAGACTAGGTGGAATTAGATTTAGGCTCATTATCTGGTTTAGAACTGTCAATTGAGCCCCTCTTGAGTTGCTAAACTAGGCATGGAGCCTCAACTACGTCTACAATGAGACCGGAGTAATCTGTCGTTGGTTCATCCCCGATTATAAAGATAGTAACAGTATCTCCCAAGTTAGTAGAGTTAGCCCCAGCGTTGGAGTTCATCAATTGGTCAGCTCCTCTTCATCGTTACCTAAGTTGACATTTCTGTTTTTCCCTAAATCGACAACACTCGGGTCAATCCACTCCTCTTCTCATCTTTGTCTGACAACTGGTGATCAAAGAAGATCTCAAATCTTGGGTATGTCATCTTGGTTTTCCTTTCGATCCATGGCTTTGGAAATCCACAAAAGGAAAATCCTCTCCTTGGCGGACAAAGTGTCTGTTCAGGGTTCCCCTAATTAGCTTGTATACACCCCATTTTTGACTGTCCTCAAGACTTGGACGTCACTGTTTGAACACTTGGTGATCATCCATGTTCATGTTCGTTTTGAGTTCCCGGAGGTCTCGGCCGCGTGCCTTGCCTCAGGATCTTTCAACTCGACTTTTTTTTTTTTTTTTTTTTTTTTGCCTGTTTTGTGTTTAGTTTTGCACCAAACACTTGTTGTTTTGCTTTTGAGGGCAGGGAATGGCTTGTTGGCCATCCCCACACCACACCGGCCATTTATTGATGCCACCGGCCTTGGTTTCTTGATACCAATGGCCGGTCGGCTATTTTTATGGTCAACCGGCACTCGGTTTGGCCGATGGCCTCCTTTTTTGGCCAATACCACTTTTTTGCCTCTTGCAGGCATGGTGCATGCCAGCTGTGCCAGCTGGAATGCACGGACCCTGCCCCCCATGCACGGGTGTGGCTGTTTTGAACCTTTGCACCCTTTTAGGTCCAAGCTTCCTAGAGAAGATTGCACCCTTTGCTCAAGCTTCTTGAGGAAGCTTGACCCTTTGTCTTAGCTTCCTCAAGAAGCTTGCACCCTTAGCTTAGCTTCCCTTGGAAGACTTGACCCCTTTAGGATAGCTTCTCTTGGAAGCTTAGTCTTTTCCATTGTCTATATAAGGTGACCTCTCTTCTCCATTTGAGGGTTCAGAAAAACCAAACCATATATGATATATATTTGATATATATCACTCTCTCTCTTTATATCTCACTCTCTCTCTTCATTTGTGTCTGTTTGAGGGCCTAAAAGGGTGATTTGTTCTTAGTTTTGCACTAAGACACACACTATTACACCATGCTTCGACTTGGAAGGTTTTGAGAGGTTGTTCTTGGAGTTTTGGGCTAGTTTTGATCAGAAGGAAGAGGCTGAGCTTGCTATTCTTGAAGTGTTCTTCAAGGCTAACACTTTTGCTTTATTTTCCCCAATCTTGTACTAGCTTTTAGCCTACTTTGCATGTTGTTTTAGACTTTGTGTATAACTTGAAAAATTCTTGTATTTTCATGCTTAAGATCTTTCATTAAGGTCATTTTTTTGTTTGGGGTTGACCTCCCCCTCTTAGGCATTGTTTGGCCTTTTTTTGTGCTCCCTTTGTTAAGCTTTGAATACTATTGTGTTTTGGTCTTCTCACCACTGAAATCCAGTGGATTTTTAGTGGTGATGAAAAGGATTTTGAAGTCTTGCATAGGGGAAGGACACCGCTCTCCCTTGGTCTCTCTTTTGTTTGCATTTTTGGCCCATAAGGGTAGCATGTATGATTAGTTGTTCTTGGCTTCATTTCAGAGGTTTTTGGGTGTTGTTGGGTCATATTATGCCTCTTCTTTTGGTCGGATTAGTGACCCCTTCCATGCTTAATATACTTGCTTTGTATTCCTCTCTTTTCCCTAGAAGTGCATCATGTATTTAGTCTACCATGCTCTCATGTTTTGGCCTAACTTTGTGAAGTTCTTGGCCATGTCTTACCATGCTCGAGGTCTGTTGGGAACTGTTTTGGTCATATTTACTGTGTTTGGGGTAGCCCCTTTGTATTTTGGCTTGTGATCCTTGAGGGTGTGAGTCATGAGCATGCTTTACTCGGGTTATTTCAACAATTTGGAATCACTTCTCATGCTATTTCAATCCCTAATCCATGCTTGTATGCTTGCATTCATCATTCCTTTCATGCCTTGAAGAATTGTTCTTTTATGCCTAGAAATGAGTCATTGTGTATGATACCATGTTTAGGCATTTGAGGCTACCATATCAGTGGGTTTTGGGGTGTATTTTGATGCATAGAAACTCTTTTTTTTTTTGGTTGCTTAGTTCACGCCATGAGTGCTTGGGGTAGGTGTTGAGCAATGCTCTCTTTTGTGGCCTTGAATCCCTTCCATTTTTGCATCCATTCCCTAGCATGTTTTGGCATCATTCTTGGCATGCTTTTCAGAGTTTAACACGAGTGTTTAATGTCCATGTATATCACCTTTGAGTGTTCTTGAGAGTAGCCCTCCATGCTTGGGTGATGGGCCTTGATGTGTGCACACTTGCATGCATAATTTGTCCCCTTTTGCATCATCTTTTGGCCACTGTTTTGGGGTATGGCTGAGGCCTCCCATTTCAGTTTAAGACCACCCTTGTATATAGTTGCATACTTAGCATGTTGCATGCTGCATTCCATTAGTTGCATGCTTGCATTATGTCTTGTTTTCATGTTTGCATATTGTTTAGTTAGTTGCATCACATAGTCTTGTTGCATGCTCGATATGTTCATGTTTAGCTTGCATGAATAGGTAGCATGGCATTGCATTAGGTGCATTACTTTGCATTGTATATGGCATACATCGCATTACATTTTGCTTGGTTTGGGGTGTCAAACCAAGCATGAGGATTGAGAAGTGTTCGTACTTGAAGTGACGAAACACGTTTCAATTCTCGGTCGCCAATGCCCTTGATCTCAACATGATAGGGTGTCGGCACTCATTTGCCTTGTTGCATGCATTTACATTAAGTTGCAAACTTGGTGTCTTAGGCCATCATGCATCGAAATGCGTGATTGGTGGCCCGAGTACCGAGCGTCACACTCCCATGAGTCCATAGCATGATTGGGAGAGTGGCCATGCATACATTGCTTTGAACCTCCTTGCCATGCACTATCTGCCCTCTGCTGCTATCAAAAAAAAGTTTTTGTAGGAAGAAATGGCCGGCCGGCTACATACAGTGCCGACAAACCGTCAATGTCCGGCCGGTGGTGTAACTTTTGGCCGATAAGTCCATCCCCATGGCCGGTGAACTTGAATTGTGGCCGGTGACCCCCCAGAGCACTTAGAGGGTGATTCAAAATGGGTCTGGGGACTTTCAAAATTTTTAGAGGAGCAAGGCAATGCAAACAGAGGCAACAGTGGCATGGCACGGGTTTCCGGGCGGGGCGAGTCGAGCATGCATCATCCTAGCATTCCGAGGTGGGGCGAGTCAAGCATGCATCATCCTAGCATTCCGAGGCGGGGCTGCGGCCATCCTCTTTCTGCATTTAATTTGTTAATTAAATAGAAGATATGTAATATTTAATTAGTTAGAAGAGTTAATTATTTATTTGTTTTGTAGTATTTATTCGGACCCTCCGAGTGAGGGTAATTGTGTAATAAGTGTGCGTGAGTGTGATGTATGTCTTCCAACCCCACTTCTTTCTCCCTTTTATTTACCAGCTTATGATGGTTAGATTAGGGCATGTTTCAATTAGCATACTTATGCTTGCATGTTTGCATCATTCATCCGTCTGGCATGCATCGGGCTCGGCGCATCATACTAACTGCATCGTATTTCAATTCCAAGTTGAATATGTGTTAGTTGTAGCATTTCACATGCCATCTGTAGAATAGCCGAGCCTATTTTAGTTGCATTTTGCATGTGTTACATTAGGCATTTCTGTAGAGCTAGGATCATGCATGGATTTCTAACATAGCTTTTGTTTTGGCTTGGAGTACTCGGTAAGTTTTATGCTTTAGCATCCTTGCATGCATGTGAGTGACT
Source organism: Camellia sinensis (assembly GCF_004153795.1). Taxonomy (NCBI): domain Eukaryota; kingdom Viridiplantae; phylum Streptophyta; class Magnoliopsida; order Ericales; family Theaceae; genus Camellia; species Camellia sinensis. Next base: position 954,012 of record NW_021026861.1, read on the forward strand.
GCCATGATAGCATGCTTACCATGAGGCTAATTGCTTATGTGATATAACTGCCTGAATGCCTGTGGGTGAAGGTTGGATTATCTGAATTGGAATAATGCATTGACTGTGAGTTTTAAGCCCACTAGATAGTGGCAAATCCATCTTTTCTAAGCCCACCCGAGGGTGGAAAAATCTGCATTTTAAGCCTACTTGCGAGTAGCAAACCACTTTCAAAAAAACAAACATGAAATGTTTCGTTCCAATTCAGGCGATCTAGTCTATACTTGTATGCTGTGCGTGTCACGTTGTAAATCTAGGCTAATAACCGGAATAAGAGTGTATAATGTTTTCAAAACTAGATATCATAGTTAGTAGAGGCCGATCTTTGATCGGGCTGGTGGGGGTGCTCACGAAGTGACCTTCCCCAATCGTATCCAAGTTCCCAAGCCAAAGCAACTTTGGTGATGACGAACACGTGGCCTTAGGCAAACGAGTCAGGGTTTCCTAAATTTCCCAAAATAAAATATTTAGGTGGTGACTCTGTATCTGGCAAATCAATCCATGTTTGGCACTTCTTTTCTAAAAATCTGTTTTCCAAAACGATTTGCCGGATTTGGACTCTTTGGTTCAGATTAAGAACCATGACGATTTGAGAGTCCGAACTGTAGTAAGCCCAAAACGAACAGAACGGGATTCATCCTCCCGGGGCGTTCGGGGACGTCTACAGGCTCTGGAAATCCACAAAAGGAAAACCCTCTTCTTGGCGGACAAAGTGTCTGTTCAGGGTTTCCCTAATTAGCTTGTGGACTGGTTCAAATTATTTCCCAGCCCTTTTTGCTTTAACTGTCTCTCTCAATTCGTCCCCCTTTCTCTTCCAGTCTTCTGCAGTTGGCTTGTACTCCGACCAAAAAACATGGGGGTCGTGGCTTATTTCTCTGGCAATAGTATTTCCTTGCTTCTCATTTCTACCCACTCCTGATCTAGGAAAGTGTCCTTGCTTATTCATCATATAGATGGATTGGGTGCTCACGTAATTCCCGTCATCTTCTACTATGATAGATTGTACCAGCCGAGCCTCTGCCAAAGAGAAACCAAAGAGGAACACATCCTCTCCTCCATGCAGTATTTCTAATATGGGCGTGGTGGTTCCCAAGGAAGGGTGGATCGAAGAATTGCCATAAACAGTAGCAAATCCCATCTTTGAATGGATATTTCACCAATTGATGAATCGTTGATGAAACTGCCCTCATTCTGTGCAACGAAGGCATTTCCAAGAGCAAATTGAAGGTTGCTGGCACGTCCACCACATGTAATTCAACCTCATGCTCGGATAGGCCAATCAGTATTTGGATCTTGAAGGTCCCCATGACATCACGGCTGGTATTATCATAAGCTCGAACAACTTGTGTTGTAGGCGTGAAGTCAGTTGGTTTCAAGCCTATGGCATAAGCAGTCCTTGCCAAACATAAGCTAATTACCGAACTAGTGTCCACTAGCACTACTGGGATCCAATTCTTCTGGCTCTCTAAAGTCACGTACAGGGGTTTGTTGTGGTTGGTCGCTTCAGGTGGTAGCTTTTTTTTTCGTAAAAGACAACACAAGAGTAACATCCTCAAACTTAACCAAAGACACCAGCTAGTCAGTTATGGTGTCTACAGTCAGCTTAATTTTGTTCAATGGCTCTAGCAACGCTTGTCTATGCTCCCAGGGAGCCATCAGTAGCCCCTAAATCGATATATCTACCTGGATCTTCTTAGGTTGCCTTAATACCAGGTCTTCTTCTATGTCTTTCTCTTTCGACTTCTCAGCCTCTTTCCCAGAGGGTTCTGCTTGATTTAAGGATGGGGGCTTGAAATAACAACCATTTATGGTCATATGGTTAATCTCATCTGCATTCCACGTATTATCAAGGGTATTAGTTTTCCACTCCTCATTACTATATGCAAGGCTCAGATCACTGTCCTCACACCATTTCACTATAGTCATTGCTGGGTCATTATCGGACTCTACCCAAATCATATTCACATTGCGCCCTCCGTCGGCGTACCACTCCTCTTCTACAGTTGATTCAATCTTTGCATCTTGGTACTGCCTAAGCTTCCTTGGCATCCTTTTCCTATCACCGGATTCCCATTCAGGCTTTTCTGTGGTTCGAAGATCATTCGCTTTTGACTCGACCTCTTACTTTATCTTCATTTTCTCCTGCTCCCGGGCTATCTTTCTTTGTATTTCCTCTATCCTCTCTCGTTGGAACTGCTCCAATGCTTGCTCATTCTCAGTCATAGGCATGGCCTCAGCCTTGCTATTCTCACCAACTTCCTTTCCTTTCAGATTTTTATTCATTTGCTCCTCCGTATCGGATTCCTCTTCACTACTCAACCACCCATGACTGGATTTACGCTGCCTTGGATCCCACCACCCAATTTGAACATTGCCCATATCCTTTTCCTCGAAGAAGTTCTCCAGGCCTTCCTCTACTTCTGCCTAATCATCAAGACCTCGTTCAAGCCAGTCATTCAGATTTTGCCCAGGCTCATTTTCTCCAACAGCGTTGATGCTGAGCGAGTTTGGCAGTATGATTACGAGCTTTGGTTGATTTGAAGCCACAATATACTGGCTAGGGTCATACTCTTCTACAAGTGAGGGCCTCTTCTCCACAACTTGGGTGTTAGACATCCCTGCTTCTGGTAAATTCCTCTTCTCTTCCACTTTTACCCCCACAGGCCCTGATTGGGTTTTGGATGTTATATCCATTATGCACATATCCACCTTAGTCTTAGGCAGATGGAATGGGGTGACATATGTGCTGGGGTTAAAGGTGGGCGGCAGTGTATGGATCAGGTTGATATTTTTGGATGAGGGGACCTGGTTATGGACAATGAGTGGGTTAGCGGTCACATTTGGTTTGGAGGGTGGGGTTATGATTTTATTGTCGATGAGATCATGGATCTCATGACAAAGGAAATAGCAACGATCAATAGGGTGACCATGTTGTTAGTGGAAAATGCAGTATTGGGTGGGATCGTGTTTGGTTGGGAGTGGGTCAGGGAGAGGTCGAGGGTCAAAGGGCTTAAGGTGCCCTTTTTCCATCGGAATTATAAGAGCATGGGCTGGGCTCATGTGAAGGGGGTAAAGGTTTTATATTGGTTTCGATTTGGATCGGTGGGTTGTGAGGTTGCACTAGCGAAGGGATTGGCTATCTTGGCCGCTATGGCAACAGTGTTAATCTTGGTAGGCCGAGGAATAGTGCTATTGCTAGCATTGGTACTCTTGGTAAATGGCCTCTTTGCCAATTCACTGGTTTTCTGAATGATGCCTTTCTTGAACGCGCTTTCAATTTAAACTCCCAACTCATGCAAAGTAGCAAATGTAGACAGTGTCGCTACTATCATTCTTTGTAACATATCCAGTTTGAGATTCTGAACTACTAACCGACTTCTTCCCTTTTTTGAGGGGCTTGTTCGTCATCTTGGTTGCCTTTGCCTTCCATCTTGCAACAAAGTCAATGAACGGTTCCTTGGGATTTTGAGTGGCCGCTTCTAGCTCGCTAATCATTACTTCTATCTGAGTATTCTATGAGTATTAATTAACAAACCGCTCAGAAAACTCTTCTGAATTTCATCTAGTCAAGTCCTCCAGTTTGGCGTACCAGATAGCTGCCACGTCCGATAAAGTTCTTCCGAATAATGACAGCTTCTAAGCCCGAGTCAAGCCCATTGCTCTCAGAACGATCGAGAAAAGATGAACATGAACAATAGGATCCTCGTTTCCATCAAATTTATCGATGTAAGGCATCTTGAACTTTTCTGGCAATCTAACAGAGGCCTCGGTATAACCGTTTTCGATATCTAGGATGGAATTAAAGCCTTGAGATTTTTTGAGCACCTTCTCCAGCCTGGCCATTTTTATCATAGCCGGATCAATGTCGTTGATATCAAAGGGAAGGAGTCCCCCGAGGGGTTATGCCAGAGACCTAAAAGCTTGAGCCTGTGCCAACATCTCTTAGGGATCCAAGACTTGAGGGTTTTCAACTGGTGGCGGTGGGTCAAGATTTGGCTAGGCAGCCGGGACTGCATGTATAGTAGATGTCAATGCCCCAGATGGGCATCGCATTTCGGCAATAGTTTTATCCTGAGCGGCAATTCTATGATTCAATGTATCCATGGTTCTTTAAAAAGCTGTCATCATAGTCACAACTTCTTCTGGACAACTATATGCCAATGCGGGTCTAGGAGAGTTAGCTATTAGTGAGCTGACTGGGTGAGAACGGGCAGGCGACTGCTAAGTGTTCCGTGCTAGTGAAAACTGAATGGTTCTTCTCCTCCAAACAACTGGTGGAAGAGAGACTAACGCTGGCTGACCGTCAACTAGATATTGGATATTGCAAAGCCTACCAGAACAAGTTCATAAAACTTGAGGGATATAGGGTCTTTTAGAAGCTATGATTGCAAAACTACCTAGCAAAAGAAATAAGGAAAACAATAATCAAAAACCAACCAGCAATGCGGCCCAATTTGCAATAGATATGATCACAACTGAAGGACTGTATTTCCCACTGAATTTTGCCCCCACAAACTGATATCAACTATGCCAGTGATATGGTGCATTCCTATACAGTTTCACTGTAAAGCATATACCAAATAAAGAGAGCCAAAACACCCCTATGAGGGGGTAGGGTTACCCTGTCCTAGATTTTAGCATGATCAAGGATTTTATTACTTCAAGCAAGTAGTTTCACAAAATCCTACAGACAGGTGAGCATCCTGTCCAATGTTGGAATAGTTGCTATGGCTTTACTATATACAGCTAGGTTGAATGGTCGAAAGGGCTACCTCGACAAGATTACCCAATATACCTTTTACGCCTAACACCGAGAAATGAAAGGAGGATCAAGCGGTACAATGGTAATCCAAATCCGAGGGTTGTGTTTCCAACATGGCAGAGCCAATGACCGGCCAGCCTTTTAGCAAGCTTTTAGGCAAGTCGTCCAGGAATAACAGATGGAAAACACAGTGACTTAAAGCACCAATGCAAATGCAATGCAAAGAACATATAAGTGTAGATAAAATTTCACATCATAAAGTTCAAGTCAAGTTCTCTAATCTCCCCAGCAAAGTCACTAAAAACTGTAGCTTGTTTTTCGTGCTCCTTGGAGGGATTTAGTCTCATCCAATACGATAGCCTTACAGTTCGGACTCTTGTGTTTCTAAATCTGGTCTTACAAGTGCAGTGTGAAATAGATTAAACAAATGAGAGTCCTAGTCTGGTAAATCTTAGAAAATACATTTACCATCAGAGATGCCAAAAATGGACTGCATTGTCAGCTTTCAGAGTCTCCATCTAAATATTTTTTAGAAATTTAGAAAACTCATGACTCTTGCCAAAGGTTACTTGTTCATTATAACCAAAGTGTCGTAGCTCAAGAACGTAGGTATGAGAGGGGAAGGTCATGAATTGAGCACCCCACTCACCCGATCAAAAATTGGCCTCTACTAATCATGATATGTTTTTTATGTACAGTATATAGGAATGGCAACGGGATCGATCTGCACATGTTTAAAAAATCCTATCGCACACAACTTTCATCCTATCACAAAGAACTTTAAAAATTCAACATAATCTGCACATGTTTAAAAAATCCTATCGCACACAACTTTCATCCTATCACAAAGAACTTAAAAAATTCAACATAATCTGTACATGTTTAAAAAAATCCTATCACACACAACTTTCATCCTATCACAAAGAACTTAAAAAATTCAACATAATCTGTACATGTTTAAAAAAATCCTATCACACACAACTTTCATCCTATCACAAAGAACTTAAAAAATTCAACATAATCTGTCAAAATATATAATCTGTCCAGCATCATCTTCCAATATATACAATCTACCAATATATACAATCTACCAAAAATTCAACATAAGCTGCCAATGTATAATCTGCCAATATATGTCAACAAATTCAATAAATCTGTCCAGTTAAAAAAATCCTATCACACACAACTTTCATCCTATCACAAAGAACTTAAAATATTCAACATAATCTACCAATATATACAATCTGTCTAGCAGCATCTGCCAATATATACAATCTGCCAAAAATTCAACATAATCTGTCAATATATAATCTGCCAATATATGTCAACAAATTCAATAAATCTGTCCAGCAGCATCTGTCAAATATAACATCTATCAAATACACAACCTAAACACAAAACATCTTGTAGCAACAAAATAACAAACAAAACATCTGTCCAGCAGCCCACACACACAAGAAAATGCAACAAGTAACAAAGATAATAATTAATCCCAAGCACAACCCGCAAGGGATAGGTTACCCAAAAATTGAAATTAAAAAAAAAAAATCCATTACAACATAAAAAGTCAAATCCATTGTTTGTCCAATACCCATACAAACCACACAAGTTCCATCATCTCCTTCAACTTGAATTCCTGTTAAATAACAAAAGGAAAAAAAAACAAATAATTAATACTAATAATAAAATGTAAAAAATGTTAACAATTAAAACAAAAAAAGATGACAACTAACACAAAAGTGGCACATGACTGATCTGACTCGATCTCATCATCTTCATATATAGTTGCATAGCCCACCGATTCTAATGTTGAATTTCCTAAAAAGTAAAGAATATAAATTCAGTATTCAAATTATTCCATGGTAATATAGATAATAAAATTTGAAATAATAATATGTAGATTAGATGAAATAATACCTTTCATCTCTGCACCTCACAACCAACTTTGTGCACACATTAATGCTTCTAATGTGTTTGGATGAAGTCTATTACGATGTGGACTAACCAACCTTCCACTAGTACTAAATGCTGACTCAGAAGCAACAGTGGATACAAGAATAGCTAAAATGTCCCTAGCTATTGCTTGTAAGGTCGGATACTTTGGTCCACTAGCTTTCCACCAATTCAAAACATCAAAACCTGAAGGTCTTGGCAAAACATCATCTTCTAGATAATGGTCCAACTTTGATCTTACATTCTTCATTTTTTTACTTCTCTTTCTACTAATAAACAAATCAAATTCTGAAAGGGTCTCTGTAACAATTCCTGGATGAGTAGAAGAGTCACCAACAACATCGGTCTCCATACCAACTCAGTGTTGATACTCTTGCAACAAATCATAACAAATACGACGAAACCTATCAACTTCATCTTCAACTTTGTCTCCATAAAGTTTTTCAAAATAAAACTCCAATACACTCATCTTATACCTAGGATCAAGTACAACTACAACTCCAATAACACCATATATCACTAACTAATATTTATCAAATGTTTCCACCATTTTTGATGCCATTGTTCTGATCACTTCAATTTCACAAGAGAGCCATTGAGACAGTGTCATCCTAATCTCACATAAAGCTGGGAAACAAACATTGGCTGTGGGATACTTTGTACCAGAAAACAACTCAGTGATAGCAAAAAATTTTTTAAACCTCCCACTAATCTCTCTAGCAAACTCCCATTCTTGCTCAGTTGGCACAGTCTTATATTGGGGCTCTCTAATTTTCAACCTAGAAAAGACATCCTTATACAATAAGGCTGTCTGAAGCATCAAGTAGGTTGAATTCCACCTAGTTGCACAATCAAGTCCTAATTTCTTAGTATGTGGAATACGCAATTGGTTGACTGTTTCTTCAAATTTTTCTAGTCTTTTTGGTGTTGTTGTCCAATAAGCTACACTCTCTCGAATTTTCTCCACACCAACTCGTATGACATCCAATCCATCTTTCACTATCAAATTCAAAATATGCGCACAGCAATGCATATGAAACAACGTACCACCCAACAAAAGTGATGAATTACTTAACTTATCCATCAACATGGTAATCATGGCATCATTTGGGGAGCAATTATCAACAGTAACAGTCGAGATTTTCCTATCAATATTCCAGTCCATCATACACTCAAGTAAAGTATCACAAAGAACTTCTTTTTGTGTGCGGACATGGAACATAAATAAACCTAAAATATGATATTCATAAACAAGTATTAATAACATGCAAATTGAACTGAATAAGATACAATTTTTAAATGATTTGCAAATTTACAAAAATATACCTCAAAATGCGACTTTGCAATGTCCATGAATCATCAATAAAGTGTGCAGTGACAGCCATGAATCCTTTCTTTTGATTGCTAGCAGTCCACATATCAGTTGTGATTGCCACCCTACTTTTATTATGCTCCACCAAACTCAATGTCTTCACCCTCTCATAATCATAAATCTTTAAAATATCACTCTTTATCGTATTTCGAGAAGGCACTTTAAACAATGGTTGAAGTACTCTGTCCAGTCGTTTAAAACCAACATGGTCTACGATAGAGAGGGGATATTCATGCAAGATTATGGCATATGACAACTCTTTCAAATTAAAAAAATAAATGAGAAAAAAGAATTACAACTTTCAACCTTAATGAAATGACAATATTTTACAATTATAATAGTATATATATATATAGATATATAAATAAATCATGGTTGCATAAGAAATGATCATGATTTATTAAGTCAATTAAATGATGGAGAAATTTTCATTTTTACCCCTATACTTTGCCTTAATTTTCAATGACACTCTCAGACTTCAAATAATTTAAATTTTATCCTCAAAATTTTTGAAATCATATTGTTTTTACCCTTACTGTCACATTTGAAATGGAAAATTTTTTTTTTTTTAAAAAAACTAGATTTTGGCCCCAAATTTAAAAAGAAAAAT
>NW_021026861.1:962915-995488 GCF_004153795.1 Camellia sinensis
GATGAGCAGAAGAGTCTCCAACAATATCGGTCTCCATACCAACTCGGTGTTGATACTCTTGCAACAAATCATAACAAATATGACGAACCCTATCAACTTCATCTTCAGCTTTGTCTCCATAAAGTTTTTCAAAATAAAACTCCAATACACTCATCTTATACCTAGGATCAAGTACAACTGCAACCCCAATAACACCATGTATCACTAACCAATATTTATCAAATTTTTCCACCATTTTTGATGTCATTGTTCTGATCACTTCAATTTCACAAGAGAGCCATTGAGACAGTGTCATCCTAATCTCACATAAAGCTGGGAAACAAACATTGGCTGTGGGATACTTTGTACCAGAAAACAACTCAGTGAAAGCAAAAATTTTTTTAAACCTCCCACTAATCTCTCTAGCAAACTCCCATTCTTGCTCAGTTGGCACAGTCTTATATTGGGGCTCTCTAATTTTCAACCTAGAAAAGACATCCTTATACAATAAGGCTGTCTGAAGCATCAAGTAGGTTGAATTCCACCTAGTTGCACAATCAAGTCCTAATTTCTTAGTATGTGGAATACGCAATTGGTTGATTGTTTCTTCAAATTTTTCTAGTCTTTTTGGTATTGTTGTCCAATAAGCTACACTCTCTCGAATTTTCTCCACACCAACTCGTATGACATCCAATCCATCTTTCACTATCAAATTCAAAATATGCGCACAGCAACGCATATGAAACAACGTACCACCCAACAAAAGTGATGAATTACTTAACTTATCCATCAGCATGGTAATCATGGCATCATTTGTGGAGCAATTATCAACAGTAACAGTCGAGATTTTCCTATCAATATTCTAGTCCATCATACACTCAAGTAAAGTATCACAAAGAACTTCTTTTTGTGTGTGGACATGGAACATAAATAAACCTAAAATATGATATTCATAAACAAGTATTAATAACATGCAAATTGAACCGAATAAGATACAATTTTTAAATGATTTGCAAATTTACAAAAATATACCTCAAAATGCGACTTTGCAATGTCCATGAATCATCAATAAAGTGTGCGGTGATAGCCATGAATCCTTTCTTTTGATTGCTAGCATTCCACATATCAGTTGTGATTGCCACCTTACTTTTATTATGCTCCACCAAACTTAATGTCTTCACCCTCTCATAATCATAAATCTTTAAAATATCACTCTTTATCGTATTTCGAGAAGGCACTTCAAGCAATGGTTGAAGTGCTGCTGAATATCGTTTAAAACCAACATGGTCTATGATAGAGAGGGGATATTCATGCAAGATTATGGCATGTGACAACTCTTTCCTAGCAAAATCTTGATCAAAGATATAAGAATTCATTTTTGGAATCTCTCTACTAAAGTTGTTAGTTAACACTTTTTGCCTCATGTCCATCACTTTTTTCCTAGTACAACTCTTATGGTGATCATGCAAATGCCTAGTTCCATTTTTTTAATCACCTCCAAGATGCTTATTACAATAATTACATATTGCATTCCACACCCCATTGACTTGTTGTTTTTTAAAATGTTCCCACACAACACTAGGTTTTCTTTTAGTTCCTCCACAAGTAGTATTAGACTCTTCTTCTAAATCAATAACATGTTGATTAGAGAGGGGAGACAGTGAGTGAGTAAGTGCGTTTGTTGCTAGCAATGAATGTTATGACACGTCACTCTCAAATGGTACTTGAGAGTTAATGGGTACTTTAGAGTTAACTGGTGCTTCAGAGTTAACATTTGACATTTTTAACCTTTATAAAAATAATATGGATTGAATTAATATTAACAGAGGTAGCGTAAAAGTAGATTATTGTAACTAAGAAACAAATTAATAGTAACTAATAACATGGATTGAATTAATGGAACTGAGAAACAAATTAACTAAACATCAAGTGAGAGCAAAGTGTTTCTGTTCCATAGATTATTTTGCTTTTAGAATGTTAAAGATGAACTTGCTGAAAATGGTGAATGCAAAAGATGAACTTGCTGAAAAGGTGGTTTAAGTGGATTACTATTATCTCTTCAGCCTTCCAATTTCATAAGTGATTGTTTTAATTTTTGCCTTTTGCTTTGTGTTTTTGTAGATTGCAAATCAACTTAACTGTGTGGTGGCAAACATAGGAAGAAATCCTTTGAAAGTCTTTGACCAAGTAAACACCAGTGGACAAGAATGTGAGTGAGTGATGTATTCTAACAGGTTTAAACTTAGTAGTTTTGTCTGATCACTAACCCATTAAACAAGAAATGAAGCATTTTGATTTTTTTAACTTGTTACATCAAATTATTTGAATGAAGTTAGAGAATTATCATTTTGAATCTAGAGAATGAAGTTTGAGAATTATTTGAATGAACTTAACAAATTAACAAATTTCAACTTTGAAATTTATTTCTTAAAAGAAGTGAATGATGTAAATTTAAAATTGAAAAAAAAATGTCATAAACAAATTAACAAATTAATCCTCAAAATTAACAAATTAACAAATTTCAACAAATTAATCTTCAAAATTAAGTTAGAGAATTATCATTTTGAAGCTAGAGAATGAAGTTTGAGAATTATTTGAATGAAATTAACAAATTAACAAATTTCAACTTTGAAATTTATTTCTTAAAAGAAGTGAATGATGTAAATTTAAAATTGAAAAAAAAATGTCATAAACAAATTAACAAATTAATCCTCAAAATTAACAAATTAACAAATTTCAACAAATTAATCTTCAAAATTATGACTAACAGGTTATGACTAACAAATTAATTTCAACAAATTTCAACAAATGACTAACAGGTTATGACTAAAAAATTCCAACTTTCAACAAATTCAGATAAAGTCGGAGTAACAAGTATGAACCAAGCAGATGTAGTATAATTAACATAAAATCCACAAACAAACTGTCATAAACTATCAAGGATTTCATATCACAAGCTCCAAGTAACAAGTATGAACCATATATAATACAATATACTTGAAAGTAAATTACAATATAGAGATAAACACAATTAACCGAATTGTAAATTCCAATTTAACAATAATACATTCAAATTAAACCACAAACAGAGACGAAGATGAAATCTCGCAATTCATCATATACATATATGAAGAGAGAGAGAGAGAGAGAGAGAGAGAGAGAGAGAGAGAGAAGGGGATTTGCAGTACCGGTGAAGTTGTTAAGCTTGATATTAGCCTGAGCGCGGTCAGCGAAGAGATCAGCGCTCTTAGGGTCGAGATTAATCGCCTGCGCGTAGAGAAAAAAAAATTTAGATATACTCAGTCTCAGATATACAGATCTATAATAAACAGATCTATATACTCATATATGTAAACCATAATATACATATATGTAAACCCTAGATCCGAATCCCTAGAGAGAGAGAGAGATACCTAAACAGAGAGTGCAGCGACAGAGGAGAGTCGGTAAGGGAGGATCGAAGGATCGTCGATGAGGAGGGAGGCGCGGTGGTGACAGATGAAAAAGAGAGGGAGAGACCAGTGGCGAGCGAGAGAGAGAGAGGAGCGCCGTGTGTGAGTGAGAGGCTCGGTGGTGATGGAGGATCGCCAGTGAGGAGGGAGGCGCGGCGGTGACCGATGAAAGAGAGAGAGAGAGACCAGTTGCGAGCGAGAGAGAGAGAAAGAAACGCCGTGTGAGTGGGAGGCAGAGGCTGAGTGTGTGTGTGTTTGTGTCTCTATGTCAAACCCTTAAAAAAACAAGCATATATATATATCCAAGGATAAAACGGTAATTTCACCTCGGGGATTAAGCGGGGCGGGGCCGGGGTCGGGGGTCGGGGGTCGGGGCTAGGGCCAGGCCGAGTCTGGGTCTGAAACACCTATCCCCGTCCTCGTCCCGGATATCATCGGGGATGAATTTTTGAATACCATCCCTAGCCCGTAGGGGATATTTTTCGGTGAATAACCATTGAATTCAAGGCCGGGGGGTCGGGTCATCGTCGGGCCAGTTTCAAATTGTCATCCCTAACAGTATATGCTCATGTTTTGATTATTAAGCTATATTACTATGTAAGGCACATAAGTATAGACTAAGTCACTCACTTTAGAATGCTTTGATTTCATGTTTATTTGAAAAGTGTTTTGAATATGTGCCACTTGATAAAGCAAGCTCAAATATACATTAATCAAATGCGTCCCAACTCAAGCAAAATAACCTTCATCCACTGGCATTCAAGAGATATATCAAATAAGTACTTAGCCTTGTGGTAATATGCTCGATATGGAAACACAAACATACATGCAATATACTATAGCAAAAACGCTCACCTAGCATCTAATTGAGGCAAGCGAAAATAGAAGAAAATAGTTTGAAAATGCATGCTCTAATATGCAAGTGACTAATGCAACACATACATAATGCAACTGCTAGGTTCGGTTTATTAACATGACATGTGGACCACCTCAAAGTATATGGTAGCGCATGTATTCAAGTAAGTGAGAAATAACAAGAAGGTTAGAATGATGAACCGAACCCAATGCATGGAAAAATGGATACAAGTCATGGTAGTGGCATGAAACCAAAATATGATGCTATATGTAACCATCGTAAGCAATTAAATAAAAGGGAGAAATAATGGGCGTTAGAAGAGATACACAATATTACAAGTTTGCCTTCATGCAAGAGGGTCCGAATGTCCAAATTTAAACTAATTATTACAACACCAAATTAACTAATTTAACTAGCTATTACAAATAACTAAATTTAACTAGCTATTACAATTTTGAACGAATCTAATAAATTTAAACATACTACAATCAAAGAATTAATTTTGAAGGACCACGGGAAATAAAACGTCCCATGCGCACAAATGAAAATGTCATCCCAGAAACCTCTCTGTTTGCTGCCAGAATCTGTTCTATTTGTAGTAAGAAATTTAATCTGTTTTTGCCCCAACTTCTGCTCTGTTTTGCCTTGAAAATGACACTGCCTGTATAAAATAGGGTGGCTGTTGGCCTTGGAAAGTGGTTAGCCGGACAGAAAGGTGGCCGGCCGACCACTATTTTTGGGTACTGCCCTACTGCCACTGAATTGAAACAAAGCAATAACAGAGTGTTTCCAGGAGATGTTTATCCTTTCTACCTCTCCCTATCACAAAATTGATCAGAGGATGAGTAGACTCGTTTCATAAAATGTCAATCATTGCAAAGTTATTGCGTGATGATCTATGGACCGGTAGGACAAAAACTAAATGAAGGGAAATAAATGACCAACAAAACCTCCTCCCTATCATGGAGTTACCTCAAGGAATTTGGTAGACATTGATTCTTGAATCGTTAACATCATTAAAGAGTATGTAATGATTCAAGAATCAATGGGTTCAATATAATGTTCGATTGAACCGGACTCAATTTTATTACTCTTTTTTACCACTTTTACTCCAATTTTAACCTGTTTTACATTACCTTGTCATCCTTTATTCATTTTTGTCCAAAAGTGATAACTACGTCCACTAAGTGAAAAAAAAAACGATGAAGAGAAGTGTCAAACAAAAAGTTGTGCTTAGCATGAGAGAGATGTAATGCTTTGGTAATGAACCTCCGAACAGAATAAACCATTAAGCATGGAAAGTCTCTTTCTCACGCTTTGAACAACAACCAAGTGTTTGAGATAACTCTTAATCACGGGCGAAAAAAAAGAAGAAGAAAAAGGAGGGAGGTTGCAGAGATGATTAGGCAAACATGATTATAAGTGTGAGACTTTTCACATGAAAACTACAGAATAAAAAGCTATCAACTCAAATGAATTGGTGTCTATGACCTAAACCACAAATCTATGAGGACTTACAACAACACAAGCATAGTATTCAAAGTATAAGTTAAATAAACAACTAAAATAGTCCCAAAAACTAAAAAACATAGTGTTGAATATTAGTTTGAAAAGCTAGAAAAGGTAAGTAAAAGAAAAGTAGAACAAAGCTAGTTGTAGACACCCCATTTTTGACGACCCTTACGACTTGGACACCATTGCATGCACACCTGATGATGAGTTGATATTCTCAGCAGGATGCCACAGCTTTGAGCCCTTCAAACCCTATACTCTTATTGCCTCATTCTTGGACCAAGCCTTGGTTCTTCAAGCTTACAGATTTTGGTGGCCTGTCTGCCACCTTTTTGGGCAGCCATCACTTTTTAGTTGCCATCCATTGATGTGACCAGCCAGCCACCAATGATGGCCGGCTAGCCACCAGATTCTTTTGTAGATATTTTTTGACAGTTGTGCCAACTGTTTTCACAGATGCATGCATCTGTCCCCATGTGTAGGGCTGGACGTTCTTGAGGGGAATTCATGTTTTCTATATATAGGAGACCTCCCTCTCATGTTTTAAGGTTGGAAACATTTTAGAGAAAAATTTTTCCTCTCTCTCTAGCAAATTCATACACGTTAACCTATACACTCTTAACCTTTGCCTACACACCCTTAACCAAACCTTCTCATCTTTGAGCTGAGGTGTCTTTGAGGCTTGTGTGAGTTCTTGAGGGTGTTGTTTTCTTGGTTTTGTTACTTGAATTGATTTCCTCTTCAAAAGGGATAAGGCTTTGCCTATTTTCTTGCTTTAACTACGCTTTTTCTTGCAATTTTCCAACTATTTTTGGGCTGTAAAACTTCTATATTTTTGGGCTGAAACTTGGGTTTTAAGGTGATTGAAGGTTGAGAGCTGGTTCACCCTTCTTTGTACCTTGCTTTGAAGGCCTTTTCCCTTGTGTTTTCCATCCTTTTACTATCTTTTTCGAAGCCTTTGAACTCTGATTTTTAGAGCTTTTTCAATGGCCAAAATCGTGTTTTGAAGTCCAAATTTGGAGGGGTTAGCCTCCATTCCTTGTGTCTTGCTTACTAGCCTAGTTTGTGCTATGTTTTAGCATATTAATCTAGCCTTTTTTAGCTCAATTCTAGCATATTTTAAGACTGTATTAGACCTATTTTTGCATTATTTTTGGTTGATAGTTGCATTTGAGTTTTGTTTTGCATGCTTATTGTGTAATAGTCCTCATGAGTTTGGTGTTCTAGGCCTTACCATTTCCTTTGAGTTGATTGCATTTATTTATGGCTTTCCATACTTGTAATCACACTTAATCATCTCTGCAACCTCCCTCCTTTCTTGGCTTTTGTTTTTCTTTGAAAGTGGTTCGAACAACTTATTTGTTTAAAGCATGAGATTAAGATGTCATGCTTAATGGTTTAATCCCTTAAGGGGTTCATTACCAATGGTATGATGTCTCTTTCATGCCTAAGACAACTCTTGGTTTGAGCCCTCTTTCCATTAGAGGACTTAAACTCACCATTTGACTTAATGAACTAAAGAATGGTTGGTAATCTAAAATGATGTAATAAAATTGAGGCTAAAAAGATGCAAGATAATAATTTCATTGTGTTCAATGGTCATTAATTGAACACATGGAACTTGGGCCATTTCATACTTACTAGTGATGAAATGATCAAGTTTCTAAAGGTCACCACTTCCCTTGATCTTCCATGATAGGGAGGTGGCTTTTACTCTTATTTTGTTGCATTCATTTAGCTTGCACACTTTGGTTCATGAGCCATCATGCAATGAAATTGCTTTAGTTGATGGTTTGTGGACTAAGTTTGCTACTCCTTTGATTTGTTCACGAAAAGGAGGGGTGATTTGTGCAAACAAACCCTTGAAAATACCCTGTGCGTGCTCTATTTGTTCTCTATTGCAGCAAGGTGAACTGGCAGCAGTGGCAGGCAAGCCACTTTCTCTGGTCGGCATGCGATCTTTGATGGCCAGTCGGCTATCATAGGTGGCCGACACGCCTGATCACTGGTCGACTGGCCACTGATGTAAAATTCAACAGTGTGTTTTTGAAGTGAAGCATAGTTATTCTGGAAGTGGGAAATAGTGTTGGTGTTCTATTCTCCAACAGAGGCTCTACGGAAGCAAAATAGTGGCATTTCGGGTGGAATCTGAGCATATGCGTGAGCATTCTTCACATACCGAGCTTGTTTAAGTTTAAATATATAGCTTAGATGTTTGTTGTAATTAATGAGTTGTAGCTAGTAAATTTTGTAAAGTGTTGTAATTAATTAGTTAGTAAACTAGTTATTCGATTTCGTTTTGTAATTATTTTAGTTAACTAGAATAGTTAATTAATTTGTTGGAATAATTAATGAAGTAGTTTAGCTAATTTAATTTGTTTTGTAATAATTAGCTTAGCTTTAATTAGTTAGTTAATTAGCTTATGTGGGGAGTGGTTTGGAAATACTCTTTGGATCCAATGGGACACTTGCGATCCTTAGCTAATAACCTGAAAATGAATGAACACTCTGGTCGGGGGTGCCGCAATTAGCACTCCAATGGATAAGTCAGTATATACTCTTTTGATTGCTTGTATCTTAAGTTAAGCATACTAATTCTCACATACCTCTCTCTGGCTGATGTTCTTCTATTTATATCTTTTCTTTCTTGGGACTCAGGGCTGGGCCCACCTTCAATTCGCCGTATAACTATTTACTCGGCTCTTTTTGTTGCAAACCACCGCTCTTTATTCGGCCCCTTACTCAACTGGTTATTTGGCCGAATAGGGTACTTCTGGATTTGTATGTATAAGATGGGGCCGAATGCGATGTATATATTTCGACTCTCCAGGTCCAATTATTCGGCCTCTTTACGTCTCCCAATATTCGGCCCCCAAACACTCCACTAACAATAGTTAGCTGGTGTGTTTGGTTTCGAACTCGAAAAGTCAGAGCCGAAATTTGGCAGTTAACCTCATTCCAACGTGGATGTCAGAGCTCACGTCTTTCGGTCGTCATTACAACTTCCCGGCCTTTCGTATGCTTCTTCCATTTATTGTGATTTAAAATTTTGTCATCTTTTCGAATACATACACATTTTTGGACGCTTGAAGCTCTTGGAGTGCCTTCCGACTCACCTCTACAACTTCCTCTTATCCCTTATTGTCCTCTTCGTCTCTTGTAAGTTCTCTTCCTCTCTGCTTTGAATCGCTTTTCCAGGTTTGTTTTTAGTTTAGCGTACTCCTATAGGCTGACGAAAATGGCAAAGCATTTGAAAGACCTCCTCTCCGTGGATTGAGTCTCCGGCTTTCGACGCCATTTTTCTATTCTTGATGATGTCCATCTGTCGCTTATGACAGACAGCATCCTTTATATGGAGAGGGCTGATGAAAGCATAATTATCTTGCCTCTCTTATCAGTTGCAGAGGGCGGAGTCCGTTTCCCCCTTCACCCATTCCTTAGGGTTGTCCTTCGCCATTAAGGTCTAATCCCTTCCCAACCTATTGTAAACTTTTTTCAAATCGTAATGGGGATTATAGAGTTAAACCGTCGCCTTAGGATTAATCTCGGCATACCTGCTATTCGGCATTGTTATGCCTTGGCCAAGTCTTCTGGCCGGTATGGGCGCTATTTGCTTAGGGTGAAGGACACCGACCATCAATCGGTGACTATGCTTTCTAGCTCTAGCAAGCGAGTCGATGATGTCACGGTCATTGTCCGAGGTAATTGGGAATTCAGTGAAGGCGAGGACTGCCTAGATCCTATTCCTAGACGGAGGGGCGAACCAGATGGCCATATAGCTCCTTGCATTTATTTTTCTTATATTTGCAAGGCTTTATTTTTGCGGTCTCATGGTTTTTTTTTTTGTTCAGGAAACGATTTGAAGAAAGTTTTGATTTCAACCGACGACACCGTTCTTGCAGAAATTAAAGTCGCGCTCAAATAATTCGGCCGCCCAAGCCTTCAGAAACAAGGGAGGGCGGCCCACATTCTTGTTCGATACGAGCCGATGTATACGACGTTTTCGATGGCAGAAAACATCCCAACTCTGAGGGGCGAAGAGTCTCTTACGGCTCTTGTTTTAACCAACTTCAAAAACCTGCAACAAGTTGGTTTGGACGAATCCGACTCGGAGCAGGCGGAGTTAGCTGAGGAAGTCGCTAAAGAGTCAAACCAATCTGAAGCTGAAGTAAACGAGGCTTTAAAGTTGGCCTTTGAGGAAGCCGACCTCAATTCAGCCAACCCTTCGTCTACTTCGGGCCAAGGAGATGTTTCCCTCGACGACATCTTTACTGGATTAGAAGACCTTTCCGGTACGTACCCTGACAACATGGCCAGGTTATCACTCACATAACTTGCCAAAAAGAAAAATGTCGAAGGATGGCCGCGTGGCGGAGAGCAGAGGCCAGTCGATTGGAAGTGCCAGAGGCCATTCGATCTGAAGTGCCGCCCGCTGCCAATACTGAGCCTTCCCTGCCTGTTATCAAAGTGGAGACGGCTCAAACTCGGAATGTCGAGTGGAGCGGGTAGAGCAGGCGAATCAAGAGGCTGAACGAGGGACAGGAAAAAGTCTTGCCTAGGTCGAGGCTGGCTCCGAAAAAACCCTGCTGACAAACGGCCGTGCTTAGAGGAGTCAGATGTGGTTGTGCCTTTTGTCATTTAAACAAAGATAAAAAAACATGCCGATCTCCTCTGACGCGTCAGCTATGAAAGACCCAGTTGTGGCATTGAGCATGATTTCGTCGGTCTCTTTTTCGGCTGACAAGGCGACTTTCCGGGCGGAGCTGGATCTGTTGGCAATAGCATTACCACTCAATCGGCTCTTCTAGTATATAACTTGATCCTGTCTTTCGCTTTTATGCGTATATTGTTTTGGTTTTAATTTCCTATTTTGTAGACGGTCGGAAAGATAGCTGAGATAGGCCGGCGCCAGCATGACGCCATCGAACAAATTGGCCGTTTAAAGTCAGAAGTTGAGGGCGAAAGGAGCAGGACCGAGGTCGAGATGGAAAAGGCGAGAAATTCGAACCAGCTCAGATTGGCCGCCGAGGAGAGGACAAACACGAGCAAAGGTGCACTCAAGTTAGCCCAAGGGGTGATTGCCAAATTGGAGGCCGACTTGGAAGAATCAAAGAAGGCAAAGGAAATAGCCAACTCCGAGGCTTCCATGGCGTGCGAGGCTGGGAAAGGCGCGCCCTTGCAAATTATGTGGAAAAAGTCCCCAAATTTGAGAATTAGGGATTCAAACACGGCTGGCTCAAAGCCCTTGCTTCTGCAAATGTGATATTGGCTATGTCGATTCCATACGAGCAAGTGGAGGTTGAGCTGCTGGAGTTTGACCCCGAGGACCGTGAGGATTGATTAGGGCGACACCTTAGTTGTTTTTGTTAGGGATTTTGAATGTATTGTTGTAGCTTTTTGTTTAGTAGTTTTGATATGTAAATGGCTACTGTATGCACCCAATTTACTAATGAAAATTCCTTTGTACTTTGCTATTATTTGTACTTAATTTTGCTATTGATGAATAGTATTGCTTTTTGCTACTTGGAATAAAACATCCATGTACACTTGCCGATTAGATAACTAGGCAATTTAGTAATTTATCCTTCAATTTATCCGAATAAGTGCAACGGCTTAAGGCCTCGTCAAATAGCCGATTAGCTTCATGAATCTACACTTGGTTTATGGGGTGGTTGCGACACACATCGATCGGCATCAGGCTTAGATATTTGGCCAATTAGATTAATAAATCTGCCCCTACCCCAACCAATCTATGAACTCCAAAGGCCGAATATCATTAGTTCGTGGAGTGGCTACGACACACGTTAATCGGCATCAAGCCTAGATATTTAGCCGATTAGATTAATAAAGCTGCCCTTGCCCCAGCCAATCTATGAACTCCAACGGCTGAATATCATTAGCTCGTGGAGTGGCTACGGCACACGTCGATCGGCATCGGGCCTAGATATTTGGCCGATCAGATTAATAAATCTGCCCCAGTCCCAGCCATTGTATGAACTCCAAAGGCCGAATATCATTAGTTCATGGAGTGGTCGCGACACACATTGATCGGCATCGGGCTTTTGAAGTTTAGCATTAATGAAATTGCCTCGGGGTTACTGCATGCGTTAGGAATAAATGGGGTGAGTTCTTCGCGCCCATAAATCCACTTATTGTGTTCAGACTCAATTTAAACCAGTTTGTTACAGAAGGTTAGATAAGTGCGAATGTCAAATAGACTATTCTTCAACAGCAAAGGAGAGGGGCGGACATTGGCTGAGCTTGACACTGAAATGAATCGCAGCAGCGAGCCCACACGCACGGGAAGTAGGACGTCCAGGGAACGGGAAAAACGTCAGCCCCCAAGTCGTCGAAGCAGATCACCCTGAAGGGAAAAACATCAACGGGGCAGCTCCTTTCGATCGCGACCGAGAAATGAGTCCGATGCGACGCTGCGATCGTTGAGTTTTGCGGTTTTTGTGTGGAATAAACTGATGACAGAAGCGGATTCTATTGTTAACGACCTAGGTATAACAGTCGAGTTCGCTCGACAGATTTTTTCACTAGAAGTCCAGCAGTCGATGGTTGGTTGACAGGATTTCGAAGTGTTTCAAGAGGGGATCTATGGAGTAGTGAGAGGGCTGTATACCACCTATGAAGTCGGCATGTGTCTGCGCGCCACGCTGCGGGAGATAGAGAAGAAGGACGAACGAATTCGAAACTTGGAGGGTCGTGCGGAGAAGGCCGTGCGTGAGCTAAGGAAGGCCCAAACTGCCGAGCCGCGTGCGGCCAGTCAATCTAATCCGGTTGTGGAAGAAAGAGTGACCCAACGGCTGATAAGTCATGCGATTTCCGATCGAGATACGGCAAGCATGTTTGCAGTAGAGACTGTAAGGTCCATGGGTTATGAAAAAGGCTTTCACGATGGCCGGAGAGTAGGGATAGACAAGACCAAGGAGAAACTCACCAAAGAAGTATGCCAATGCGAAAATTGGGGTTTTAGGCATGGGTGGATTAAGGCTCTCAAAGCCGCAGAGCCGCTCCAAGAAGCAAGCATTGAATCGGCGTTGCCATTATACCAACGTCATCATTTTCCTTTTGGCTCTTTCGAAATCGAAAAAAGCGACAACAAGCATGATGCCGAATAAAATTGAACATATTGTAAACGCTCCAATGCAGATTGGACGCCAACTATGTATTTATTGGTTAATTTAATAAAATACTCTGTTTTAAATGTTTGCATTCCTCAACTTATGTTAATACACTTTCTGTCAATCGACCAATTTAAAGAAACATTTCATATTAAATGCTTGCATGTTTCAGCTAATGTTTATACGGTTTGTGCCAGTTCAACTTAATGAAACATTTCATTTTGAATGCTTGCATCCTTTAATTTATGTTTATGCGGATTGTGCTAGTCTAATTTAATGAAACATTTCATCTTGGATGCTTGCACGCTTCTATTTTTGTAGTGTATTGTGGTATCATTGAAGGGCACTCCAAAACAGGAGTACTTATTCGGCCCAAGCGCGACCTGCACGGATGGGGCTCCGAATCTGGAGTCTTACTTGGCCCAAAAGCATATCGCGTTGATGGGGCTCTGAATTTGGAGACTTATCTTGGCCAATCGTGATATCTAAGAAGGGCGCTCTGAATCCGGAGGCCTAATTGGCCCAAAAGCGTCTTGTGCTAATGGGGTTCCGAATTTGGAGACTTATCTTGGCCAATCGTGATATCCACGAAGGGCGCTCCGAATCTGGAGTCTTACTCGGCCCAAACGTGTCATGCACCTATGGGGCTCCAAATTTGGAGTGTTTTTCAGCTAAAACGTGACTTGCACAGATGGGGCTCCTAATTCGGAGGCTTAATCGGCCCAAAAGCATCTAGCGCTAATGGGGCTTCGAATTCAGAGACTTTTCTTCGCCAATCGTGATATCCACGAAGGGCACTCCGAATTCGGAGTCTTACTGTAGACGCGCCCGCGGGGGGGCTTCGCTACTACAGTTCGGACTCTCGATTTTGTTGTCGCGGTTCTTAATCTGAACCAAAGAGTCCAAATCTGGCAAATCGTTTTGAGAAACGGATTTTTGAAAAAGTAGTGCCAAACATGGACCGCTTTGCCAGATACAGAGTCGCCACCTAAATATTTTTTAATGGGGAAATTTAGGAAACCCTGACTCGGTGCCGAAGGCCACATGTCCGTCATCACCGGAGTTGTCTCGGCTCGGGAGCTTGGGTACGATCGGGGAAGGTCAGCTATGAGCACCCCCTTTCGCCCGGTCCGAAGACCGGCCTCTACTAACTATGATATCCATTTTTGAAAACGTTATGATTAGCCTAGAATTACTATGTTATGCGCGCAACAAACAAGTATAGACTAGATTGCCTAATTTGGAAATAAGCATTGCATATCCGTTTGTTTTAAAAAGTGTTTTGGAATTTGCTACTCGCAAGTAGACTAAAACACGGATTTCAATGAGTTCTTCCAACTCAAACAATCCAACCTTCACCCACAGGCATTCAATCAGTTTATCAGATAAGCATTTAGCCACATGGCAAGCATACTGTCATGGCAACACTCACACGCATGCGGGATGCTAAAGCAAAAATACTTACATCGTACTCCGTGCCAAAACAATAAACTAGTTAGCAAACATACATGTCCTAGTTCATGTTAAATTGCCTAATGCAACACATACAAGATGCAATTAGATAGACTCGGCTAACCTAAGTATGGCATATGAAATGCGATCAATTTGATGCACGTATTCAATTTGGAACTGAAATACAAATGTAGTTAGCATGATGTACCGAGCCCAATGCATGCAATACAAATGCATGGATGTACGCATGCATAGCATAAGGTATGCTAAATTAAATATGCCCTAGTCTACCATCATAAGCGGGTAAATAAAAGGGAAGGAAGACGTGGGGTTGGAAGACATACACACACTCACACACACTTATTACACAATTGCCCTCACTCGGAGGATACAAATAAATATTACAGTCCCAAATAATAAGCAAATAAAATCATTACAGAATTTCTAATTAATTAAAAAGAAAGAATGCAAAAGAAAGAAGAGGGTGGCCGCAGCCTCTGCCTCGGGATGAGCGAATGATGCGTGCTCGAAGCCCGGCTCGCCTGAAAAACCCGTACCATATCTCTGCCACCTCTGTTTACACTGCCCTGTCTTTCTGAAAATCGCCAAAACCCTAGGACAGGTTCCTTGAATGTTGCAGAGTACCACCGGCTTAACAGAATTCCCACCGGCAATCCAGGATTTCCATCGGCAATATTCTGATTTATCGACCATTCAAAGATTGCCGGCCGGCACTAAATTCTACCGGTCGGCAGAAGCTTCCTGCAGAAGACAGTTTTGACAGCAAACAGAGAACAGACAGTGCATGGCATGGGGTTTCAGGCATATGTGAGCTGGGTCATGCTTCCCATCATGCTTTGAACTCAAAGAAGCATGACTCTCGATCCTCGAGCCATCAATGGTGCATGATAGCCCAAGGGATCAAATTTGCCACTTAATGTAAAGATGCATGCAACATACAAATGATATCCAAAGCCTTATCATGTCGAAGTCAAAGGCCTCGGCGACCGAGAGTTGAGGCGTGTTTCATCACTTATAGTATGAACACTCCTTAATACTCACACTTGGTTTGACACCCGAAACCAAGCAATGCAATGCATGTTATGCAAACATGGTTCAAATGCAACATGATGCCAATTGTTCAAGTCATGGAAAATGCTATGGAACTATCATGACAAATATGCAATGCTAAACATGCAAGGTGTAAATGTGATGCAAACATGGACCAATTTGTCATAAAGTTAGCATGGGACTACACATTAATGAAACAATCATGCAACAAACATGAGACAAGCATGCAAGAGGGTCTTAAAATGATAAAGGTGGGAGACTTATCTTGGCCAATCGTGATATCTACGAAGGGCGCTCCGAATCTGGAGTCTTACTCGGCCCAAACGTGTCATGCACCTATGGGGCTCCAAATTTGGAGTGTTTTTCAGCTAAAACGTGACTTGAACAGATGGGGCTCCTAATTCGGAGGCTTAATCGGCCCAAAAGCATCTAGCGCTAATGGGGCTTTGAATTCAGAGACTTTTCTTCGCCAATCGTGATATCCACGAAGGGCACTCCGAATTCGGAGTCTTACTCGGCCCAAACGTGTCATGCACGTATGGGGCTCCGAATTCGGAGTCTTTTTCGACCAAAACGTGACCTGCACGGATGGGGCTCCTAATCCGGAGGCTTAATCGGCCCAAAAGCGTCTAGCACTGATGGCACTTCGAATTCAGAGACTTTTCTTGGCCAATCGTGATATCCACGAAGGGCGCTCTGAATCTGGAGGCTTAATTGGCCCAAAAGCGTCTTGCGCTGATGGGGCTTCGAATTCGGAGACTTTCTTAGCCAATCGTGATATCCACAAAGGGCGGTTCAAATTCAGAGGCTTAATCGGGCCAAAAGCGTCTTGTGCTGATGAGGCTCCAAATTCGGAGACTTTTCTTGGCCAATCGTGATATCCACAGAGGGCCCTCCAAATCCGGAGGCTTTAGTGGCCCAAAGGCATCTTGCACTTATGGGACTTCGAATTCGGAGAGTTATCATGGCCAATCATGATATCCACGACGGGCGCTTCGAATCTGAAGGCTTAATCGGCCCAAAAGCGTCTTGCGCTGCTGGGGCTCCGAATTCGGAGACTTAATTTGGTCAATCGTGATATCCACGATGGGCGCTCCGAATCTAGTGGCTTAATCGGACCAAAGGTGTCTTGCGTTGATGGGGCTCCGAATTCAAAGACTTTTCTTGGCCAATCGTGATATCCACGAAGGGCGCTCCGAATCCGAAGGCTTAATCGGCTAAAAAGCGTCTTGCGCTGGTGGGGCTCCGAATTCGGAGACTTATTTTAGCCAATTGTGATATCCACGAAGGGTGCTCTGAATCTAAAGGCTTAATCGGGCCAAAAGTGTCTTGCACTGATGGGGCTCCGAATTCGGAGACTTATCTTGGCCAATCGTGATATCCACGAAGGGCGCTCCGAATCCAGAGGCTTAATTGGTCCAAAAGTGTCTTGCGCTGATGGGGCTCCAAATTCGGAGACTTATTTTGGCCACTCGTGATATCAACGAAGGGCGCTCCGAATCTGGAGGCTTAATCGGCTCTGAATACGGAAGCTCCAGAATTACAACGAGTTGAATTTCACAGTGAGGAAATAAGAGACTTTGCATTACAAAAATGAAATGTGTACATGGTGAATCATTTAAAACAAATATCTTGCCCCACAGGTCGGGTTCAACGATAGAATTTACGCAAATGCGAGGAATTCCAGGGGCGTGGCAGGCTTCTTCCAGACATGTCTTTGAGTCAATATGCCCTTGTTCCCGTGATTGAGTCGATCTGATAGGGTTCGTCTCAGTTAGGACCCAATTTTCCATCAGCTGGATTCTTGGCAGCTAGAAGCACTTTCTTCAGGACCAATTTGCCTAGAACATAACAGCACAGCTGAACACATTGATTATACGACTTAGCAAGCTGCTGCTGGTACCGTTCCATGGATGCAAGGGTACGGTCTCTTCGTTATTCAATCAGAGTTAAATCCAAGGCCAACATCATGTTGTTTCGGCCCATATCAAAAACTTTCGATTTCAAGGTTGGGAGGCCGATTTCCAAGGGGATGATGGCTTGATTTCCGAAGCACAAAGCGAACGGCGCTTCCCCAGTGGACTGTGTTGGAGCTGTGTTGGAGTAGTGCGAGACCCATCTGTCTTTAGCTTTCTCCAGCCTCTTCTTGGTGCCATCCAGAATGACTTTGTTGAAGGCTTCATCTTGGCCATTACTTTGTGGATAAGCTGGGGTGGAGAAATAGGTCTGAATACCATACTCGTTGCACAGTTCTCTGTAGACATCACAATCAAACTGGGTGCCGTTATCTGAGATTAGTGCTCTTGGAATTCCGAATCGCGTTATGATATTTCTCCATACAAAACGCTTCACGTCAGTGTCTCGAATGTGCGTTAGTGCTCCGCTTCTACCCATTTTGTGAAATAATCTGTTGCGACAATCAAAAATCACTTGTTGCCCGGGGCGCGAGGCAGCGGTCCGACGATGTCAAGTCCCCAAGGACTGGTTATAGAGCTTAACTCCTCAGCAGGCAGATGGGTTAAGGGAGAAAACTTCTGGCACTGTTCACATTTCTTCATGTAACATTCGGCATCAGCTCTCATCGTCGGCCAATAATACCCTTGTGTCACAGCTCGATGGGCCAAAGAGCGCCCGCCAGAATGGGCACCATAGCTACCTTCATGTATTTCAGTCAGGAGTCCCTCGACTTTATCCGGATGAACGCATCTAGGTACAGGCCAAAAAGGGATTTTTTGTAATGTTTTCCTTGCGAATCCAAATAGTATCGCAGGGCTTTGTTTCGCAGCTTGTGTGCTTCTTTCTTATCCGATGGGAGCTGTTCGAAAGATTGGAATACAGCAACGGAGTCCATCCAACTCGGACCTAACTTTATGACATTGATCTGGGCTTCCTCTGAAAGGCCAATGCTTGGTTTAGGGATGAAACCCACTTCGATTGTCCATTTAATCTCTGAGTTAATAGCGGAGGCTAGGCAAGCCAGGGCATCTACATGTGCGTTCTGATCACGAGTTATTTGGTTCAGCTCATGATGGTCAAATTTTGCCAGCAAAGAATTTTCCGTTTTCATGTAAGCGGACATACGGTCATTTTTGGTCGTATACTCCCCTTTTAGCTGATTGATCACCAGTTTCAAATCGCAAAATATAAGCAGATGCCAAGCACCTAGGAGATGTGCATTCCGTAAGTCGGTTAGCAGGGCTTCATATTCGGCCTCGTTGCTTGATGCTTCAAAGCTAAGTTTGACAGCCTACTCGATTATTGCTCCATTGGGAGCCATGATCACTACTCCAGCCCCGCTGCCGTGTTGATTGGACGATCCATCACAGTACAATTGCCAAATGTCCCCAACATAAATTCTCCAGTCCGACTTAGGTTGAATTTCATCAAGCTTGAAGTCAGCAAGACCCTCAGTAAATTCGGCCACAAAGTCAGCAAGCACTTGCCCCTTGATTGACGTTCTAGGCAGAAACTGAATATCGTACTGGCTGAGTTCAAGAGCCCATTTTGAAACACGCCCTGACGTTTCTACACTACGGCGTACAAACCGGAGGGGGTGGTCCGTTAGTACCCCAATGGTATGCCCCTGAA
Organism: Camellia sinensis; assembly: GCF_004153795.1. Taxonomy (NCBI): domain Eukaryota; kingdom Viridiplantae; phylum Streptophyta; class Magnoliopsida; order Ericales; family Theaceae; genus Camellia; species Camellia sinensis. The sequence goes on from NW_021026861.1 coordinate 981,956, forward strand.
AGTAATGCATCAGCTTTCTTGTTGCCATGACGAGGGCTAGGATGAGTTTTTCCAATGGAAGGTATCGTGTTTCGGCGTCAACCATTGCCTTGCTCACATAATACACTGGTCGCTGCTCCCCAAGCTCTTCCTTTAACAGTATGGCGCTAACGGCCCGGTTGGAAATTGCCAGATATAGAATGAGCGGGTCACCTACTGAAGGTGTTGTCAAGAGTGGTACTAATTGGAGGTAGGTCTTCAGACCGTTGAAAGCGGCTTCACGCTCAGAGGTCCATTCAAAAGCCTTGCCCTGCCGTAGGGTATGAAATAATTGTTAGCAGCAGTCTATGGAACGACTGATGAACCTGTTAAGTACGGCGACCATCCCCATCAACTTTTGAACCTCTTTCACTGATTGAGGGGAGTCGAGTTCTAGTATTGCTGTGATTTGCCTCGGGTTGGCTTCGATACCTCGGTGATTGCCAATGTAGCCAAGAAATTTGTCAGATCCAATCCCAAATGCACACTTGGAAGCGTTCAGCTTCATTTTGTACTTGCATAAAATGCTGAATGTCTCTTCCAAGTCAGCCAGATGAGTTTGCTCTTCCTTTGACTTCACCACCATATCATCAATGTACACTTCCATAGTACGGCCAAGTTGCTCCTTGAACATGGCAGTGACCAGTCTTTGGTAAGTTGCCCCTGCATTCTTCAGCCCAAAAGGCATAACCTTATAACAATAGGTTCTTCTTGGGGTGAGGAATGTAGTTTTGTCTTGGTCCTCTGGATGCATGGCGATTTGATGGTAGCCTCTGTAGGCATCAAGGAAGCTCATACGTTGATGACGTGCCGTGGCGTCTACTAGTTGATCAATTCTGGGGAGAGAAAAATAGTCCTTGGGGAAAGCTTTATTTAAATCCGTGAAGTCCACACAGACACGCCAAGTTCCATTTTTCTTCTTTACCACCACAGTATTCGACAACCATGTAGGATAGGTCACTTCCCGGATTGCCCTGGCATCAAGCAATAGGTCAACTTCTTCAACGACGGCAGCAGTGTGCTCTGCGGCTGACAGCCGGCTTCTTTGAATGATTGGCTTACATTTGGGGTCAACATTTAGATGGTACTCACCCAGCATCTCATACGGTGACCATGCGAATACATCAAGGTTGCCGAGTAGGAAGGTAATTAGCTGCTGCCTGTCTGTTTTATTCAAGGAGGCGTCGACCATGATGAACCTGTCACAATCCCCGTTAATTTTAACTCGGTCTAGGGCTTCCGTGGCCTTTTCACTTGGAAGAAATCCAACATCGTCCAGGCTCTCGCGATCTATCACCTCAATAGAGTTCACTTCCAGCTGTCTTGTTGTCTTTGCGGCGAGAAGATAACATGCCTGCGTCGATTTATGGGAACCATGGATTTGTTCAATGCCTCGTTCAGTCGGGAAGTGGAGTAGTTGGTGATAGGTGCTGGGCACGGCACGCAGGCATGCAGCCAAGTTCATCCCATGATAAGATTATACGGCGAAGGTAGCTTGACAACCAAGAATTCCACATATACTGTTCGGGAGCCCGCTCGAACTGGTAGTGTGATTTTGCCCAATGGGTATTCTGGATTAGCATTGAGGCCGAATAACAGATAAGGTACCGGAGACAGGTCCAACTCAGTAAACCCGAGTTTGATGAAGGTCTTGTAATACATAACCTCCGAAGTACTCACCTGGTCTATGAGAATGCGTTCAACGGTGAACCGATTTATGCGTAGTTCAATGACCAACAGGTCAATGTAGGAGAGTGTCACGTCGATCAAATTAGAATTGTTAAAGGTAATACTCGGAGCTTCGCAACGCTGTTTTGCTGGTGTGATTTGTTTTTAGGGGCCAGGATAAGACTGAATTGAATGCACAGCGGGGGCTGTCGGCAGGCTATATATCAATGGATTACGCCGAGCGGAGGTGAATCCTGCCTTAGGGCAACTGTTTTGGTCGAGTTGTTCTTTCGGACGTGTTGCTGGAGCCGACCGTCTTGTGCCATTTCCTCAAGGTGGTCTTTCAAGGCATAGCAACTGTTGGCATCATGACCATGATCTTTATGATATTTGCACCACCTATCCCGTCTCCTTGTGTCAGGAGGTCCCACCATCTTGGGCGGGCACTTGAAGAACGACAGATTTGAATTTTAGTCATAACTGTGCTGACCAGCTCTGACAACTCCATATATACATCTTGTCCACGCGCCTTGCATGCCTGTTATCCACTTGAAGTTGTTCATTGGCTCGGTGGGGGCATTAGTCATTTGATCGGCGCGAACTTCTCCTGTCTCGTTTAGCCCGACCCTGTGGTTCAGGGCTCCGTGATGGTACAAAACTTATCGACTGAATAATGTCAGACGTGGCCGTCTTGATGGCCTTTTTCCAGGCTTTGACCTGCAATGCGTCATCTTCAACTTTGCAATATTCCTCGACTTTCTTCATCAATGACCAGACTGTTTTGGGGGGCCTTCTAGTCAAGGAACTGCAAAGGGCACTATCAGGATGCAACCCCATCTTAAAGGCGGTGATGGCCATGGAGTCGTTGTAGGCGTCATCCACAACATTAAAGCATTCCCAATAGTGCACCGAGTATGCCTGTAATGTTTTCCCCGACTGGATTTGCATTGCCCAGAGAGAGTCGGCCTGCTTCGGCTGGACCTCATTGGTGATGAACCTTGCCCTGAAGGATTTTTGGAGTTGATGGAAGCTCTTGATCGATGCTGGTTCCAATTTATCATACCATCTGACAGCCAACGGTCCCAAACTGCTCAGAAATATTCGGCACATGAGGACCTCGTCATCCGCATGCAACGTCATAGCTTGCTTGTAATGTCGGAAGCGATCAGTGGGATTTGATTTCCCGTCATACAGGGTGAAGGAGGGGCTTTAAAATTTTTGGGTAGTACCGCCTATGCGATTCGTCGCACAAAGGGATTATGTTGGTCCTCGTCGCCTTAATCACTTTGCCTTCGCTTATGGCATGCACGCAGACTTTCTTCGAAGGAACTAGTGGGTTCTACTCGTTCCTTCCTTTTGGGTTCCGGTGATAATGAGTCAGAATCACTGCCAGTTTCTTGTCTTCGAACTCGAGGTCGTCGACCATCTTCTCTCAGAGGTCGTCTGGGATCTTGGCGTTCAACTTGCTTGGATTTTGCTACTTCCAAGGCCAAATCCTGACGGAGGAGCTCGTTCTCAGCGATGATGTTTTCCAGCCTCTGTTAGTTTTGCATCGCCTGTTCCATGATCGCTTGCATTGTCTCATGTGCTGAGGTTGAGGGTGAGTTCTGGGCGAGTGAGTCGAAGTTCAAGGCACGTCTTGCAGCAATAGTTTCCGGTCCAAGCATGTTTATCGGAGTGAAGTCATCTCTCTGTGTGGTTTCATCAGTGACTATCGGAGGATCTTCCGTTACGCCCACCATGGATGTAGTTGAGTATTCCCACAGACGGTGCCAATGGTGGGGGAGTGGTTTGGAAATACTCTTACTCAACTGGTTATTTGGCCGAATAGAGTACTTCTGGATTTGTATGTACAAGACAGGGCCGAATGCGATGTATATATTTCGACTCTTTAGGTCCAATTATTCGGCCTCTTTACGTCTCCCAATATTCGGCCCCCACAGCTTAGTTCATTTGGACTCTCCTTCGTGAGAGCGCAATGTTGTAATAACGTGTATGTCTTCCAACCCCACGTCTTTTTCCATTTTATTTACTAGCTTATGATAGTTTAGGGGCATGATGTTTTGTTTAGCATACTCCATATTTGCATCCACTTGTATTGCATATACCGAGGCTTGGTTCATCATTCTAACTGTATTGTTATTATTTATACTTCTTTGAATACGTTCTTAGACCGCATTCTATTTAATTGATTTGTATGCCATACTGGTAGCCGAGCCTATCAGTTGTATTTTTGCATGTGTTACATTAGTTGTATCACATAACTTAGGATCATGCATTTTTCTAACGCATCTTTTTTTTGGCTTGAAGTACTAGGTGAGCCTTTACTCGTTTTAGCATAATTGCATGAGTGTGATAACTTCCATGTTTAACATGCTTTCCATGAAGCTAATTGCTTAAATGATAAACTGCTTGAATACCTGTGGATAAAGGCTTATTGCTTGAATTGGAATAATTTGAGTAATGTTCATATGCGATCACTTTTTCAAGTGGTACATATTTGAAACAAGTTTCAAAACAAACATGAAACAAAATGTTCCAATTCTTGCAAAGTTAGTCTGTACTAGTGTGTGTGCGCAATGCTAGGCTAGTAATCGAAACAAGAGCATATAATGTAAATAAGATTAATATCATGATTAGTGGAGGCCGATCTTTGATTGAGCGAGCAGGGGTGCTCAATGTATTCATGACCTTCCCTTCTCGTACCTAAGTTCTCGAGTCGAGACAATCTTGGAGATGGCGAACACGTGGCCTTTGGCATGAGTCATAGGTTTCAAAAATTTCCCCAAATAAAAATATTTAGGTGGCGACTCTGTATCTGGCAAAGCAGTCTATTTTTGGCATTTTGATTCAAAATCAATTTTCCAAACGATTTGCCAGATTTGGACTTGTTGGTGTTTATCAATTTCACATTGCACTGGTGAGATTAGATTCAGAATCGCAGGAGTCCGAACTATAGGGCTTATTTCGCCTTTCGAAAGGGGGGGGCAGAAAAAGTCAAGCTACAATTTCTGGCGACTCTGCTGGGGAAATTAAAGAACTTGACTTGAACATCATGATACTAAATTTTATCTATATTTATATGTTTCTTTGCATCGCAATTGTATTGGTGCGTTTTGTGGAGAAGTGGTTTTGAAAATACTCTTCAGATCTTGGGAGACGCTAGTGATCCTCAGCTAGTCACCTGAAAAGACACAAACACTCCGGTCGGCGGTGCCGGAATTAGCACTCCGACGGACAAGTTAGTTCAGACACTCAGAATAGCTTGTTTCCCAAATTTAGTGAAATGATTCTTACATACCTTTCTAAATCTATGGTTCTTGTATTTATACTTGCTTTTTGGGCCTCAGGGCCTGAGCCTACTTTTATCCCATTCCCCTTTTATTCATTCGGAGCCACTGACCTCCGTCTATTCGGCTTTCCTAACGTATTCGGCGTCCTAGTCACGCAATATGAAGCCGGATAGTATCTAATTTCTGGAGTACGCATCTTCCGACTCTTGTACTTATTCGGCTCCCACAATTGCCCCCCAAGCACTTCACCGACGACAGTTGGCTAGAGTACTTGGTTTTGAATTCCTAAAAGTCGGAGCCAAAATTTGGTGGTTGGCCTCATCCTCATGCGGATATCTAAGCGCACCCCTTTCGGTTGTCGTGTCGACTTCCCGCCCCCCTCGTACATGTCTATTTATTGCGATTTAAAATTTTGACGTCCTTTCAAGTATGTATTTTATGATGCTCATCGCTGGATTGCATTTTGGATTGTCCCTCAAACTTTCTTCTCCGATATCCTCTTCGTCCTTTGTAAGTTGTCTCCTCTCTTGCTTCGAGGACTCTTTCTGGTTTATTCCTTCCTTGGTATATTCTCATAGACTGTAGAGTATGGTGAAACATTTAAAAGACCTCCTCTCGTCAGATCGTATTGCTGGCATGAAACGCCATTTCTTCATTCCTGATGATGTCCGTCTATCGTTTGTGGCAGACGGCACTCTTGATATGGAGAGGGAGGACGAAACCGCGATTGTCTTTCCTCTTTTGTCAATTACAGAGGGTGGAGTCCGTTTCCCTCTTCACCCGTTTCTTAGGGCTGTGCTTCGCCATTGGGGTTTAATCCCTTCCCAACCTAATGTGAATTTCTTTAGAATCATAATGAGGGTTATAGCGCTCAACCGTCGCCTAAGAATCAACCTTGGCATTCCAGCCATCCGACATTGTTATGCCTTGTCTAAGTCTTCTGGTTGGCATGGGCGTTTCTTCCTTAGGACCAAGGATATCGACCATCAGCTGATTACTATGCTTTCCAGTTTTGGAAAACGAGCTAATGATGTTATGGTCGTTGTCGAGGGTAACTAGGAATTTGGCCAAGGGGAGGATCACGTCGACCCTATTCCTAGACGGAGGGGCGAGCCAGGTGGCTGATTACTTTCTCGTTTTTATTATTTGTTCATTTTTGTTATAAAGCCTTTTCTTTCAAATGTTATGGCTTGGTTTGTGCAGGGAGAAATTTGAAGAAAGTTCTGTCTTCAACTGACGGTGCCGTTCTTTCGGATATCGAAGTCGCGCTCAAATATTTCGGCCGTCGAAGTCTTCAGAAACAAGGCAGGGCAGCCCACATTCTGCTTCGTTACGAGCCGACATATACAACCTTCTCGACGGTGGAAAATATCCCGGTTCCAGAGGGTAAAGACTCTCTCATCGCTCCTATTTTGTCCGACTTCAAAAACTTGAGGCAGGTTGGTTTTGAAGGGTCGGATGCGGAGAGGGGTGTAGCTAATGTTACCGAGTCTGACACAGTATTGAATTCGGCCGATCCCCCATCCGCTTCGGGCCGAGGGGATCTTTCGCTTGACGGTATTCCTGCCGCAAACACCAAAAACATGGTTGGGTTAAGCCTGACAAAACTTGCAGGAAGGTGAATGCGGAAAGGTTGGCCGCGCGGCAAAGAGCGGAGGCCCTTCCGTCTGAAGTACCACTCGCTACCAAATCTCAATTCTCCCTGCCTGTTAGCGAATCAGAGTCCTTGCGTGTTATTGAGGTGGAGACGACGGAAAATCATGATGCCGAATCTACTTTGATCGTGCAGGCCGACCACGAAGTTGAGGTAGAGAAATGACCTGCCGAGTTTGAAGCCGGCATAGAAGAACATGGCGGCAAACATCCTCGATTAGAGGGATCGGATGTGATCGTTCCTTTTGTCATTCAGCCAATGATAAAAAACATGCCGGTTTCTTTTGATGCTTCGGTGCTTAAAGATCCAGAAGTCGCATTTAGCTTGGCTACGTCCGTGTCGTTGCCATCTGACAAGGAGGCTTTCCGGGTGAAAATGGATCTGAATGCGACAGCACTAGCCGCCCAATCAGCACTTTTGGTACATATTCGAACTTAGCTTCACTTAATCCAAATGCTGTTGAAGTTACGGTTTTAAATTCTTGTTATATAGACCGTTGGATGGATAGCCGATATGGGCCGTCACCGAGATAGAGATGGCTCGTTGCGCAGATCAATTGAGGTTGGATGCCGAGAAGAAGGCGGACACGAGTGAAGATGCGCTCAAGTTGGCCCAGAAGACGATCTCCAAACTGGAGGCTGAGTTGGCTAAAATGAAGACGGCGAAGGAATCAGCCGACTCGGAGTCTTCCAAAGTATTCGAGGTCGGGAAAAATGCTGGACTCCCCGAGTACGTGGACCAAGTCCCCAAGTTTGAAAATCAAGGATTCAAACACGGCTGGCACAAAGCCCTTGCTTCTGCTAACGCTTCATTAATTATGCCAATACCATATGAGCAAGTGGATGTTGAGCCATTGGAGTCTAATTCCGATGGCTGATCCGGCCGGCTGACAGTTTTTAGGATATCGAATGTATTTTTACGGCTTTTAATTTAGTATTTTTTATCTTTTGCTACAGTCATAGTGTTTGTATTTTGCTAGGCATTTTTATGCGTGCCTGTAGCTTTTGGTTTGGTAACTTGAGTATATAAAATTTTATGAGTTATGCTCAACTGGCTAAGGAAAATGTTGTTGATGAATGTTATTGCTTTCGGTTATGGTTAGATTGGCTGCTTAGCTTAGGTATTTGGCCGATCAGATCTGCCCTTGCCTTAGCCAGGGCACGAGCTTAGGAAGCCGGATGGACGTAACTCGTGGGTTGGCTGAGGCACACATTGATCGGCGCTTGCGCTTGAAAACATGGCTGACCAGATTAGTAAATTTGCCCTTGCCTTAGCCAGGGCGCGAGCTTGGGAAGCCGAATGGGCCTATCTCGTGGGCTGGCTGAGGCACAGATTGATCGGCGCTTGCGCTTGAAAACATGACCGACCAGATTAGTAAATCTACCGTTGTCTTAGCCAGGGTGCGAGCTTGGGAAGCCGAATGGGCCTATCTCATGGGCTGGCTAAGGCACAGATTGATCGGTGCTTGCACTTGAAAACATGGCCAGCCGGATTAATAAAGTAAATCTGCCCTTGCCTTAGTCAGGGCGCGAGCTTGGGAAGCTAAATGGGCATGACTCGTAGGCTGGCTGAGGCACACATTGATCGGCACTTGCACTTGAAAACATGGCCGGCCGGATTAATAAAGTAAATCTGCCCTTGCCTTAGTCAGGGCGCGAGCTTGGAAAGCCGAATGGGCGTGACTTGTGGGCTGGCTGAGGCACACATTGATCTGCGCTTGCTCTTGAAAACATGGCCGACCAAATTAGTAAATCTGCCCTTGCCTTAGCCAAGGCGCGAGCTTGGGTAGCCGAATGGGCCTATCTCGTGGGCCGGCTGAGGCACACATTGATCGGCGCTTGCGCTTGAAAACATGGCCAACCAGATTAGTAAATTTGCCCTTGCCTTAGCTAGGGCGCGAGCTTGGGAAGCCGAATGGGCCTATCTCGTGGGCTGGCTTAGGCATAGATTGATCGGCGCTTGCGCTTGAAAACATGGCCGACCGGATTAATAAAGTAAATCTGCCCTTGCCTTAGTCAGGACGCGAGCTTGGGAAGCCGAATGGATTGACGTTTGGGATTACTGACGTTGCCTCGGGAGAGCTGCAAACATTGAAGGATAAATGGGGTGGGTGCACACCAGAGGGCCTACTTATTTCCATTCAAGCAACTTGGGAGGGACGAAGATTGACTGAATCAGACGCCGCAATGAGTCGTAGTAGCGAGCATACGCGCAAAGGAAGAAGAACGTCCAAGGATCGAAAAGAAGAACGTCATCGAAGCAGATCGCCCCGAAAGGACAAGCAACAACGGGAAAATTCTCTGCGCCCGCGATCGAAAATTGAGCCTGATACGATGCCACGACCATTGAGTTTTGCGGTTTTTATGAGGAATAGACCAATGACGGAGGGAAATTCTATCATTAAAGACCCAGATGTGGCAGTCAAGTTCGCTCGACATATATTCCCGCCGGAAGTCCAACAATCGATGGTCGGATGTTGAGATTCTGAAGTATTTCGAGACGGCATACATGGGGCCGTAAAAGGGCTATACACTGCTTACGAAGTCAGCACGCGTCTGCGGGAAGCGTGACGTGTGAGCGAGAAAAAGGACGAACGAATCGTAGTCTGTAGACTCGTGCAGAAAAGGCTGAGCGTGAGCTTCGGGAACTGAAGAATGTTCAAACGAGCGCGTCCGTGGCGGCCGGTCAATCTAAATTGGTTGTTGCGGTGAGAGTGACCCAACGGACCACGAGTTATGAAAAGGGGTTTCAGGACGGCTTGAAGGTCAGGATAGAGAAGACCAAACAGGACCTTGCCGAGGAGGTCTGCCGATGTGAAAATCGTGGATTCAAGCACGGCTGGATCAAGGCCCTTCAAACTGAGGAAGCTCTCGAAGCTGTGGGCATTGATTCGGCGTCGCCCCTGTATCATCGCCACTACTTTCCTTATTATGATTTTGAAATTGAGAAGAGCGACGATGAGGGTGTCGAATGAATAGACTTCGCGCTGAATAAATAGAATTTCTTTTATTTTCAACGTTTGCATTTGGTCTTGAAATGTTATGTGTTTAATTAATCATATTATTTCAACTTTCTGGCAAGTTTTGTGCTGCGTGGCATAAATGTTTAAACATGTATTGACCGGCTTGAGTTAAGAATGATTCTCAGTGAATGTTTATTCGGCCAATGAAGTGGTGCGAATGCATCTCAAAAAAGGCCAATCTATATTCGGAGCCTTAATCGGCCCTAAAGTGTCATGCACTGAAAGGGGCTCCGAATCTGGAGGCTTTATTTGGGCCAATCGTGATATCCAAGAAGGGCGCTCCGAATTCGGAGTCTTAATCAGCCTTAATAGGATTAATCGGCCCTAAAGTGTCATGCTCCAAAAGGGGCTCCGAATCCGGACGCTTTATTTTGGCCAATCGTGATATGCACGAAAGGTGCTCCGAATCCGGAGTCTTAATTGACCTTAATAGGCTAAATCGGCCGTAAGGTGTCATGCACCAAAAGGGGCTCCGAATCTGGAGGCTTTATTTGGGCCAATCGTGATATGCACGGGCGCTCCGAATTCGGAGTCTTAATCGGCCTTAATAGGTTTAAACGGCCCTAAGGTGTCATGCACCAAAAGGGGCTCCTAATCTAGAGGCTTTCTTTTGGCCAATCGTGATATGCACGAAAGGCGCTTCGAATCTAGAGTCTTAATCGGCCCTAAGGTGTCATGCACCGAAAGGGGCTCCGAATCCGGACGCTTTATTTTGGCCAATCGTGATATGCACGAAGGGCGCTCCGAATTCAGAGTCTTAATCGGCCTTAATAGGCTTAAACGGCCCTAAGGTGTCATGCACCAAAAGGGGCTCCGAATCCAGAGGCTTTATTTTGGCCAATCATGATATGCACGAAGGGCGCTCCGAATTCGGAGTCGTAATCGGCCTTAATAGGCTTAATCGGCCCTAAGGTGTCATGCACCGAAAGGGGCTCCGAATCTGGAGGCTTTATTTGGGCCAATCGTGATATCCACGAAGGGCGCTCCGAATCCGGAGACTTAATCGTCCCTGAGGTGACCTGCACCAAAGGGGGCTCTGAATCCAGAGACTTAATCGGCCCTAAGGTGTTATGCACCAAAAGGGGCTTCGAATCCGGAGGCTTTATTTGGGCCAATCGTGATATCCATGAAGGGCGCTCCTAATCTGGAGACTTAATCGGCCCTAAGGTGACCTGCACCAAAGGGGGCTCCGAATCCGGAGACTTAATTGGCCCTAAGGTGACCTGCACCAAAGGGGGCTCCAAATCCGGAGGCTTTTTTGGCCTTAGAAGGCTTAATCGACCCTTAAAGGCTTGGGGGCGAGCATGAGAAAACGAGAAGCTTGGTATTGCAATGGTGGAATATGTACAAGTATCAAGCCCACAAGTCGAGTCAATGATAGAATGTACGTAAATATGTTGAATTCCAAGGCCGTGGCAGGCTTCTTCCTGACATGTCTGAGAGCCGATATGCCCCTGTTCCTGCGATGGATTCTATCTGATAGGGGCCATCCCAGTTTGGACGCAATTTTCAATCGGTCGATCTCCGGTCGGCTGGAAGTACCTTATTCAGGATAAGCTCCCCTGGCGTGTATCGGCGTAACTGAACTCACTGATTGTACGATTTGGCGAGCTGCTGCTGATACCGTGTGTAGAGACCCCATTTTTGACCATCCTCAAGACTTGGACATCACCGTTTGAACATTCGGTGATCATCCTTGTTTGTGTTCGTCTTGAGTTCTAGGAGGCCTCGGCTACGTGCCTTGCCTCAGGATCTCTCAACTCGACTGTTTTGTGTCTGGTTTTGCACCAAACACTTGTGTTTTTTGCTTTGGAGGGCAGGGAATGGGTTAGTAGCCATCCACACACCTCACTGGCCATGGATTGAGGCTACCGGCCATTGGTTTGTTGCCATCGGCCAAATGTTTGGCCGACCGGCACTCTTTGTGGTCGACCGGCCATCTTTTTTTGTCAAAAAGCATTTTTGGCTGGCCGATCACTATGCATATGCATTTCTAGATATTTTTATGCCAGCTGTGCTAGCTGGCATACACCTTTGCCCCCTTCATACACGTGTATGGAGGGATTTCAGCTTTATAAGAGGGAGCCTCTTCTCCCTCCATTAGGGTTACAAAAATTCTAGAGAGACCTCTGATATTAGGGTTAGGGTTTGTATCTATTCTATCTGTATATCTTTCTCTTTCTTTGCCTTGTGTGTGTTTTAGTCTTACTATTGCACACAAACACATAGTATTACACTAACCTCTTGGAGCTCAGGCCCTTGGAGGTTGTTCTTGGTGTTCTTGGGTGGTTTTGAACTCAAAGAACCAGCTGGACCATTGTTCTTGAAGGGGGTCATCAAGGGTAAGAACTTCACCCTTTATTCCCCATTTTTACATAGCTTTTTAACCAATCTTGCAATTGTTTTTAGACTTTGTATATAACTAATAAAAGTCTTGATTTTGAGTGCTTAACATAGTTGCTTGAGGTTGCTTTGTCGTTTGGGGGTGTTTGAACCCTCTTAGGCCTTGTTTGGCCCTATCTTTGTGCTATTTTGCTGAGCTCTGGGACCACCTTGTTTGGGCCTCCTCACCACTGAAATCTTGAGGGATTTCAGTGGTGAGGATGGTGGTTTAAGGTCCTAAGAAGGAGAGGGCCACCCCCTCTCCTTATTGTCTTCAATATGTGTCATTTTAGCCTCATGTGTGAGCACCATTTTTAAGTGCATGTTGGCCATGTCTTAAATGTTATTTGTGCTCATTACGCCATAATATTGCACTGTTTTTACTTGGTTTAGACACACCATGCTTGCCTTGCATACATGTCTTGTAATGCCATGATTGCCTTAACATGTGTCTAGTATTTAGCCTATTATGCTTACTTGTTTGGGCCTAGCTTTGTGAAGTTTTTCTGCTTGTTTTAGCATGCTTAAGTTCTATTTTTGGTTATTTTGGTCGACCATGACATGCTTAGTATAGCCACCTTGCATTTTGGCTTGTTAGCCTTCAGTGTGTGAGCATGCTTTACTTGCTTTGTTTCAGTGGTTTGGAACCATTTGCCATGCCATTTCAGTCCTCATGGTATGCTTATATGCTTGCATTTGATGCCCCTTTAATGTGTTAAGAGGTTAGTGTTTCATGCCCCATGTTTGTGCTATTGTGTATGCCTCTTGGATTAGGTCATTTAGATGCCATCTAAGTGGTTCTCGGGGCTTACTTTTGCATGATTTAGGATTGTTTTGATTCATTTTGGTCATTTGCTTCATATGTCATATGGCCATGGTTTAAGTCCTTGGGTTTGGTTGCATGTCTTGCTTGCATTGACAATTTGATTTGGCATCATCTTCTACATGTTTTGTAAGTTTATCATGCATACCATATGCCCATGTTGTTCCTCTTTTAAGTGTGCCTAAGTGTTGGTCCATTTGCATGCATGTGTGCATGTGCATTTGTCCTTCATTTCCATAGCATGTTGGCCGCTGTTTTGGGCCTAGTATAGGGCTGCCCAAATTAGTCTAAGTCCACTCTTCACATGTTGTTACATGTCTTACACTTTGCATGCTTTGATTACATCATGTCTTTCCTGTCTATTAGCCTTGCATGTTGTTGCATACTTAGCCTATCACATGCTTGTTTGCGTGCTTGAACACCCATATTCCATCTTGCATACTTGTTGATTAGTATTGATGTTTCATACCTTGCATGCTTAGGTTGTGTGCCTAGCTTGCATACTTGCCCTCGTGCTCATGTTGCATGCTAGCTCACATGCCTAGGTTGCATTGCATTCGCATGCATGCTTTGCCTCTTGAATTGAGTATGATAGAGGTTGAGCTCATTGTTTGTTTATGTGCATTTCATTCTACATTGAAAATGCTCAGATTAAAATCTTGGGCCATCACGC
>NW_021026861.1:996207-1122768 GCF_004153795.1 Camellia sinensis
CTTTTTGGCCAAGATGGCATTTTTTGCCGGCCGATTGCTGTTCATCTGCTTTTGCAGATATTTTTATGCCAGCTGTGCTAGCTGGCATACACTTTGCTCCCCTCCATACACGTGTATGGAGGGATCTCCCTCTTGACTAGCTTGTTTGGAAAGCTTTACAAGAGGGATTGTCTATAAAGGGAGCCTCTTCTCCCTCCATTAGGGTTACAAAATTTTTCCAGAGAGGCCTCTGATATTAGGGTTAGGGTTTGTATCCATTCTATCTCTATATCTCTCTCTTTCTTTGCCTTGTGTGTGTTTAGTCTTACTATTGCACACAAACACATAGAGTTACACCTTCTCTTGGTTTCTGAGGGGCCAGAGAGCCGTTCTTGGTGTTCTTGAGTGGATTCAAGCTCAAAGAACCAGCTGGACCATTGTTCTTGAAGGGGGTCATCAAGGGTAAGAACTTCACCCTTTATTCCCCATTTTTACATAGCTTTTTAACCAACCTTGCAATTGTTTTTAGACTTTGTATATAACTAATAAAAGTCTTGATTTTGAGTGCTTAACATAGTTGTTTGAGGTTGCTATGTCGTTTGGGGGTGTTTGACCCCTCTTAGGCCTTGTTTGGCCCTATCTTTGTGCTATTTTGGTGAGCTCTGGGACCACCTTGTTTGGGCCTCCTCACCACTGAAATCTTGAGGGATTTCAGTGGTGAGGATGGTGGTTTAAGGTCCTAAGAAGGAGAGGGCCACCCCCTCTCCTTATTGTCTTCAATATGTGCCATTTATCCTCATGTGTGAGCACCATTTTTAAGTGCATGTTGGCCATGTCTTAAATGTTATTTGTGCTCATTACGCCATAATATTGCACTGTTTTTACTTGGTTTAGACACACCATGCTTGCCTTGCATACATGTCTTGTAATGCCATGATTGCCTTAACATGTGTCTAGTATTTAGCCTATTATGCTTACTTGTTTGGGCCTAGCTTTGTGAAGTTTTTCTGCTTGTTTTAGCATGCTTAAGTTCTATTTTTGGTTATTTTGGTCGACCATGACATGCTTAGTATAGCCACCTTGCATTTTGGCTTGTTAGCCTTCAGTGTGTGAGCATGCTTTACTTGCTTTGTTTCAGTGGTTTGGAACCATTTGCCATGCCATTTCAGTCCTCATGGTATGCTTGTATGCTTGCATTTGATGCCCCTTTAATGTGTTAAGAGGTTAGTGTTTCATGCCCCATGTTTGTGCTATTGTGAATGCCTCTTGGATTAGGTCATTTAGATGCCATCTAAGTGGTTCTTGGGGCTTACTTTTGCATGATTTAGGATTGTTTTGATTCATTTTGGTCATTTGCTTCATATGTCATATGGCCATGGTTTAAGTCCTTGGGTTTGGTTGCATGTCTTGCTTGCATTGACAATTTGATTTGGCATCATCTTCTACATGTTCTGTAAGTTTATCATGCATACCATATGCCCATGTTGTTCCTCTTTTAAGTGTGCCTAAGTGTTGGTCCATTTGCATGCATGTGTGCATGTGCATTTGTCCTTGATTTCCATAGCATGTTGGCCGCTGTTTTGGGCCTAGTATAGGGCTGCCCAAATTAGTCTAAGTCCACTCTTCACTTGTTGTTACATGTCTTACACTTTGCATGCTTTGATTACATCATGTCTTTCATGTCTATTAGCCTTGCATGTTGTTGCATACTTAGCCTATCACATGCTTGTTTGCGTGCTTGAACACCCATATTCCATCTTGCATACTTGTTGATTAGTATTGATGTTTCATACCTTGCATGCTTAGGTTGTGTGCCTAGCTTGCATACTTGCCCTCGTGCTCATGTTGCATGCTAGCTCACATGCCTAGGTTGCATTGCATTCGCATGCATGCTTTGCCTCTTGAATTGAGTATGATAGAGGTTGAGCTCATTGTTTGTTTATGTGCATTTCATTCTACATTGAAAATGCGCAACTTGGTTTCTTGGGCCATCACGCGTTGCAATGCACGATTGGTGGTCCAAGAATCAAGGAACATACCCTTTTGAGTCATGAACATGATAAGGGATGTGTTGGTGCACACATTTGCTTGAAATGCATTGCCATGCCATGTTTTACCCTCTGCTGCTGTCAAAACAGGTTTCTGTAGGAAGCTTTGGCCGGTCGACTGAATAGAGTGCCGACTGACCAAAGATGAATGGCCGAGAGCTCAACAAATGGTCGATGACCATCCCACCATGGCCGGTGAGGTTTCTACTTGGTCGGTGATGATCCACAGTGTCCATGGAGCACTCCATGGGAATTGTGCCATTCTCAGAGGAGCAGAGTAGGGAAAACAGAGGCAAACTTGTGCATGGTGGTGGGTTTCCGAGCGGAACCGAGCACACATGCATTGGGCCCTCTTCCCGAGGATGCTTTTATTGCTTAATTAGCTTAGTTAATTGGCTTAACTAGTTAATCGTCTGTAATATTTATTTAGCTCGATAGTTAGTTAAATTGTATTATTCTTTCGGTCCCTCCGAGCGAGGGCAAATCTGTAATAAGTGTGGGTGCTTGTGTGCATGTTTTCCAACCCCCACTTCTTTCTCCCTTTTACTTACCTGCTTTTGATGGTTAGTATTAGGGCATGTTTGATTTAGCATACCTTGTGGTATGCATGCGTGCATCATTCATCAGTCTTGCATGCACCGGGCTCGGCACATCATACTAACTGCATATTATTTCAAATCAAACTTGAATACGTGCATCGAGTTGTTGTATTTCACATGCCATCCATAGATTAGCCAAGCCTATTCTAGTGACATTTTGCATGCGATACATTAGCCAACTTAACATGAATTAGGATCATGCAAATGATTACTAACTAGTTCACTATTTTGGCACGGAATACGATGTAAGTATTTATGCTTTAGCACCTCGCATGAGTGTGAATGTCAACATGATAGCATGCTTACCATGCAACTATATGCTTATGTGATATAATTGCATGAATGCCTGTGGGTGAAGGTTGGATTGTTTGAATTGGGATAATCCATAGAAACCCGTATTTTAGCCTACTCGCGAGTAGCAAAATTCTAACCATTTTCCAAACAAACGGAAATGCGATGCTTGCTTCCAACTTATGCAATTTAGTCTATATTTGTCTTGCTGTGCGCATCACATAGTAATTCTAGGCTAATAACCGGTATAAGAACACGTAATGTTTTTAAAACAAGATATCATGGTTAGTAGAGGCCGATCTTCGGATCGGGCGAGAGGGGGTGCTCATAGCTGACCTTTCCCAATCGTACCCAGGTTCCCGAGCTGAGGCAACTTTGGTGATGACGGACACGTGGCCTTAGGCAAACGAGTCAGGGTTTTCTAAATTTCCCAGAAATAAAATATTTAGGTGGCGACTCTGTATCTGGCAAAGCAGTCCATGTTTGGCACTTGTTTCTAAAAATCTATTTTTCAAAACAATTTGTCGGATTTGGACTCTTTGGTTCAGATTAAGAACCGTGACAATTTGAGAGTCTGAACTGTAGTGAGCCCAATATGAACAGAACAGGGGGGGATCTCCCTCTCGGGGCGTTCGGGGACATCTACATCGTGCCATGGATGCCAGGGCGTGGTCTCTTCGCTCTTCAATCAGAATCAAATCCAGGGCAAGCATCATGTCGTTTAGGTCCATATCAAAAACTTGCGATTTCAAAGTTGGGAGGCCGATTTCCAGGGGTAAGATTGCCTGGGTTCCAAAGCATAGAGCAAACGGTGTTTCTCCAATGGACCTCCTCAGCGTAGTACGATGAGCCCACAATACGCTCAGCAATTCTTCGACCCATTTGCCTTTAGCCTTTTCCAGTCTCTTTTTGATGCCGTCCAGGATGGATTTGTTAGAGGCTTCGGCTTGACCATTGCTTTGGGGGTAGGCTGGTGTCGAGAAGTAAGGCCGAATGCCATATTTGCTGCATAACTCTCGAGTGGCGTAACTCAGTCATAGCCAAGAGACCGAGGTCTTCCTAAACCCTCCTCCATATTTTATACCAAGCTCCATGGTGGATTATGCAAATGCCATTCAGCAAAAATTTCTTCAAGCTGAGGAAGGTGATGCATCCCAAGAGCCTGATAACAACGCCCAGCTCGGTCGCCAGTCCATCTCTCCAACTCCAGTGGTCTCCATCCCCCTTGCCTGTTGTGTCTGATGCGGTGCCTTCGACCAAGCTCAACCAAAGTGTGCTTGCCATAACTGAGCTACCTTTAACTGAAGCCAGGGTTGAATTTGACGCCGATTTAGATGACCTCTTTGCATGACCATGTACTTTCTTTTCTTTTGATGCTAACTTTGGAAGGTTTTGTAACCGGGCTATGGCCCCTCCTTTTATAATGCATTTTTGGAATGAAATATGGACCAGAGAGGGACTTTTTGTAAAGCCCTCCTTGCGGATCCAGATAGTATCGCAGGGCTTTATTTCGCAGCTTGTGTGCTTCTTTTTTGTCCTCTGGGAGTTGTTCAAAAGAGAGAAATGCAGCAATGGGGTTCATCCAGCTTAGTGCAGATTCTATTACATTGACGTGGATTTCCTCCGAAGGGCCAATACTCGGCTCCGGGACGAAACCTACTTCGATGGTCCGCTTGATCTCTGAATTGATGGCGGAGGCTAGGCATGCCAAGGCATCGGCATGTGTGTTCTGGTCGCGTGTTATTTAGTTCAGTTCGTGATGGTCAAATTTTGCCAGCAAGGAATTGGCCGTTTTCATGTAGGCCGCCATACGGTCGTTTCTTGCCGCGTACTCCCCCTTTAGCTGATTGATTTCCAATTTTGAATCACAAAACACAAGCAGATGCTGAGCGCCGAGAAGGTGCGCATTCCGCAGACCGGCTAGAAGGGCTTCGTATTCGGCTTTGTTATTTGATGCTTCGAAGCCAAGCTTGACGGCCTGCTCAATTACTGCGTCGTCTGGAGACATGATTACAACTCTGACGCCGCTGCCCCTTTGGTTAGATGATCCATAACAGTTTAATTGCCAAATATCCTCAACATAAATTCTCCAGTTCGGCTTTGGTAGAACTTCAGCCTTTGGTCGAACTTCATCAGGTTTGAGGCTGGCAAGCTCACCAGTGAATTCGGCAACAAAGTCGGCCAACACCTGTCCCATGATTGTAGTTTTAGGTAAAAATTGAATGTCATATTGGCCGAGTTTGAGAGCCCATTTTCAAACACGTCCTGATGCTTCTGCACTCCGTAGAACTGATCGGAGGGGATAATCTGTTAGCACCCCAATGCTATGTCCCTGGAAGTAATGCATCAGTTTTCTTGCCACGATGACTAGGGCTAAGATGCGTTTTTCTAGCAGAAGGTAGCGTGTTTCGGCGTCAACCATTGCTTTGATCACATAATACACTGGCCGTTGCTCCCCTTCCTCCTCTTTTAACAGTACGGCGCTAACGGCCCTATTGGAAACTGCCAGATATAGGATGAGCGGGTCACCAGCGGCGGGTGTTGTCAAGAGAGGTACTGAGCGGAGGTAGGTCTTGAGTCCGTCGAAGGTTGATTCGCATTCGGTGGACCATTCAAAAGCCTTACCTTGTTGTAGTGTTTGAAAGAATTGTCGGCAGCGATTTGTAGACCAGCTGATGAACCTGTTGAGTGCAGCGGCCATCCCCATCAACTTTTGGACTTCTTTTACTGAACGGGGGGAGCCGAGTTCCAAGATTGCTATGAATTGCCTCGGGTTGGCTTCGATTCCTCGATGATTGACGATGTAACCCAGGAATTTGCTAGAGCCAATTCTGAACGCACACTTGGAAGCGTTCAGTTTCATTCTGTATTTGCGTAAGATGCTGAATGTCTTTTCTAGATCGGCTATATGACTCTGTTCTTCTTTGGACTTGACCACCAAATCGTCGATGTATACTTCCATAGTGTGGCCGAGTTGCTCTTTGAACATGGCGGTGACCAATCTCAAAAACTTGCGATTTTAGAGTTGGGAGGCCGATTTCAAGGGATAAGATTGCCTGGGTGATAGAGAAGACCAAACGAGACCTTGCCGAAGAGGTCTGCTGATGTGAAAATCGTGGATTCAAGCACGGCTGGATCAAGGCCCTTCAAACCGAGGAAGCTCTTGAAGCCAGTTTTCAAGAAAATTAGTCAGCTCATTTTTCTTTTCTTTTTTTTCAATTTTTCAATTTTGTTTTTTTTTCTTGTTTTTTTTCTTTTTTCTTTTGCTCTAACTTTTGCCTGGGTCGCCCTTTCGAGTTTTCAGCCCAACGAGCTTCTCAAGAATAGAAAAGTTTAACTTGTCTATGTTGATTGGCCGTAGGATCTCCAAGCTATTTGGATCCACGAGAATGACTGTTGTCTCTGACTAAATAGTCTTGATGATGTAAGAGCCCATCCTATTGGGTCTGAATTTGCCCTTAGTGTCGTAGATAGGAACTCGATTCGCCTTTCAGCAATAAATTTTCTTCTCTTAGATTCTAGGATTTGGCTTTCTTGTCAATCTCCATTGCCTTGAGAAATGACCCAGTTTTGAATCTTTGAACATATTTGACCTTTTTTTGCTCTAGTTCAAGAGTTGCTTCTAATCCAGTTATCCAAGCTTCCTTTGATGACATACGGCCTTATTGCCCCTAATTCATGGGCTGGATGAACCTGTTGAGTGCAGCGGCCATCCCCATCAACTTTTGGACTTCTTTTACTGAACGGGGGGAGCCGAGTTCCAAGATTGCTGTGAATTGCCTCGGGTTGGCTTCGATTCCTCGGTGATTGACGATGTAACCCAGGAATTTGCTAGAGCCAATTCTGAACGCACACTTGGAAGCGTTCAGTTTCATTCTGTATTTACGTAAGATGCTGAATGTCTTTTGTAGATCGGCTATATGACTCTGTTCTTCTTTGGACTTGACCACCATATCGTTGATGTATACTTCCATAATGTGTCCGAGTTGCTCTTTGAACATGGCGGTGACCAATCTTTGGTAGGTTGCCCCTGCATTCTTTAGCCCAAAAGGCATAACTTTGTAGCAGTAGGTTCCTCCTGGGGTGAGGAAGGTTGTTTTGTCCTGGTCATCTAGATGCATGGCAATTTGATAGTAGCCTCTGTAAGCATCGAGGAAGCTCATGCGTTGATCAAGTGCCGTCGCATCGATGAGCTGGTCGATTCTAGGTAGAGGAAAACAGTCTTTGGTGCAAGCTTTGTTCAGATCCGTGAAGTCGACGCACACTCGCCAAGTCCCATTTTTCTTCTTCACCACCACTATATTGGAGAGCCACGTAGGGTAAGTGACTTCTCTAATTGCCCCAGCGTCAAGTAGTCAGTCTACCTCCTCAACAACGGCGGTAAAGTGCTCCGCGACTAAGCGTCGGCCATTCTGAATGATCGGCTTACATTTCGGATCAACATTCAGATCGTGCTGTGAAACTGATGGGTCTATTCCCGGCATTTCATACGGAGTCCACGCAAAGACGTCAAGGTTGTTGAGCAAGAAAGAGATTAGCTGCTGCCTGTCAGCCTGATTTAGAGAGGCGCCGATCATGAAGAACTTTTCTAGGCTGCCATCAATGTCAACTTGGTCTAAATCTTCCGTGGCCTTCTCATTTGGATACCGCCCAACATCGTCTAGGATCTCCCGATTCGACAGCTCAATGGAGTTTACTTGTAGTTCCTTTGGCGTTCTGGCGGTAAGGAGATAACATGCTTGTGCCAATTTTTGGGATCCGCAGATTTGCTCAATACCGTGTTCTGTTGGGAAACGTAGCAGTTGATGATAGGTGCTTGGGACAGCCTGCAAGGTATGCAACCACGATCGCCCGATGATGAGATTGTACGGTGATGGCAGCCTGACGACCAAGAATTCCGCATCCATCGTTCTGGAGCCTGCTCGAACGGGTAAGCTGATCTTTCCCAATGGTACTCTGGAGTGGCATTGAAGGCAAATAGTGGATAAGGAGATGGAGTTAGGTCTGACTCACTGAATCCGAGTTTGGTGAAGGTTTTATAATACATAAACTCCGAGGTATTGCCCTGGTCGATAAGAACGCGTTCGACGGTGAACCGGTTTACGCGCAGCTCAACAACAACGGATCGATGTGAAGGAGTGTTACACCGATCAAATCAGAATCGTCAAAGGTGATACTTGGCATTTCTCGGGGCCGCTTTGCTAGCGTGAATTATTGTTGGGGGCTTGGATGTGATTGGATCGCATGCACGGCCAGGGCTACTAGCAGGCTGTATATCATGTGGACGGTGTCAAGCAGAAATGCATCCTTCGGACGGGCAGGTGTTTCGACCACACTCCTCCGGACGCATTGGTGGAGACGTTCGTCCTTTACCAACTCCTCAAGATGATCTGTTGAAGCATGGCGGCCGTCAGTTTCTTGCTGGCGGATCCGAGATCGTCGATCATCTGCCCTCGGGGGTCGCTCAGAAGTCTGGCGCACCGTTTGTTTGGATTTTGCTATTTCTAAGGCTAGATCGCGACGAAGGCATTTGTTCTCAGCGATGATGTTGTCCAACCTCTGTTTGGTTTGCCTAGCTTGTGCCATGGTCACTTGTATAGTCTTTTGCGTTGGGTTTGGAGATGAGAAGAGGTCCGAGGAAAGTCTTGCTGCGATGGTTTTTGGTCCAAGCGAGTTCGCTGGAATGAGGTCACCTCTCTGTGCGGTCTCATCCGTGGCTATCGGAAGATCTTCAGTCATGCCTGCCATGGATGTATTTGAGTATTCCCACAAACAGCGCTAGTTGTGGAGAATTGGTTTCAGAAATACTCTTCAGATCTTGGGAGACGCTAGTGATCCTCAACTAGTAACCTGAAAAGACACAAACACTCTGGTCGGGGGTGCCGGAATTAGCACTCCGACGGACAAGTTAGTTCAGACACTCAGAACAGCTTGTTTTCCAAATTTAGTGAAATGATTCTTACGTACCTTTCTAAATCTATGGTTCTTGTATTTATACTTGCTTTTTGGGCCTTGGGGCCTGAGCCTACTTTTATCCCATTCCCCTTTTATTCATTCGGAGCCACTAACCTCTGTCTATTCGGCTTTCCTAACGTATTCGGCGTCCTAATCACGCAATATGAAGCCGGATGGTATCTAATTTCTGGAGTACGCATCTTCCAACTTTTCTACTTATTCGGCTCCCACACGTTTAAATCACTATGTTTGCCATCTGCTATTCCTTGATGGTTTACCGGAGGTAAAGCTAGCCAAAAGGCTGACCAGTCACGGGTTTTTCCAAGATGGGAACACAACCCTTGGATCTGGACTACCACTGTACCGCTTGATCCTCCTTTCACTTCTCAGTGTTAGGTGTGAGAGGTATATTAGGTAGCCTTGCTGAGGTACCCTTTTAACCATTTGGCCTAGTTACATATCGAAAGCCATACAGACTGTTCCAAACTAGTACATAATGCTTACCCAAAAATAGGATTGCGTGAACCTTAGGTCCTGACAAAACTAGGATAGGGTAACCCAACCCCCTCATAGGGGTGTTTTGGCCCTCACTTAACTGGTATGTGCTTTACAGTGAAACTATATGGGAACGTGTGTATCAGTTGCAAGTTTGGTATCCGTTTTGGGGGCAGAATTCAGTGTTGAGTGCAGTCCTACAACTTTGATTACATCTGTGTGTTGTTAACATCTGAGCTGAGGTGCTATGTAGTTTCTGATTATTGCTTTATTTTTGCTTTATTTCTTTTTTCTAGGTAGTATAACACCATAGCTTCGGACAGTTCAGATATCCCCCAAGCGCTCTATACCTGTGTCAGAGGGCTTTACAAGGCTAGAGATCTTGTTAGGGGACAGCCTGTGTTTACTTCGCTCCCACCGGTTACTAGACGGAGTAGAGTAAGGTAGAGTTCATCGGTTCAATTTCTACAGCAGTCACCCCTAACTTCACCTGCATCAAGTCAAGCTCAAGGACAGTCTTCTAGATCTAGTCAAGTATGAGATCAATCATCCATTCCGATGGCTCAGTATCTCCCACTTAGCACGGAGGACCTAATCCATCACCTTTAGCAAAGAGTTGAAACCATACAGCAAGACGCTACTCGTCAAGCTGAGGTAATAAATAGGCTGCAACAACAATAGCCACAGCTGGCAGTGGCTTATGCATCATATGCACCTCCTACAGGTATCCTAGCACCCAGAGCCACTGCCCATGTTGAGAATTAGGGCAATCCGGTAGAGTCAATCCCATCACAAGCCTCCAAAGCACCTGTGTATCAAACCGGGGCTCCATTTCAGTTTGAGGTTGACCCAATTGTGCTTAAGGTCAACAAACTAGAGAAGCTCTTCAAGAGAGCACAAGGGGGTCAACTCTATTCTCGACATAGAAGACGGCTATACCGACTCTGCAGTGACATTGCCAGATCGATTCAAAATGCCACACATCAATAGATTCGATGGCTCCGAAGATCCCATGGTTCATCTTCGGTTGTTTTCAGACATCCTGCGACTGATGGGCCTAACCAAGCTACAACACCTCTCACTCTTTGCTCGCACCATGTCTGGTATAGCCGCCATATGGTATGCAAAGTTGGAGGATTCTGTGAACCAGAGTTAGAAGGAAATGGCTGAGGCCTTCATTGCACAATACTCATACAACACACAAATTGAGGTCACAACTCGTGATCTCGAGGCAATGCGACAGGAGCCAAAGGAGGGCTTCTCAGAATTCATGACAAGGTAGAGGGCCAAACCTTCAATGATGACCACACGACCTTCCGAGAAAGATCAGGTAAGGATTGTAGTCCGCAATTTGCACGAGAAATTGCACGAGAAGTTGTTATAGAAATAATCATCCTACCTTTGTTCACTTTCAACGAGCTCCATAAGATGGGTGTTCAGATTGAAGACGCTATCAAATAGGGGTTGATTACTGATGAGAAAGAGCAAGCCAAGAGGCCTTTTGCCGGCAGTTTCAACGCAACCACCAGTGGTAGCACAGTTGTGCTGCCATCGGATGTGAGCGTTGTCACCACCACAATCAAGACTACCAGTCCCTTTGCCAGTACAACACCACAAACCTAAAACAACTCTACCCGACCCCAGAGGACCTTTACCCAACTCTATATGCCTTTATCTCAAGCTATGAAGGTGTTGATCAAAAAAGGGCACCTCAAACCATTAGTGCCACGCCCACTACCTGATCCTCTTCCACCGAACACAACCCAGCCAAGTACTGTGTGTTTCACTAGCAGCACGGTCATGACACTGACCAATGCTTCAGACTGCGTCATGAGATTCAAGATCTCATTAACAATAAGGTGATTTCACCACCCCAAAAATCAAATGTAGCTACCGACCCTCTCCCGGCCCACAATCAAGTTCCCCTACCTCACAACCTAAACCTAATCCACACACTGGCCATCCCCTACAATCCCAACATATATATTACCCCTTCCCACCTACCCAGATTGATGGTGTCCATTCCTGAAAGCATAGATTTGTGCATAATGGACATCTCCTCACTTTAACCTAAACCTGTGGTGGTGACAATTGTAGTCGAAGGGAGGCTGGACTTAGAGGAGAGTATGAGTCCATTGCCTGAGTGCTCTGAGGACTTGTCTGAGAGAGAGTATGATCCAAGCTACTACATTGTGCCAGTTGATCAAGTCAAGCCAGAAGTGGTATTGCTAACTGCAGTGGAGGTTAATGTGGTTAGAGAGGATGGCCCGAGCCAAGGTTTAGATAATTTGGCGAAACTTGAGGAGGACTTAGACAGCCTGCGGGTCTTTGATGAACAAGATCAAGGGGATATGTAGATTGACTGGTTTGATTTGAATGGGTCAATGAATAACTCTGTGTGGTTAAGTGATGAACCCAACAGGGATGAAACAACTAAAATGAAATTGGAGGAAAAGAAAGAAAGAATTGTTGCGGTGGCCGGAATGGCCAATGAAGAGGGGAAATTGTCAGAGAACACCAGCGTGAATAATTCAGCTTAGGAACTGGGTGCTGTGAGCACTATGGACACAGAACAAGAAGCTACGTTGAAGTAGTTTGCACAAGTGAGGATCGAAGAAAACCAAAAAGTTGTAATGGCCCAACACCCTGCGGGGGAAACTTGTGAAGGGAAAGTGAACCAAACAGAGCTGAACAACTGTTTGTCGGCTGCTGGAGGTGTATGGTGAGAGGATGACGATCTACTTCTAGCTCACACCGATGAAGGCTGGGGTGAGTGCCTTCCAGACAACACGTGGTACGCTGACGAAATTGATCACATGATGAGAAGTGAGTGATATTTCAAGCCACAACACTTAGACCAAGCTGAGGTTTCTGGGAAAGATAGAGAGGTTGAGAAACAGAAAGAGAAACAGCTAGAGGAAGAAGCAGTTTTGAAGCAACTAAAAAAAATCCAAGTTGACATCTCAATCTAGGGTCTTTTTATGGCCTCCCAGGTGCATCGACCGGCTGTATTATCAAATATAGATAAGCTAAGTTGTCCATTAACACTACCCCTGAATAGCTTGTGGGATTGGTCTTCCTAGGTGGTGCTAGGCCAACCCTAACCTTTTCTGATAATGAACTATCACTGGAAGGCTTAACTCACAACAAACCTTTGTACATATATGTTGAGTGTAGAGAGAAATGGGTACCAGTGGTGTTGGTCGACACCGGTTTAGCTATCAATGTATGTCCTTCCCGCACAGCTTATGCCATCGGCCATAGATCGGTAGACTTCGTGCCCACAGCCCAAATGATTCGAGCATATGATAATACAAGTAAAGAGGTTATGGGCACAGTTCAAATTATGGTCCAGGCGGGACCAGCTCAGTTGGATGTCGAGTTCCATGTCCTGGATGTCTTGGCCATCTTTAACTTACTACTAGGGAGACCATGGTTGCATCTAGTGAAAACAATGTCCTCTACCCTCTATCAAATATTGAAGTACCCCCATGGGAAGGGAGTGGCAATTGTTTTCGAAAATTCGTCTATCTATACCCCGCCAGAGGTAACTACACCAGTGTTGGATATTGTTCATGGCAAGGACTATATTTTCCTCTCAGGGTTTACGCTGGATGTGGCTCGGGTAGTGCAAACCATCTTGGCCACTGATGAAGGCATATATATCAGCGTCTAATCAATCTATGTCATGAACAAACTAC
The DNA here is from genome assembly GCF_004153795.1 of Camellia sinensis. Taxonomy (NCBI): domain Eukaryota; kingdom Viridiplantae; phylum Streptophyta; class Magnoliopsida; order Ericales; family Theaceae; genus Camellia; species Camellia sinensis. Next base: position 1,009,276 of record NW_021026861.1, read on the forward strand.
AGCATGTGCTAGGAATGGGGCTTGGAAGAAGTGGCCGAAAAGGTGTCACAGCATTGGCCGATGGGCCACTGGCAAGGACTATATTTTCCTCTCAGGGTTTACGCTGGATGTGGCTCGGGTAGTGCAAACCATCTTGGCCACTGATGAAGGCATGTATATCAGCGTCTAATCAATCTATGTCATGAACAAACTGCAGCATGTGCTAGAAATGGGGCTTGGAAGAAGTGGCCGGAAAGGTGTCACAGCATTGGCCGATGGGCCACATAATTCGTATACCTTTGGTCTAGGATATGTACCCACGAAAGAGGATTGGGTCAGGAAAATGGAAGAGATGACAAGCAGAGTCAGAGCCAAGCAGGCTAGAAAACACTATGAGCTCGTTCACAGGCTGATCCAGGGAACGCTGAATGGCCAATTTGTTCAGGAGGGTAAAGACTTCCCTTTTTGCGGCTTTCTTGAGCCTTGGATGAATTCTGCGAAGCAGCATGTTCCTAGCTTTGAGATCTTCTTCGATCTATAGTTGCAAGATAGTGATGCTGAGGAAAAGGCTAAACCAAGTGCTGAAGCTAAAAAGAGTATGGAAAGTGACTCAGACAACAGCGAGCTTGGAGTAGGGGCAGCACTTGCATGTCTCCTTATAGATCCTCCGGTTGATTTAGAGAACTTGGGGGATAACCTTATCATCTCCATGATCAGGGACCAACCCGATGTGAACCCATCCAGCAGCATTTTGGATGCATCTGAAGCACCATCTCTTGTCTGGCAGCTGGAGAAGGGCTACCTGTCTAGTTCTGAGTTGAGTGATGAGCTCGAATCTAATTCCGCACAGCCTGTGGAGTCGAAATTAGATTTTGGTTCTTCTCAGTTCGAGTTTCGTATTCTCGAGGGTGATAACCCAGATGCCAAGGTCTTGTCCAGGTCCTCTTTTTCTTTTACTTCTGAGTCAGTTGTAACCGAAGAGCTGGATCATATGAATGAGAATGCTGCTGATCTTGAGTATTTCTCTATACCACTTGTTTATTGCATTAACCAAGATTTTCAGAATTTTAACGAAAATAGAAGAGGAAAGAATTCCTCTAGTTTTGAAAAACTTGATTAATCGAAAGGAGGAGAGGGTTTGCAAAATCTTGCACTAATGAAATCATTGCTATTAATGTGGGTACTTAAAAGGATCCGCGTCTGGTCCAGATCGAGTCCACGTTCTGTTTGGAGGAGCGCGAGCACTTAGTTGCTTTATTAAAGGATTTCAAAGATGTTTTTGCATGGTCCTATGAAGACATGCCTAGAATCGATCCCGAGATTGTACAACATCGGATCCCTCTTGACCCCAAGGCTCGACTCGTCAAGTAGAAGTTGTGAAGAATCTGTCTGGATTGGGCTTTGAAGATCAAAGAAGAGGTCACCAAGATGATCGAGGCAGGTTTATTGTTAGTATCTGAATATCTGATTTGGTTAGCCAACATTAGTGTTGAAAAAGGATGGTAGAATCCAAGTGTGTGTGGACTTTAGGGATTTGAACAGAGCTAGTCCGAAAGATGACTTTTACCTACTGCACATTAATGAATTAGTGGACTTCACTACAGGTCATGCATTGCTATCCTTCATGGACGAGTTTTTCAGGTATAACCAGATTCTGATGGCGCCGAAGGATAGAGAGAAAATTGCACTTGCTACGTCGTGGGGTACCTACTGCTATCAAGTTGTGCCGTTTGGACTGAAAAATGCAGGGGCTACCTATCAAAGGGCTACAACCACTATTCTGCATGACATGATCCACAAAGAGGTCAAGGTGTACGTAGACGACATGATTGTCAAGTCCAAAGAAAGAAATGGCCGCTACACTGTCTTGAAGAAATTCTTTCAATGGATCAGAGAATACAGACTGAGGTTGAATTCACAGAAATGTACTTTCGGCGTAAAAGCAAGGAAAATGTTGGGCTTTTGAATCATGTAGAGGGGCATCGAAATAGATCCTTCTAAAATCAAGGCCATCCTAGAAATGCCACAACCAAGGACTGAAAAGGAGGTGCGAGGCTTTCTGGGTAAAGTGCAGTTTATAAGATAGTTTATTTCAAAATTAGCCTTGACTTGTGAACCACTATTTGGTCTCCTGAAGAAAGGGAAGAAATTATGATGGGATGATCGACGTCAATTTGACTTTGAGCAGATTAAGCACTATCTTCAAAATCCATTTGTGTTGTCACCGCCAGAGCCGGGGAATCCTTTGATTCTGTATCTGTTAGTAATAGACACAACAATGGGATGCATGCATGCATAAGAATCTAAGGATAGGGTGGAGAAAGCCATGTACTACTTGAGCAAGAAAATACTAGATTATGAGACCCGCTATACTCTGTTGGAGAAAGATTGCCTAGCCTTGGTATGGGCTACCAAGAAGTTGAGGCACTACTTGTTAGCTCACTCCGTAATTCTGGTTTTGAGATTAGATCCCGTCAAATATCTCTTGAAGAAATCAGCGCTTATGGATAAGCTAGCCCGTTGGTTGCTTCTTTTCTCTGAATTTGATCTCAAGTATGTCACTTGCAAGTCGGTCAAGGGAAGAGCTATAGTGGAGTTCCTAGTAGATCACCCAGTAGAAGGGGATGAAGCGGTGGAATACCTGTTCCCAAATGAAGCCATTCTGCAAGTCGAGGGGGAGACTTGGATAAGTGTGTTACTGATAGCACCCGACAACTCCCATATACCTTTAGCCTTCAAACTTTGGTTCAAGGTGTCTAATAACGAAGCAGAATATGAAGAGCGTATCGATAGTTTAGAAGTAGCCCTGGAACTAGGGGAAAAAAGGTAGGATGTTATCGGGGACTCGAACCTAGTTGTGTCTCAAGCAAATGGAGACTGGAAAGTCAAAGAATAAAAGATAAAGATTTATCACCAAACCCTGGATGTTCTGATTCCTAGGTTTGAAAAGCTGACTTTCACGCATTTACTAAGAGAGAGCAACAGGTTCACTGATGCTTTAGCAACTCTATCATCCATGGTAGACATCGTACTTGGAGTTCGGATGCGTCCAATCATTATTGAGCAGTGATACATGCTGGCCTATAAAACTATTGCCGCAGTAGATGAAGCGCAAGACAAAACCCTTGGTACTATGACATTTGGAATTTCTTGGAAAAGGAGATTTATCCACCCGGGGCAAATGCCAAAGACAAAAGGGGATACGGCGAATAGTCGTCCAATTTATCATTTACAGAGGTAAATTGTACAAAAGAGGTCATTTGGAAATGCACAAGTTGTGTGTCGAAGAAGCAAAATCAAAGTGCCTGATGGAGGCCATCCATAGAGGAGAGTGCGCTCCACACGTGAATAGAGTAATGTAGACCGCCCAGAACTCCGCTCCGCATGTGAGGGCGTGAATTGTAGTTCTTAGCTACTACAGTTCAGACTCCTGTCACGGTTCTGAATCTAGTCTCACAAAGTGCAATGTAAGACTGATAAATCACCAAAGAGCCCAAATCCGACAATTAGTTTGGAAAAATCAATTTTGAATCAAAAAGTGCCAAACATGGACTGGTTTGCCAGATTTCAGAGTCACCACCTAAATATTTTGTTTTGAAAAATTTAGGAAACCCTGACTCGTGCTTAAGGCCACGTGTCCGTCATCACCAAAGTTGCCTTGGCTCGGGAACTTGGGTACGAGAGGGGACGGTCCTGAAATGAGCACCCCCGCTCGCCCAATCAAAGGATCGGCCTCTACTAACTTGATATGTTGTTTTTGAAAACACATGCATTCTTATTCCAGTTTATTAGCTAACTTTACTATGATGCGCACATCAAACAAGTATAGACTCAATCACGCGGATTGGAACAAAACAACTCATGTTTGTTTTTAGAAAATGGTTTGAAAGTGCTACTCGCAAGTAAGCTAAAGCATGGATTTGCCACCCTCAAGTGGGCATAGAAAAACATGATTTTGCCACTCTCAAGTGGGCTTAAAACTCGCATTTGATGAATTATCCCAATTCAGGCAATCAGGCCTCCACCCACAGGCATTCATTCATTTATAGGAATTAAGCACATAGCCTCATGGCAAGCATGCTAAACATGGCAACACTTACACGCATGCAAGGATGCTAAAGCGTAAAAGCTTACCTAGTACTCTGAGTCAAAACAAAAGCTATGTTAGAAATCAATGCATGACCCTAGCTAAGTCAAGAATGCCTAATGCAACACATGGAAAATGCAACTAAGATAGGCTCGGCTATTCTAAGATGTCATGTGAATTCAACTAGATAACATGTATTCAAATTGGTATTGCAATACAGTGCAGTTTGTATGATGCGCCGAGCCCGGTGCATGCAAGATAGATGAATGATGCACGCATGCAAAGCATAGGGATGCTAATTGAAATATGCCCTAAAACTAACCATCAAAAACTGGTAAATAAAAGAGAGAAAGACGTGGGTTGGGAGACATGCATCACACACACGTACACTTATTACAAAATTCACCCTCTCGACGGAGGGTCCGAATAATAAGCTATCTAGCTACGCTAATTAAAATAATTATTACAAACCAAACTAATTAATTAACTTAGCTAATTAATTATTACACAACCGAATTGAAACAAATAGCTATAATACGCTAGTTGAGATATTACACAACAAATTGATTGACTAATCACGCAAACTAATTAATCATAAGCAGTGAAATGGCCTCGCGGGCAAGAAAGAGATGCATGCTCGGTCGACTTCGCTCAGAAATCCACTGTCGTGCCTCATGATGCCTCTGTTTGCACTGTTTTGGACTTCAGAAAATTGTGCCAACTTCCAAGATGCTTCTGATCCACCTTATGGACATGCTGAGGGGTGGTCGGCCAAAAGGAATGGCCATCGACCAAAGTTAATGGCTATCGGCCAATTGTGATAGTCTATCGGCATATTAGATGGCCGGTCGGCAGCTCTAATGGCTGGTCGGCCACTACTTCCTGCAATTTCTCCATTTGCTGCAACAGAGCACTAACAGAGGCATGAGAGTATATTTGCAAGAAAATTTGTGTGCAACTACACTCCTTATCATGTCTTAAGCTCAAAAGAGTGTAGTGTTTGGCTCTCGAGCCACCAATCATGCATCTTAATGCATGATGGCCAAAGAGGCCGAGTTGCACAAATCAATGTCAATGAATGCACACAAATAACACATAAGACTCGATGAACCTCCACCTAATCATTCATGATCAAAGGTGTCGGTGACCTAAGGAACAAGGCACGTTTCATCACTTTCAGCATGAAACGTGCAACATTCCCCGTGTTTGGATCGACGTCCAACCCAAACATAATGCAACACACACAACATGCTAACACAATGCAACACAATAACATGCAAACACAATGTAATGCAACAACATGCAAATGACAATGCAATGCAACAACATGAAAACAATATGAGCATGGCAAGGGCTATTTAATGCAAATCTCAATGGACCAAACCAAGCTCAAACAAGCCTCATGTGTGCCAAGATAATGGCCAAAACATGCTAAAAATGAAGTCCAAAAGCAAATACAAGCATGCATACACATTGGTTCATAAATAAGGCATGAGGACACAACTCTCAAACACATTGAAGGAGTGGAATATGTGAGAGTGTGGCAATGAAATATGCTCTGAAGTCATGTAAGGAATGATGCCAAATCATGCACAAAACATAAGCATAGCATGCTAGGAGGCTCAAAGCTTAAGACTAGCAAAGGGACTTGCACCATGGCCATATCAATCAAGCCCCAAAGAGCCAAGATGACTCAAAACACTCCCAAGGTAGGTCAAAACAATGCTAGAAACATGCTTAAACATAGCCAACAAATGCTAGAATTAGAGGCATGGAGCATGGAGCATACAAGGCCAATGAGGAGGATTACACTACACCTACCAAAACCAAGCATGAGATGACTTCACCAATAAAAATCAAAGTTGTATTATGGCAAAATAACAGCCAAAACACACTGAAATTGTAGTCCAAAAGCTTAGGCAAGATGACATACATATTGGCTCATGTTTAGGGCATAAAGCACCAACCCTCCAAAGCATTGAAAAAGTGAAAGATGTGAGAGTAAGACCATACTACACACACTGAAATCACATACCAAATGATGCTAAATCATGCAAATAGCCCAAGCAATGCATGCTAGTGACTTGGAAACTCAAAGCTAGTGAGCAAGATTGCACTATGGCTATACAAAGCAAGGCATGCATGACCCAAAACAGTTAAAACAGAGCTTAAGCATGGCAAAATATGATTAAAATCTTGCTGGGGTAGAGCCAAAAACATGCTAGAATGATGGTCCAAAGCATGATGCATGTTAAGGCTATAAGGAGGATTGCACTACAAGTGCAAGAAGCATGCAGGAGGTAATCAAACCAAGCCAAAATAGAGTTATATCATGTTAAAATAAGGCCTATGGCATGCTGAGATGGAGTCAAAACATGCTAGAAAGACATGCTACTTTGATGAGCCATCAACACAAACAAACAAGAGAAGAGGAGGGAGGAGAACCCCCTCCTATTTGAGGCCTCAAAACCACATTTCTACCACTAAAAATCCACTGGATTTCAATGGTGAAGAGGCCAAACATAGGTGACCCAAAGGCCTAAAAGAGATGGCTCAAAATAAGGCCAAATCAGGCACAAATGGGGGTAGACCACCCCCAACACCAAAGAGGCCTCAAACAAACACTTTTAACACTTAAAACTGAAGATTTTTATAGTTGAAAGTTAGGCCAAAAGAAGCATGCAAATAGGTCCAAATAAGCTATGAAAATAAAGTTTTAAAGAGGTAAGAGACTTGCCCTTGAAGGACCTCTTTAGAATAGCGACTTCAAAGGCAAAAACCCAGCTTAAACCACTCAAATGTAACCTCCAAGAACCTCAGCTCAATAATGAAGGTGTTTCACTAGGTATTTGTATGCAAAAGTGTGAAGAATGACGCTTTTGAGCACAAACAAGCACAAATCAAGAGAGAGAAAGAAATATAGAGAGATATATGTTTGTATCTCAAATTTTCAGAACCCTGGAGAATGGGGAGGGCCTCCCCTTATATAGAAACAAAAGTCCTAAGCTTGTTGGACAAGCTAAAGGCTTGTTAACATCCATCCATGCACGTGTATGGAGGATACACAAAGTGGTCAAAAACTAGCACCAACGAGAAGAAAAATATCTGTAAAAACAAAATAAAGGGGTCTCACCCAAAAAAAATGGCCGACCGGCCAAAAATGGTGCCGACTGGCCATCAAAGGTGCAGACCGGCCACCACATATGGCCGATGGAGAGAGGGCATAGTCGATAGGCACAGGGCCTGGTCGATGGGCTGTAGGGCTGGCCGACAGGCCACCCCGTTCCCTCTGAAACAAAACCACAGGCTCTTGGTCACAACCAAGCACAAAACAGGCAAGTTGAGAGGCTCCAAGGCAAGGCACGCAGCCGAGAACTTCAAAAACTCAAAATGAACACGAGCATGGATGATCATCGAGTGCTCGAACGATGACATCCAAGTCTTGAGGACGGTCAAAAATGGGGTGTCTACAGTAATGTTAGCCCAAAAGATTCTCAGGCAAGATTACTACTATTCCACTATAGAGAAGGATTGTATTGGTTTTGTTCGGCGATGCCACAAATGCCAAATTCATGCAAATCGCATAAACATTCCGCCGTCAAAACTGTACAACATGACTTCGCCATGGCCTTTCTCAGTTTGGGGAATCGACATCATCAGTGCAATCACACCAAAAGGATCAAATGGGCATGAATACATTTTGGTGGCAATTGATTACCTTACAAAGTTGGTGGAAGCTCAGTCTTATTCAGTGTTGAAAGCATCGCATGTGGCTAAGTTCATTAGAAATAGCATCATTTGCCAATATGGATACCCAAACACGATCATATCAGATAATGGCTCCCATTTCAAGAAAGAGGTAGTAGACTTGTTAGAGAATTACAATGTGGCTTTTCATAAGTCGTCTGCATATCGGCCGCAAACTAATGGAGCTGTTGAGGCTACCAACAAGAACATCTAGAATATCTTACAGAAGATGGTTGAGACATACAAAGACTGGCCAGATAAATTGCCATTTGCACTCTGGGGCTATAGAACCTCAATCCGAATGTCTACAGGGGCAACTCCTTATTCTCTCGTCTATAGGATGGAAGTCGTTCTGCCAATTAAAATAGAAGTCCCATCGCTGCGAGTTATGGTTGAGTGTCAGATAGCAGAGGCAGACTGGCAATAGAGCAGATTCGAAGAGCTAATGCTGTTTGATGAGAGAAGGCTGAAAGCATTATATCATGTTCATCGCTATCAACGCAGAATTGCTAGGGTTTTTAACAAGAAGGTCAAGCTTGGAATCTCAAAGAGGGAGATATTCTATAGGATGGAAGTCGTTCTGCCAATTAAAATAGAAGTCCCATCGCTGCGAGTTATGGTTGAGTGTCAGATAGCAGAGGCAGACTGGCAATAGAGCAGATTCGAAGAGCTAATGCTGTTTGATGAGAGAAGGCTGAAAGCATTATATCATGTTCATGGCTATCAACGCAGAATTGCTAGGGTTTTTAACAAGAAGGTCAAGCTTGGAATCTCAAAGAGGGAGTTATGGTGTTGAAAGACAACCGAGCTCCCATCCATGACCCTAGAGGTAAGTTCAGACCCAATTGGACTGGTTCTTACAATATCAAAACTATCTGGTCAGGTGGAGTTGTTATTCTCATGGGCCTAGATGACCTGCAATTTTCCCAACCAATCAACGTAGACAAGTGAAAGAAATATTATCCGTGAGAGGTTCTCTAGGTCGAAAATCCTGAAGGGTAACCTAGGCAAAAGTTAGAGCATAAAAAATTAGAAATAAAGAAAAACTAGGCTCGCAAAGTTGAAAACCCTAAAGAGCGGCCTTGGCAAAAGTTAGAGCACACAAGGAGAGAGTTAATACTCGAGTGAACTTGAACCGAACTACGTAAGGCCCGATTCCTATCTTTGGGATACATAGGCAACTTCATCCTGAAGCTCGACCGTAATCACCTCCAACTCAATTGTTCTGACCATGTGCCTGATCTAGCCATCTTTGTCTGTTCTTTACTTGATGGTTCGGTTGTGATCTTTACCCTGAAAGAATAACTGGTTACAATGTATAGCAGTGGTGTTCAAACAAGGGGTAGTTATCATCTCTTGATTCGAGGTTATACATCCCAAGGATTGATTCTGTGCTTGTCAAGTGGTGATCCTTTTCGAAAATGGTTTTGGAAAGTTGTAATAAAAGTTGATTTTGTTCAAATTTTACCTTTTACAACTTAGACCATTTTTGGACCAAAAGGAAAATTTTTAGTGCTCACAACTTTAATTTCATTCATTTCAACTTAAAGTTCTCCAACTCTCTGATACAAATCAAAGTTGCTTTTATTACATTGAAAAAACTTGAAAAAGAAAGGTCAAAGAAATAAACTAGGGGCATATATGAGTTAGGTGCTCCTATGTCCCCCGTTCGTGCTTGTGGAACCTTCTAAAGCCAATGTAGGCCCAGTTTGTGCCTCATCCTCGAGCCAAGCCAAGCATTCGCCAGAAAGGATGCAATTGAAACTAGGGGCAAGGGCCAGAAGATCTCTTGTCCTCCAGGCAGTGAGGTACCTAGCCATGTGTGAACCGCAAATGGGGAATGAAGCTAGGTACTGTACCCCCTCCTCTGGGCAAGTCTAATCATGCCCAAACTGACATCTGAACCTGAAGGGAAAGTAGAACACTCAATGTGTAAGGCCGATCAACTGTTTTCCAGGTTAGCAAGCCATACTGTAACTCACCTCGGTCAGATTAAGCCAGGGGCAACGCCAAGCTAAGTCAACAGCAGACTTGTTGCACATCGAGTTGCAACACCACCCCTCGTTGGGAAAATCCACTAGACGATAGCGGAAGAGATAGCCTTGTGTCGAGTACGCAAGAGTCCATTACCTTCAGCTTATCCATAAGCCACACCTGGGAAGGGATGAAAGAAAAGAGAGATTAAACAATAAAGAGATGTATGTTGAGGGAAAAGTGATAAAATGGATTTGTGAGAAAAATAGAGCATGAGTGCCGAATAATGTGAGAAACACATATGAGAAAAGGTGGGGAACATTACCTAAAGAAGTAGTGGACTCCCTGCGAATCTGGTAGTCTCCCGTCGATGAAAGGCGTCTAAGCTCATCAAGGTCTCAGCCAACACCAAGCTAATACAACTCTTGCCTTCTCTTAGACCTTGGACCACTTCAATCAACCGAATGTTGGACCCTCCAAAACTAGGGGCAAGAAGGAAATGAGCAAGCATACATAAGCAAAGGGCATTCTGCCGAAAACTCCGTCAGAGAAGGTTGCCTCAGTCACTGATGTCAGAAAATCAATGAATCAAGCTAGGAATATCCAGCTCTCGGTTGTGGGCCAGAGATCGAGCCTCATGCAGAGTAAGCCCACACATCCATCATAAAGCTCGGGCGTGGCCAAAATGGGGCTGAGGCATGATTTCCTCATCGCACTGGGATTCCATTAGTGCTTGAAATTTTTCAATTGTTGGGCATATTTCTTATCCCGTGAAGCTAAAGACATGTGAAATCAAGTCCCAACATTATGTTACGGCATGAAGGAACGGACAAGAGAGTGAAGTTCAGCTCATCGAAAAAAGTGCATTATGTTAAAACCCCAGAAATTAACCTTTTTTGAGCTGTCTAAAGCAGCTATCCAATCCGAAAGCTTTTCGACAAAAAATGGCTCTATTTGTGAAGAAATTGGAGCTGAAATGAAGTTCTGGAGAATAATTCATGAAGCTAAACCTTTTGTAGGAGATAAGGCAATAAGTGGAAGTCAGCTATCAACGATCTGGTGATTTTCGCATTTGATGGCCGGCAGGTGGCTAGTAGACCACATTGGTGGCCTGTCGGCCACCTCTTGTGGCCGGCATATGGCCAGCAGGCTCTATCTTCGGCTGACAGGCTTCATTTCAGGCCTGTCGTCTACCTGTGTGCTGCGTAGTGTTGGAAGTCTGTGTTTTGTCTTGATCTTCGAGTATTTTAAGGTTTTGTTTTGAGTTTTTTAGTTTTTGCAGGTTTGTTTATTTGTATTCGAGTTGTTTTTTCTTTGTTTATCGAGTTGTTTTTGCTTATCAAGTTATGTTTTGCATTTTGTATTTTGTTTGTTGGTCGATTCATTACCCAATTAAGAACATTGTTTTAATCAAGCGCGTACTTGGCCAATTCAATTCCATGTCCATGTCATTCTAATATGGTGCTCATGATGCAAAAATAACAACACTTTTTTATAAACAATGCGAGGTTTTATTTCGATCATGGTTTTTATAAAAGAGGAGTATAAGTTTTCAAAGCAAATAAAATCTATGTGAGGCTATACATCTGCTAATGCTACCAAACAAAAAGAAACTAAGAAAAAAATTTAAAAAAAAAATCAGCACCAGTCGCCTCAGGCCCGAGAGACCCTCTTCGTCCTCTTCCTTAGAGGAGAGGACTCTGGGGCACTATCTCCATCAGCGTTGCTATTTGAATTAGTCTCTGAGCCAAAACTAGAGCCGACATCGTCTCCGCTCTCTGCCCTTGAACCCGTCTCAGCATTGTCACCTCCACTCTCGAAACCCGAGCCAGTACCATCGTCTCCACTCTTTACTGACTCAGAATGCCGACTCACTGCCTTCTCGGAGTCACTGGTTTCAGCATCGTCATCACTCAAGATGGGGTCAGGAGGACTACTCTGGCCTCGGGTGCCCATATCCTTCTCTCTTCTCCTTGCTGGTAAAGGGGGTACCACCGGTGCTGGTGCTACTGCTGTTACTGGTGCAATCGGTATAGTTGGGATCTTAAAAGGACAGGTGTTAAAGTATCAACAGCAATATGTGTATCAGATGTAAGCAGTGTATGAAGAATGAGTGCATGCATAAATCAGATATAGTGTATACGTATAGTGTGCCAATACAATGTACCGATGCAGTCTGGGAAGACTACAGTTTAAATGCTAGTGTATCAGTGGAAATTTCATAGCATGAAGTACAAACTGAAAGAAATTACAGGATACCATGGAGACCGATTAATGTCTCTCTTTTCTGTACCATACCCATCAAGGAGGCTATCAGCTCGAGAGCACTCCCTGTGCACTCTATCGATGCCTGTAAATGCATTTGGATGATCAGTGTATTCAATAAACATATCTGAAATAAAATGCAAGGTGCAAATCGTAAAGTATGGTCCATACCTTAGTCGGGCCTCAAACCCCGACAAGCTCATGCTCACCCGCTGCAGGGTCAATCGAGACCTGGTAAGTAGCCATGGTATGCCGCTAGCATGTGAGCGCTGTAGGAAGCTCTGGCCAACGGGTGCTTTGCCCCGCACAGGGAGCCTCTCCAACATGGGCCCTAGTCGCCTTGGTCGCCCTACACGTATCTCTCATTGGAAGAGCTGTCGCCCCCTCGCCTCCATGAGCACCTATCAGAGGTAGCATCAGATGGGTCTAAATGAAGGTCGCGTAGTCACCCTCTTTCCTAAAGTAATCAGTATCCAAGCCCACCATGAACTGAGTGACGGCATCAGCGGGTAGGCTGTCTACTAATCTTATAGACTCTAGCGGTGCCATCGGAACGATCAGGTCTGGTAAGCCCACGATCTGATGGACGAACCGCTCACTCAAGAACCAGGCCCGGCAGACTGGGCCCTCAAGTAGAATACGAAAGCGAGAAGCGGCCCAGGCCTCGGTGTACTAGTCCTGTATCGCAGTCGGCATCATGGTCCAAGGCTGCCACTTGATCTGCAAATAGAGTGTACAGATTATTAGTTGTTGTCAGTTGCAAAAATGTGAATCAGAACAGTTGTAAAGAGAAAATGACTGTGTTTTGGGTTACCTCGTGGGTAGCCACTGTGTCAAAATAGTGCCGAAAGAATGTGAACAACTCGCGACTCTTGCGCTTACATCTGCCATCATACCGCCTCACATAGGGAACTGCTAAAGGGAGCTATTCCACAAGCTCTGGGGCAAGTGTGGGAAAATAAGCATAAACCTACAGATGCAAGGAAAGTGCAGTAATATGTGAGCACAATGCATGAACAGATATAGAAAGTGCAAAACAAAAAACACAATGCATGAATAGATATAGAAAGTGCAAAGTAGAAAGTGCAATGTATGAACAGATGCAGAAAGTGAAAAGCAGAAAACATAGGTGTTGAACGGATATAAAGCAGGAAATATGGAGCAAAAAATGTAAAATGCAAAGAGGGAGCTGAAATGCATACCTCCCATGCTCGCCAGTAGCCTTGGATCAACTCTCCCCTCAGGCGGGAGGTAGAGCTCATATATCCATACAGAGTGGCAAGGCTAGCTCCACCCCAATCATAGAAGCGAACCCGAGGAAGGGCCACCAAGGCGCTCAACAGATATAAGCCCACAGTGTTCCACCTGTTCGAAAACAAGGTGGTACCGAGAACAAACATCAGAAAGCCTCTGGTGTACTGCACCATCTCCTCTAATGTCTCTATCTTGCTCCCTCTAAAATGATCAGCAAACCAACTATATTTGACCATAGCTGTCTGGTACAAGGGTGGGCACACTCCCAGCAACTCGATCTAGGCGGCCTCCCACTCTCTTATGTTGGTGTCAAAAGGGATCGGATCACCCCCTACTCCTAAACCCGTAAGCATGGTGAAGTTGTAGGGAGTCATCGTCATCTCCCCGACAGTGGAGAAGTTGAAGAAGTTGGTGGTGACCTGCCACCTCTCCACTAGTGCACCTATAAGAGGAAGACTCGTGATGACCCGCGTCAGGCCCAAACAGAAGAGGCCAAAGCCAATCTCATCCATAATGTCACGAACTTCTCAGGGAGCTCGTCATACCAATCTCGCGCAATTGTAGCTCTGTACCCTCTGAAGGCATGAGACTCTCCATGTAGCAAAGAACAAATGAATCAGATAAGGCAGTGATGAAAGTACAGTCAAGTAAAAGGCAATGAAAGAAATACAGTTTAAAGACAGACAAGAATGCATGAAAACAGAGTTCATATCGCAATAGTGATGGATAAAAGGTGAGAGGCTAGCTCCCTCACCAGAAGGTCCTCTGGTACACGGTGAGCGATGTCGCTAAAGTGCCTGATGCCTCCAGATGGCAAGATATGTGTGCGACGATGATTCCTTGCTGGATCAAAAGGCAATACCCTCAATGGCAGCAGCTCCGGCTCAAGCTTAGGCTCAAACTCCGCCTCGAGGTCGGCCTCAATACCCTGAGCCACCTTGCCAGCCGCAGTAGCGACCGACTCCTCCGCCTCAGCAACAGGTGGAAATACTGGTGGAACCGTGGAAGGGGCCCCGTCATGCGGTGAATCATCTGCCATCTGGAAAATGGGTGAAAAGTAAGTGAAAATGAAGAAAAATGGAGGAAAAAGGGTAAACTTGGACAAAGTCAACCCTAGGAGAGAGAAAATGGAAGAAAAAGTCAAAGCTTGAAAAAGTTCACGAAACCCGAAAGAAACTCGAGGGGAACAAGCCTAGAAGGGTGAAAATGTGGAAAAAAGTGTCGAAACCAAAATCCAATCTGTTCAAAGTGAAGAGACTCAAGAGGGTCCAGAGAGAAGAAGTGTCTAGAGAGAGAGGAAAGAATTTCTGACCTAGCGAAGTGAGGAAATGCTGAGTCTTGATGTGTACTTAAAGACCTGAGGGTGAAAAGACCAAAAAACCCTGAATTGCCATCGGTGGCCAGCAAGTGGCCGGCAACACTCTTTGATGGCCAGCAGGTGGCCGGCAGTCTCTGTCTGTCGCCGACAAGTGGTCATTGGCCTTCCTCTGAGTCTTGATGCTGTTTTGTGTCTTTGTTTCCCCAAGAAGTGTAAGGAAAGTTCATTATTGAGTTCAGATTGTTTCAAAGAAAGCTCGAAACTGTGTTTTGGTGCACGATATTCATTACTTGTCAACATGAACGAGGTGTATCTTTTTGAACATATTGCAGTCCCTACGAGAGGTAACTCGGAGGTGCCACCAAGTTTACTCAATTTAGGCTTTTGTTCTTTTCTGTTGCATGGAATGTGCATCACATATTGCATACGTATCTCACATCATTTATATTTCACGTAAAGTATGTTTCTGCTTCTTGCATAGAATGTGCCTTCAATTGCCATCATATGTCAGTTGACCATCTTGCATGAAACATGCGCTCTCACTATTTCGATTTATGAGCACATTCACTTTGTGAATCTATCGCACACATTCACTTTATGCATCTATTGCACACATTCACTTTGTACATTTATCGCATTTGTTTACCTTTGTGTATCTATCGCACACCCCTCTTTTCTCTTATCTAGGGACGCATGAATGCGAGCCTGAGCGATTTTTCTTATATCTCAGGACACGTGACGCGCGGTCTTGGGCATGTTTTATCTCGAGATGCATGAAACGTGAGCCTAAGCGATTTTCCCTTATCTCGAGATGCTTGAAGTGCAAGTCTGAGTGGTTCTTCTTCTATCTTAAGATGCGTGACGCGCGGCCCTAGGAGTGTTTCTTCTCGAGACGTGTGAAGCGCATGCCCGAGTGATTTTTCTTATATCTCAGGACATATGACGTGCAACCCTAGGCATGTTTCATCTTGGGACGTGCGAAGTGTGAGCTCAAGCGATTTTTCTTGTATCTCAGGATGTGTGACGCGCGGCCCTGGCTGTGTTTCATCTCGGGACGTACGAAGCGCAAGCCCAAGTTATTTTTCTTGTATCTCAGGACGCATGACGTGCGGCCCTGGGCCTGTTGTATCTCAAGACTCGTGAAGTGCGAGCTTACGCGATTTTCTTTTATCGCGGGATGCGCGAAGCGTGAGCCTGAGCAGGTTCTCTTGTTTCTCTAGAGGCACGATGTGTGAGCTCAAGTAGTCTTTTTATTTTTTGAGATGTGTGAAACACGATTCCAAGCAACTTTTGTTCTTTTGTTTCTCAGGACGTGTGAAACACAACCCCGTGCGATTTTTGTTTCTCAGTTTCTCAAGATACATGAGACGTAACCCTAAGCGGTGTTTGCATTCGTCGTCTCTTGTTTTGGCATGGTCAGAGTGGAACCTGTGTTGGTTTCAAGCTTGAAGCTTCTCATTCATGTTTTGTTATCTCATTATTGCTTATCGCACCTTGTTATCGCTTATTGCATCATCTCACATGATCGTCAATTTTCAAAACAACCAGCTTCGCGTAGCGTTTGAGTCCAGCTTTCAAAGTTACGTGCATATCATTTGCATCTTGCCCCAGAACTACGCTGGTTTGATTCCTTGCAAAGGGATACGTAGGCAGCCTGCGGGCACAACCATTTATTTGTGTCTTGATTGTTTGTCCAAGTCTTATGGCCTTGTCAAAATGGGACGTCTTCGGGTTTTGACATTCACTGACGTCATTTCATGACTCTGAGTTTTGTTAAAAAGGGGCATCTATAGACACCCTATTTTTGACAACCCTTACGACTTGGACACCATTTCATGCACACCCGATGATGAGTTTATATGCTCGTCAAGTGCTCGAACTCCTCGGTGGGATGCCACAGCTTTGAGCCCTTCAAACCCTACACTCTTGTTGCCTCATTGTTGGACTAAGCCTTGGTTCTTCAAGCCTGCAACTTCTGGTGGCCTGCTGGCCACCTCTGTCGGGCATCACTTTTTGGTTGCCGGCCACCAGTTTCTGTTGCAGATATTTTTGTAACAGTTGTGCCAACTGTTTGCACCGATGCATGCATCTATCCCCACGTGTAGGGCTGGATGTTCTTGAGGGGACTTCATATTTTCTATATATAGGAGACATCCCTCTCATGCTTTAAGGTTAGAAACATTTTAGAGCAAAATTTTTCCTCTCTCTAGCAAATTCATACACTTTAACCTCTACACTCTTAAACTTTGTCTATACACCCTTAACCAAACCTTCTCATCTTTGAGCTGAGGTGTCTTTGAGGCTTGTTTGAGCTCTTGAGGGTGTTGTTTGCTTGGTTTTGTTGCTTAGAATTGATTTTCTCTTCAAAAGGTATAAGGCTTTGCCTATTTGCTTGCTTTAACTACTCTTTTTCTTACGATTTTCCAACTTTTTTTGGGCTGTAAAAAAAATTTTTCCTCTCTCTAGCAAATTCATACACTTTAACCTCTACACTCTTAAACTTTGTCTATACACCCTTAACCAAACCTTCTCATCTTTGAGCTGAGGTGTCTTTGAGGCTTGTTTGAGCTCTTGAGGGTGTTGTTTGCTTGGTTTTGTCGCTTAGAATTGATTTTCTCTTCAAAAGGTATAAGGCTTTGCCTATTTGCTTGCTTTAACTACTCTTTTTCTTACAATTTTCCAACTTTTTTTGGGCTGTAAAACTTTTGTATTTTTGGGCTGAAACTTGGGTTTTAAGGCCATTGAAGGTTAAGGGGTGGTTCACCCTTCTTTGTACCTTGCTTTGAAGGCCTTTTCCCTTGTGTTTCCCATCATTTTACTATCTTTTTCTAAGCTTTTAAACTCTGATTTTCAGAGCTTTTTCAGTGGCTAAAATTATGTTTTGAAGTCCAAATTTGGAGGTGTTAGCCTCCCCTCCTTGTGTCTTGCTTACTAGCCTAGTTTGTGCTATGTTTTAGCATATTAATCTAGCTTTTTTTCATTCAATTCCAACATATTTTAGGACTTTATTAGACCTGTTTTAGCACTATTTTTGGTTGACAATTGCATTTGAGCTTTGTTTTGCATGCTTATAGTGTAATAGTCCTCTTGAGTTTGGTGTTCTAGGCCTTAGACACCATCTCCTTTGAGTTGATTACATTTATTTATGGCTTTCCATACTTGTAAGCACACTTAATCATCTCTGAAACCTCCCTCATTTCTTGGCTTTTGTTTTGCTTTGAAAGTGGTTCAAAAAGCTTGTTTGTCTAAAACATGAGATTGAGGTGTCATGCTTAATGGTTTAATCCATTATGGGGTTCATTGCTAACGATATGATGCCTAATAATCGGTACAAGAGCATATAATGTAAATAAGATTAATATCGTGATTAGTAGAGGCCAATCTTTGATCGGGGGAGTGGGGGTGCTCAATTTATTCTTGACCTTCCCCTCTCGTACCTAAGTTCCTGAGCCGAGACAATCTTAGTGATGACAGACACGTGGCCTTTGGCATGAGTCATGGGTTTTCCAAATTTTCCCAAATAAAAATATTTAGGCGGGAAAAGTCAAGCTACACTAGTAAGCAAGCCTAAAGAAAGGTGGCTAACCCCTCTATGTTTTGGACCTTAAGCCTCTAAAAACTCTAAAAAATAGTAGCCAAAAGTTAAGAAATAAGTGGGGGAAAACAAGGATATAAGCTATGGAATAAGGTTCAAGAATGGGTGGTTAACCCCTCCACCTTTGGTAGTTTTTTAATCACAAGTTTCAATACTTTTTTAGTCCAAAACAGAGTATAAACTCCAAGAAAAAGAGAAGAGAAGAATAGTTTAAATAAGGCAAAAGTTTTATCTTTGAAGAGAAGATACTCTTTTGTTTACAAACCACAAGGTGTTCGCCCTCAAAAGCTGAAATTTTGCCTCAATAATCTCAGCAAGAAGCCTCAAATTTTTGGTTTAGGAAGTATGTATAGTGTATATATATTGCAAGATAGAGAGGGAGTGTGTTTGGCAAGTTTTTGACTCTTGGTAAATTTTTGAAACCTAAAATCAAGATGGATGGTCATCTATTTATAAAAAAACAGGTTCCTCTGTTGAAAATATCAATATTGAGCCAGGTGGTGAAAGGCATACACATGAGGGGGACAGTTGGCAGCAAATATCTGTCTGCTACTGGACATGGCCGGTCGGCCAAGAAGGGGGATGACCGGCCAATAAAAATTGGCCTGCCAGCCACTTTTTGGCCAGCATGCCTCTGAGTGGTCAGGCTAGAAAAAAATTAGGTTTTGGTTAGAAGGAAGTGCAAGGCTTGGGCTTTGAAGTTAGAAAATCGAAGCCTTTTGTTGAAGAAATTGAACATTTGTACAGTGTACTATTTCATCATTGAGTGTTCACCACGAGGCACCTAAGTTTTAAGGATGGTCAAAAATGGGGTGTCTACAATATCCCAGACAATACTTGGTATACAAAGGAAATAGACCATCTCACCAAGAGTGAACGATATTTCAAACCTCCACATTTGGATCAGGCCGAACCCTCATAAAAGATAGGGAGGTTGAGAAGTGAAAAGAGAAGAAGCTGAAGAATGAGCTAGTTCTGAAACAACTCAAAAAAATCCAAGCTGACATCTCTATTTGGGTCCTCCTTATGGCTTCGCGAGTACACTGATAGGCGGTATTGTCGGTAATGGATACGGCTAAGTTATCCATTGATACTACGCCAAAGCAACTTGTTGGCTTGATCTTCCCAAGTAGCACTAAGCCTATGCTTACTTTCTCCGATAAACAGTTACCGCCAGAAGGATCGGCTCACAACAAGCCATTGTACATATCTATCGAGTGCAGAGGAAAGTGGGTGCTAGTGATTTTAGTGGACACCAACTCTGCTATCAACGTCTGTGCTTCTCATACTACCTATGTGATAGGCCTGAAACCTACAGATTTCATCCCCACAACCCAGGTGATCCAAGTATATAACAATATGAGTAGCGATGAAAGTAGAAGTCCAAGTGGGCCCTTCTGGGAATGAGATTGAGTTCTATGTACTTGATGTGCCAGCTACCTTTAACCTACTTCTAGGGAGGCCCTGATTGCATTACATGAAGGCTGTGTCCTTTACCCTCCATCAAATGTTGAAATACCCTCATTAGAGAGGAGTGGCCACCACCTTTGGGAATTTATCTATTCATCCACCGACAGAGATAACTACGCCTTTACTGGAAATCAATCTTGGTGATGAGGATGTCTTTCTTTTAGGATTGACTTTCATGGAAGCCCAAGTGGTATAGACAATCTTAGTTGAGGACGAAGGCATGTATATCAGTGCTCAGTCCATTTACTTCATGAACAAGTCACGACATATTCCAAGAATGAAGCTCGGAAGGAGCAGGAAGAAAGGTGTTGTGGTGCCAGCTGAGGTGCTACATAATTTGCATGCCTTTGGGTTGGGCTATGTGCCTAGCAAAGAAGACTGGAGAAGGAAGGGAGAAGAAATGAGAGAAAGGGCCAAGGCCAAAACAGCAGGGAAGCATTATGAGCTCGTTCATAGACCAATTCGGGGAACATTGAATGGCCGCTTTGTCAGAGAAGGAGAAGATTTCTCCTTCTATGACTTTCCTAAGCCTTGGATGGATTCCTTGATGGAAAAGCATTTCTCAAGTTTCGAAATCTTCTTTGAGCACCAGCTCCAAGATAGTGATGAAGAGGGGGCTGATCCAAGCGTCAACGTCAACCATAGCAAAGAGGATGATTCAGATAATAGTGAGGCTGGAGTAGGGACAGCACTAGCTAATCTTTTAACAGATCCTGAGACCAATACGGAGAACTTGGGGGATACCTTTACTGTATCTATGATCAAAGAGGAACCAATTGTGGATTCCATCAATTGCATTTTGGATGTGTCGACGGCACCACACCTCAATTGGCAGTTGGAGAAGGGCTTTTGTGACGCCCCGATTCTACACTATTGGTTGCAGTCAAAGGAGAGTCACTAATGAGTCCGATGGTCAATAACCAAATAAGATCCCAGATCACCGGAGGAGTCAAATTTGCCTCCCTTCTAAGTCCAGCTTTCTTAGGCAGCGCACTACCCTTTTGATAGATCTTAAAAGGCATTGACACAAGGTCTCATAAGTAACGATAAGGTTTATATTTAGAATATAAATACATAACAATCACAATATATATGACTCAAAAGATGGTTCCATTACATTACATCCCAAAAGAAAGCTTAAATCTACAAATAAGTCTTTACAAAACATCCAAAAAGAAACTTCTAATCTTTTTTTTTTCTAGGATAGCCAAAAGTCTTCAAAAGTTTCAGGCTCGTCGTCTCCATGAGTGAATTCTGCTTCGTCACTTGGCATGATACGCCGTGAGCTTTGAATGCCCAGTAAACGCACACACACCCTACCTCTTTTTCCCAGTCTAATACACAATCACAATTATAACATCAAGTAATAAAGCATGATACTTCAATAAATAAATAAACAGTTAAGTTAGATGTTAGCAAACTAGAAATTCCCCAAAGAGATTTTGTCCTCCCAACCACAAGAATCGGACGCGGATTATTCGGTATGCCCCCTCTTTTGCTACTTTGTTGTAGACCTAAC
The DNA here is from genome assembly GCF_004153795.1 of Camellia sinensis. Taxonomy (NCBI): domain Eukaryota; kingdom Viridiplantae; phylum Streptophyta; class Magnoliopsida; order Ericales; family Theaceae; genus Camellia; species Camellia sinensis. The sequence goes on from NW_021026861.1 coordinate 1,030,484, forward strand.
CTCGGATGCCTACCAATGGTTATGTACCGTGTAGCGCCAACCGCAGGGCCTCAAAAGAGACGGTAAAATAGGGCCTTGCCCGAATCCCTCCTTACACCAAACCAACTAGGGTCCGAATACAACCGCTCCGTTCAAGGGTTCCGAAAACCACTCACGCAAGACTTTAACTTTCAAAGAGGGAACGCATCCCAACAATCCATATATCACATTTCACGTCTTTTTATTATCCAAGTGCTCGAAAACCCAATACCCTCCCCATTAGGTTTCCCGTTGAATTAAATATTTTACAACAAGGTTAGTCCAACTTATAAGACAACAATATCCACATAAGCATGCATTCTTAAGATGAGAAAGGTAAATAACATAACCACAACACATATAACATCATGCTAAGATATGATCATAAGCTAATAAGCAATCTCATGAACTCAAGGGTATAAAACATCCACACATAATAAAATTTCCAGATTTAGTGTCGCATAAAGATTAAAATGAAAGGACTATTTTAGATCCTTTACTGAACTTGGGCTCCCTATGGTTCTTAGGGAATTCGATCTAGTTTCTAGAACATTTTTCGGAAATGGGATTGCTTATCTAGATTTTATGTTATTTAGAAAATATTCCAGCGTTGTCCAGATCCGTCGACCGTTACAAAAATTTGATTTTCTTGCAAACCGCTTGATGTTTTTCGATGAAATAAATTTTAGTTGAAAGATAACACCTTAAGGAAGGTTTTGACATAAAATATAGGTCCAAAATAATTTTGTACCTTTTTCTAGAATTTCTGGAAGTGGGCTGCAAAAACAGATTCTAGGGTACTTTGCCCAAAACAAGAAGATTTATGAAAAAGGGGTTCCACCAAGGGAAAGTTTCATTTCTTTTGTAAAGAAAATATGCTAACTATCACATGTTTGACTCAAAAAATTTGTTTGAAAGAGTGCTCTTGAAAAGTTGAGAGATTGGTACAAAAAGAAGATGGTTTTGTGCCAAAATGGGGAAAATACAAGAGAGATGTAATCAAAACTCAACCCTTAGCATTTTAACATAAGAACTTAGTAATAACAGATCTGAAAACATTATTTAGAACCTTTAGAAACATGCATTAGAAAAGGGAAATGAAAGAGAAGGTTGTGTTTGTGGCTTACCTACTAAGCTTTGCACAAGAAGCTCTCTTCTTCCTCCTCCTTCTTCTCTAGACTTCTCCCTCTTGCTATCCTCCCTCTCTCTAACCAAAATGTGTGTGTGAGTGAGTGTGTTGTGTGTGTTTGCAAGCTAGGGGGTGTGTTGGTATTTATAGACAAACCTTTGAGACAAAAGGTTCTAAAAGTCCCTTAGTTGGATATGGATGGAAAGCTTAGGATTTGTTTGAATTCTAAAGGAATGGAAGGGATTTCGGAGGCTTGTTCATTGGTTTAGGCAACTCCTAGTTGTAATGAAACTAGTTCTTGGATTTTGCATCCTAGGTTTAGGTCACTAGGTTGTATTTTCCTAGAAGTCCATGATGGTGTTTCTTGAAAATTGGCTCCTCCTTGGGAAAGTGTGATGGGGTTATTATTTAAATCATTTTAGATTCTAGGCACACTCCTCTAAGTGTATATATATGTATATATGTATCTTACAAGATTGATGGTACTCAAGGTACAAGGTACAAGTACTAGTTTGGGGTAAGTTTTGAATTTAAATAAAGAGTGAGGGCTTGGAGTTAAATACATGTAACTTATGTAGAATTAAATTAGGTTACAGATCCTAATCCGGTAAGGGAAATTCCTGTTTCGATAAAAATAAAAGTAGTAATGCTAACCGACCAGATTCGAATTAATTCAAGTAAACGAGGGGGCTTTAAGAAAATAATTCAAACATTAGGGTCTTTATAGTGAATACATATTTCAAGGGCTTCACAGCTTTATTTCTAGTTTTGAATCGGATGATCAGCCAAAATCTAATTCCACCAAGTCTGTTAAGTCGGAATCAGATTCGAGTCAGTCTAGGCAGTCTGAGTTTGACACTTCCGGGGGTGGTAACCTTGATGCCAAGGTCCTGTCTAGGTCCTCTTTTGCATTTTCTTTTGAGTACATTGTAACCGAAGACCCAGAACTTCTTAAGAATGCTACAAATTTTGTTTACTTCTCTGTGCCATTAATTTATTGCATTGACCAAGATTTTCAAAATTTTAATGAAAACGAAGAGAAAAAAAATCCCACAGGCTTTGAAAAACTTGATTGATTGAGAGGAGGAGAGGCGTACTAAGCCCTGCATAGATTAAATCATTCCAATTAATGTGGGTACTAAAAGGATCCTCGCTTAGTCCAGATCGGGCCCACGTTTTATTCGAAGGAACGCGAACATTTAATTGCTTTATTAAAAGATTTCAAAGATGTTTTTACGCGGTCCTACAAAGACATGCCTGGAATCAATCCTAAGATTGTACAGCATCGGATCCTTCTTGACCCCGAGGCCCAACCTATCAAGCAAAAACTCCGCAGAATCCGTCTGGATTGGGCACTGAAGACTAAAGAGGAAGTCACTAAGTAGATTGGTGCTTTGTTGGTGTCTGAATATCTGACTTGGTTGGCCAATATTGTTCCAGTTCCAAAGAAGGAGGACAGGATCAGAGTTTGTGTTGACTTCAGGGATCTAAATAAGGCTAGTCCGAATGACGACTTTCCATTACTACACATCGACTAATTGATAGACTTCACTACCGGCCATGCATTGTTATCGTTCATGGATGAGTTTTCCAAGTATAATCAGATTTTGATGGTGCTGGAGGACAGAGAGAAGACTGTATTCACCACACTGTGGGGTACCTACTGCTATAGAGTTATGCTTTTTGGGTTGAAGAACATCACGACTATATATCTAAGGGTTGTAACCACCATCTTGCACGACATGATTCATAAAGAAGTTGAGGTGCATGTGAACAACATGATTGTAAAGTCCAAAGAGCGAGAAGGCCAATACACCATGCTGGAAAAATTCTTTGAACAGATCAAGGAGAACAGACTGAGGTTGAACCTGCAAAAAATGCACTTTAGAGATGAAGTAGCAGAGTACCTATTCCCGGATGAGGAGATTCTGCAGGTGGAAGAGCAAACATGGACAATGTACTTTGATATAGTCGCTAATCAGTACAGTTATGGGATAGGCGTGTTGCCAATAGCACCCTATGATTCCTGTATACCCCTAGCTTTCAAATTCCGTTTTAAAGTATCTAATAATGAAGCAGAATATGAGGTGTGTATTGTTGGATTGGAAGCTACCCTAGAACTAGGGGCAATAAGGTTGGACGTCATCGAAGACTGAAACCTGGTTGTTTCTGAAGCCAATGGAGACTGGAAGGTTAAAGAAGAGAAAATGAAGGTTTATCATCTGATCTTGGACATTCTGATTCTAAGGTTTGAGAAACTGACATTTACACATCTACTGAGAGAGAACAACCGGTTCACTAATGCACTGGCAACTCTATTCTCCTTTATAGGCATACCGCTCAGGGTTAACATGCATTCGATAATCATTGAACAGAAGTATACGCCTGCTTATGAGATGATAGCCGCAATAGATGAAGTTCAAGACAGGAACCCCTGGTATTACAACATTTGGAACTTTCTAGAGAAGGATGTGTATCCACCAAGGAGATTCTGCAGGTGGAAGAGCAGACATGGAGAATGTACCTTGACGTAGTCGCTAATCAGTACAGTTATGGGATAGGCGTGTTGCCAATAGCACCCTATGATTCCTGTATACCCCTAGCTTTCAAATTCCGTTTTAAAGTATCTAATAATGAAGCAGAATATGAGGTGTGTATTGTTGGATTGGAAGCTGCCCTAGAACTAGGGGCAATAAGGTTGGACGTCATCGAAGACTGAAACCTGGTTGTTTCTGAAGCCAATGGAGACTGGAAGGTTAAAGAAGAGAAAATGAAGGTTTATCATCTGATCCTGGACATTCTGATTCTAAGGTTTGAGAAACTTACATTTACACATCTACTGAGAGAGAACAACCGGTTCACTAATGCACTGGCAACTCTATTCTCCTTTGTAGGCATACCGCTCAGGGTTAACATGCATTCGATAATCATTGAACAGAAGTATACGCCTGCTTATGAGATGATAGCCGCAATAGATGAAGTTCAAGACAGGAACCCCTGGTATTACAACATTTGGAACTTTCTAGAGAAGGATGTGTATCTACCAAGGGTAAATGCCAAGGATAAACAGGGAATACAACGTCTAACCGTTCAGTTCATCATCTGCGGAAATAAGTTATACGAGAGAAGACATGTAGGAATGCACAAGCTCTGTGTTGAAGAAGAAGAGTCGAAGCATCTCATGGAGGCCATTCATGGGGGAGTATGTGGAGCACACATGAATGGTGTGATGCTAGCTAGGAAGATCCTCTAACAAGGCTATTTTTGGTCAACTATGGAGGAGGATTGTATTAACTTTGTTTGACGATGCCACAAATGTCAAATTCATGCTAATAGCATGAACATCCCACCATCAAAGCTTTACAACATGACTTCAGCATGGCCTTTCTCGGCCTGGGGAATTGATGTCATCGTAGTAGTCTCGCCAAAGGGCTCAAATGGACATGAGTTCATCTTGGTGGTGATAGACTATTTGACCAAGTGGGTGGAAGTGCAGTCTTACTCAGTCCTGAAAGCATCACATGTGGCCAAGTTTATCAGGAATAATATCATCTGCAAGTATGGGGTGCCAAATGAGATTATATCGGATAATGGCTCACGCTTCAAGAAAGAGGTGGTTGATTTGCTCGAGAAATACAATGTGGCTTTTCACAAGTCATCAACATGAAGACCCCAGACTAACGGAGCTACTGAGGCCACCAACAAGAATGTCAAGAACATCCTATAAAAGATCGTTGAAACCTATAAAGATTGGCCAGATAGACTGCCTTTTGCACTCTGGGGTTATAGAACGCCAATTTGAACATCTACGGGGGCAGTCCCTTACTCTTTAGTATACGGGATGTAAGTTATTTTGCCTATTGAGATCGAAATACTGTCTTTGAGAAACATGGCTGAGTGTTAGATAATATAGGCGGATTAGCAGTAGAACAGATTCAAAGAATTGATGTTGTTTGATGAGAGAAAGTTAAAGGCGTTGTATCATATCCAAGGATATTAGCGCAGAATCACTAGGGCCTTCAACAAGAAAGTCAAATCCAAAAATTTTAAAGAAGGAGATATGGTGTTCAAAGACAACCGAGCTCTCATCCATGACCCTAGGGGCAAGTTCAGACCCAATTGGACTGGTCCTTACATTATAAAATCTATCTAGTGAGGGAAAGGAATCATCCTCATGGATTTAGATGGCTTGGAGTTCTATCAACCGATCAACATGGACAAGTTGAAGAAATACTATCCTTGAGAGGGTTGCTGGGCCAAAAACCCGAAAGGGCGAGCTAGACAAAACTTAGAGCATCACAAATTAGAAATGAAGAAAAATAGAGCTCGCAAGGTTGAAAACCCGAAAGGGCGACTTTAGCAAAAGCTAAAGCACAAAATAAGAGAGTTAATACATGAGCAAACCCTAACCAAACTACATAAGGCCTAATTCCCATCTTTTGGGATACACAGGCAACTTCATCCCGAAGTTCGGCCATAGCCATTTTCGACTCAACTATCATTCTCATTTGTTTAATCGATCCATCTTTTTCTGTCATCTGTTAGCTTGGTTGTGTTAACTCCGTTTGGTAGAAGGACTAGTTGCATGATAGAGCAGTGATGGTGGATGCAGTTGTGGACAGTTATGATCTATTGATTCGGGGCTATACGTCTTAAGGATTGATTCCAAGTGTGTCAGGTAGTGACCGTTTCCGAAAATTGTTTTGAAAAGTTTTATTGAAGTCAGTTTTCTCAAAATTTTACCTCTTTCAACACAGACCCCTATTTGGAACAAAAAGGAAACTTTTCAGTACACATAACTTTAATCACATGATTTCAACACAAGTTACATTCCCTAGCTCTCCTGTCAAATCAAAGTTGTTTTTACATCATAAAAACTTTAAAAAAAAATCAAAGGAATAAACTAGGGGCATAGACGAGTCAGGTGACTATCCTCTATCTCCTGCCCGCACTCTCAGAAGTCTCTACAGCCAAGGATGGTCCAACATGTGCCTTATCCTCAAGCCAAGACAAACACTCGCTGGAAAGGGCATAACTGAAGCTAGCAGTAGGGGCGAAAAGCTCTTTCGTCCTCCAAGCAGTGAGGTATCAAGCCATGTGCGAAGCATGAACTAGAAATAGAGCAGGGTATTCCACCCCCTCATCTGGGCGAGTCTAATCACATCCAAACTGGCGTCTGAACCAAAATGGGAAGTAGAAGATACAGTGTGTAAGGTCGATCAGCTGTATACTCGGTTAGCAAGACATGTTGTTACTCATCTCGGTCAAGTTCAACCAGGGACAATGCTCAGCAATGTCAGTTGCGGATCTGTTGTACCTCTAATCGCACCACAATCCCTCTGTGGGAAAGTCTACTAGCCGTGGACAAAAGAAGTAGGATCTGGATGAATACTCGAAGCAAGGGTCCACAACCTTCAGCTTATCCATCGACCATACCTGGGAAATGGATGAAAAAGAAGAGAGATTAAAGAAGAGAGAGATATATGTTGAGAGAAAAAGTAAGGAAAAGGTTTTAAGAGAAGATAGAGAGTGAGTGCCAAGTGATGTGAGCACTCATAAATAAGGGAGGGAGGGAAACAATACCAAAAGAAGCAATGGACTCCCCGTAAATTGAGAAGTCTCCCATCGATGAAAGGCATCCGAACCCATCAAAGTTTCGACCAATGCCAAACCTATACAGCTCTTACCTTTCTTAAGGAATTGGGCCACTTCAATCAATCTAGTGCTAGCTCTGTTGTAACTAGGTGCAAGTAGGAAGTGTGCGAGCAAACATAAACAGAGGGTGTGTTGATGATAACCTCACCAGAGAAGGTCACCTCTGTCTCCAATGTCGGAAAACCAATGAATCAATCCAGGTATATCCAACTCCTCGTCATGAGCCAATGACTGAGCCTCGTGTAATGTAAGCCCCTACATTCGTTCAAGAGCCTGTGCATGGCCAAAACAGGGTTGAGACATAATCTTCTCATCATGCCAAGACTCCATTAAGGCTTGAAATTCTTCGAAAGTTGGACACATTTCTTGTGATCTAAAGCAAAACACAAGTCTAACTAGGTTCCAACATCAGATAGCGTCATAAAGGAACGAAAAGCAAAACGAAGTACGGCTCAACGGAAAAAGAGCGTTTTTGCCGAAACCAAGAAAATTTACATTTTCCATGCCATCCAAAGTGGCCATCCAATCCTTGAGCCTCTCGGCAAGAAAGATATCCATTTCTAGAGAAAACAGCATAAAAGATGTTGTTCTATCAAAGGAAAGAGCAAGAGAAGACTTTTATAGAGGAAAGGTTACGTGGGTGGTTGACAGTTGTTGCCAGTTGTCTAGCCACTAGTCTTGGTCAGCTAGCCACCTTTCTCAGCTAGCCATCTATTCATTTGGCCGGTCGACCAAGTGTGCTGGCCAGGCTGTTGGACAGCAGTGTTCTATTTGGTCCTCTTTGCTTTTAAGTTTTGTTTTGAGCCTTTTGTTTCCAGCAAGTGTGAATAGCTATGTTTAGGTTGTTTTTACTTTGTTTTTCCTTTATTAAGTTGTATTTAGTATTTTTGTCAGTTGAAGGCTCAATATCCGTTTATGGACATCTTTCAAATAAAAGCATTTTCAATTTCGAATTCAACTTCAATTTTATGCAAGTGTGGTGCCATTCTCAAGATGCTATACAAAATAAAACTCCTTTTATAAAACAGCAAAGCTTAACCCCGATCATAGGTTTTACAAAAGAGAAAACACAAGTGTTTAAAACAAAAAGTAAAGTCCTATCTCACGCTATACAAAGTTTTAAACGACAAACCAAAAGAAAGAAAAGGAAAATACAAAAATCAGAGCCAGGCTCGAAAGGCCCTCTTCGTCCTTTTCCTCAGAGGGGGCTCAAGGGCACAATCACCATCGGCACCACTGTCATCAAAGAAGTGGGACTCAGAGCCAGAGCTAGTGTCATCCTCTTTGCTCCCTGACTCATAACTGGCCTTATTCTCTTTGCTCCCAGACTTAAAGCGCCCTCTCACTGTCTCCTCAATGCTGTTGGTCTTGGCATCATCTCTGCTCAAAATAGGCTCCAAGGATGAGGAAGTCTCTTCTACCTGAGACTCTCCGCACCGAGCACCCCTACCTTTGCCCCAACCTCAACTCTCACCCCCTGCCGTGTTTAGGAGCCTGTCTGCATTTCCTCCCCGCAGCCAGAGGAGGTGCCACTGGTATTGCAAATGCAGATAGAGGTTGAAAGCAAGAAGCAAAGTATCAAAACAGCATCAGTGCAATATTAGTGTGAGTATAGAAAATCAGTACAGTGTGGTGCAAAATAGCATGAATATCGTAAAAACAGAATCAATGCATGACAGATGAGAAAAGAAGGCTACCTGATAACCATGGAGAGAAACTACTACCTCACTTCTCCGCACCATGTGAACCAAAGAGGTGACCAACTGAAGCAGGCCATCTATGTAGCCCACCGGTACCTGCAAATGAGTTTCAACATCAGTATCCAAAAAAGAGAATGTGTAACACAAACTATGAAATGAAGAACATACCTGCTGCTCATCGGGGTCTTTGAAGTACTTATGCTCCTCATTTGGCTACTCGATCAGAATATTGTAGGCAGTCCCACTCGGGTGCCAATGTGTGATCGCAGTCACAATCACAGGAAGACCTACGACATGAACAACATAGGGAGCCTCTCCAGCATCACGCTCAGCCGCGTGAACAGCACCCCGGACGCGCGAGCTCTGGTCAAAGGTGGCATCATATGGGTCCTAATGAACTCGGCATAGTCTCCAGCCCCGCGAAAAATATCAGCATCCTACCCTGCCATAAACTGTATGATGTCCTCGACTAGTAAACCATCGGTTGTCCTCATTGATGCACAAGAAGGAGCAAGAACAACGAGGGCAAGTGAACCCAAGGTCTGACACACGAACCTCTCTCCGCAATACCAAGTCCTCCAAAAAGGGCCCTTAAGCAAGATTCGCATCCGGGAGGGGTCCGAAGACCCGGCATACTCATCTCGCGTCCCGGCTGGTATCGCTACCCACGGCTGCCACGTAACCTGCAATCAGAAAATTCACAGTTGTCTCAATTATTAGAGCAAGGATTAAAGTAGTAGCAATAAAAATGAAGCAGAAGTGAGTATAGGTTTCAGATTACCTCATGCGTCGCCATTGTATCAAAAAACCAGCGGTGGTAAGCAAAGGCATTATCACTGCAACGCTGGGGATGGCACCTGCCATCGCACCACCAGGAGTACAGCACAATAGCCTCTACCTCATCTCATGGAACTGGGGCAAGGGCAGAAAAGTAAACATATACCGAAAGCTACAAGAAAGGTTCAGTTTGTGAGTCAATAGGCAGAAATAGAAATGAACAGAAAATGCAAAGCAGAAGGCATAATGGACCATAGAAATGAATAGAAAGTGCAAAGTAGAAAGCATAATATATGAATAGAATTGGAAATAGAAAGTGCAGTGTGTACCTCCCAAGCTCTCCAATTTCCTTTGACCTTGTTCCCCTTCTTATGGGAACCAAAGCTCATGTAGCCATACAAGGTGGCGAGGCCAGCACCACCCCAATCATAGAATTGTACTCGAGGAAAGGCCATTAAAGCGTTGAGCAGATACAAACCTGGAATATTTAACCTGTTCGCAAACAAAGTGGTACCGATGAGATAGATCAAGAAGCCCTGGGTATATTGCTCGACCTCCTCCTGAGTCTTGGGCTGGCTCCCATGGAAATGATCATAGAAGTAGCTATATCTGATCACGGCCGACCTGTCTAGGGAAGGATGCACTCTAAGTAGATAAATCTAAGCAACCTCCCACTGGCCCATGTCAATGTCCAAGGGGATCGGATCACCCCCTACTCTCAACCCTATGATCATGGAGAAGTCATAGGGGGTCATCGGCATCTTCCTGGTAGAGGAGAAGTGGAAGAAGTTAGTGGTATCCCACTACCTCTCCACCAAAGCGCCGAGGAGGGCTCAACTGACCTGCAGTCGCGTGAGTCTTAAGCAGAATAGGCCAAAGCCTGCCTCATCAACCAGCTCTCTGACTCTAGCAGGGAGCTCCTAATACCAATCCCTCAGCATCACAGCCCCGTAGCCTCTCTCGATGAGAGCATCACCTTATGTTGAAAAAGGAATTTGATAAGTATATGGTAGATGAAAGACTGTAATGAAATATCAAAGCAAGCAAAGCACGTGAAAGCACAGTTTCTTACCTCTATGGCGTCGTGAGAGAGATGAAAGGCATGCTCCCTCAAGAGAAAATCCTCAGGGACACCCCCAGCGAAGTCCTCAAAATGCAGCATGCCTCCAAGGGCCATCACATGTGTGCGTAGATGGTAGGTGGCGGGTCAAAAGACCTTACCCCCAATGGTAGCAACTCAGGCTCAAGCCCAAGAGGGTAGATCTCCTCTGCAACAATATCAACGGTAATGTCCTTCGCCACCCTATTAGCCTCATCAACTATAGGCTCCTGAACCTCTGCAGCATGTGGAAGCACTGGTACCTCAAGAGGAACACCATCATATGGAATATCATCCACCATGAGTAAAGTAGGGGATGGTGAGAGAAAATGATAAAAATGAGAGAAATAGGTGAAAAATGCCAAAATCAAACCCTAGGAGAGAAAAAAAAGAGAGAAAAGTCAAAACTCGGGAGAAAATACCAAAAGCACAGAAAAACCCATGAGAATGAGCCCAAAATAATGAAAATCCAAAAACTTCAGCCAAAACAAAATCCAATTAGTTCAAAGTGTAGAGGGCCAAATAGGTTTTACGAATGAAGTTTGCATGGTTCGTTGGGTAACGCACCTAGGATGAAAATCTAGAGAGAGAGACAGAGAGAACACCTAGAGAGAGACGTAGAGAGTTTTTGGAGTCTAAGGGTGTGGAATATAGGGCCAAGACTTGTTTTTAAAGTGCCTCAAGTGTAAAAACCCAAATCTGCCCCCATACCTCAGTTGGGTGGCCAACCGACTCCTCAAATGGTCCAGAGTGGATTTTGACTGAGATTTTGTATATTATGTGCATAATTAGTCCTGTATTCATCTATAAAAGGAAGAATTAAAGAAATTAGGTTCAGTCATGCTTCAAAGAATTCCGAAATGTGATTCTGGATGCACTGTTTCAAGTCTTGCCATTTCTTCGAAGTGGGAAAGTGCCCCGATCTCAATCTTAAGCAAGTTGTATCCTTTTTTTGAGCATTCAAGAACCTTCAAATGGTAAGTTGGAGATATTTATGAGGTGAGGTGTTTTCAAAAATAGCCACTTTCAGTTTATCTTTTCAATTCTATTGCCTATTGTGTTACATGGAACATGCATTGCATCATATTTCGCATCAATTATAGCAATTGTATTGAAATTATGTTGCAATCATGTGCATCATGCTTTTTGTATCCACCCTTTTCACATGAGTGTGATTTGACTTGCACCCTCTTCCCCTTTCTACGCGAGGCGTGATTTGGCTTGTACCTTTTTTCTCACCTCCTCTTTGTGTGAAATGTACATGGAACGTGTTTGGAATTGCTGTTTGCTAACTCCTTTTCATGTGAAACACGGTTAGATTAATTTTAATTTAAGCTTGACGCTTGTTTCATTCATATGTTGTCATCTCGATTATTGCTCATTGCATTGTCTTGCATGATCATAGATTTCCAAAATAACCGGCTTCGCGAAACGTGTAAATCCAATTTTCAAAAGTTGTTCTTTATGCATATCATTTGCATCTTGCCCTTGAACTATGTTGGTTTGATTCCTTGGAAAGGGATACGTAGGCGACTTTCGAGTTCAACCACTTGCATTTACATTTTGATTACTTGCCCAAGTCTTACGACCTTGTCAAATAGATTGTCTTCAGACTTTGGCATTCACTCACGTCATTTCGTGACTTCGAGCTCTGCCAAAGAGGGGCAACTGTAGACACCCTATTTTGACCACCCTTAAGACTTGGGCACCTCATGTTGAACACTCGATGGTGAAATATTACGCTGTACAAATTGTTCAAATTCTTCAGCAAAAGGATTTGGTTTTCAAGCTTTAGAACCTAAACCTTGCACCCCATTTGAACCAAAAAAGCCTAATTTTTTTAGCCTGACCACCCAGAGACTTGCTGACCAACAAGTGGCCGACAGACCCTTTTTGGTTGGCCAGCCGTCCCTTTCTATGGCCAGCCGACCATGTTTAGTGGTAGACAGATATTTTGCAGCCAATTGTCTCCCCATGTGCATGTCTTGCACCAACTGGCATATTATAAATATTTCCGACGTGAGATAGTTTTTTTCTATGAACAGATGACCTCCCCTCATGGTTTGCAATTAGAAAATTTTGGCCAAAACCAAAAACTTGTCCAACAGACTTCCTCTATCTCTTGCATTACACATACACTATCTATACACTTCCTATACCAAAAACTTGAGACCTCTTGCTGAGGTTCTTAACCCTAAATTTCAGCTCTCAAGAGTGTTCATCTTGTGGTTTGCTTAACCAAGAGTATCACCTCTTCAAGAGGTATAAGCTTTTCCATCTTTTGCCTTGTTTACACTACTCTTCTCTTAAATTTTTCTTGTTGTTTATACATTGTTTTGGACTGGTTTTGAGGGCTGAAACTTGAGATTTAAAAGCTACCAAAGATGGAGGGGTTAACCACCCTTTCTTGAACCATATCCCATAACTTATATTATTGTTCTTCTCACTTGTTTCTTTGCTTTTAGCTACTATTTTTCAGAGTTTTTTGGGGCTAAAATATGTGATTTGAAGGTCCAAAAAGTGGAGGGGTTAGCCACCCTTCCTTAGGCTTACTTCCTAGCTTTTTCTGTTCCATTTTTGTCTTAATTTTTCACTCTTTTCAAAATGATTTCAGGACTGATTTATAGTTTTTGGGGTTGTTTTAAGTGTTTATTTAGTTTATGCTTTGAAGACTATGCTTGTGTTGTTGTAAGTCCTCATAGATTTGGGTATTTAGGCCATATACACACATCTATTTGAGTTGATAGCTTTATTTACATAGTTTTCATGTAAATATTCACACTTGCCATAATCACCTTTGCATAATCATCTCTGTAAATATTCACACTTGCCATAATCACCTTTGTAAATATTCACACTTGTCATAATCACCTTTGCATAATCACCTTTGATTAAGAGTTGTCTCAAACACTAGGTTATTGTTCAAGGCATAAGAAATAGACTTTCCATGCTTAATGGTTTAATCTCTTTGGAGTTCATTACCAAGGCACTACGTCTCTCTCATGCTAAGCACAACCTCTTGTTTGATACTACTCTTTATCACTTTTTGCACTTAGTGGACGTAATTATCACTTTTGGACAAAATAAAGAAAAGATAAAAAAATGGCAAGGTAATATAAAAAATGGTAATAAAGTTAAGTTGGGTTCAATAGGACGTTATATTGAACCCATTGTGTCATGAATCATTACATATGTTTTAGTGATGTTTAGTGATTCAAGAAGCATGTCCATCCCTTTCCTTGAGGTAACTCCATGATAAGAAGGAGGTGTTGTTGGTCTTTTATTTCTTTTTATTAAGCTTTTGTCCTATCGATTCTAAGATCGTCATGCAACAAACGTGAGAATATTGATGATTTGTGAACCGAATCTATTCCTCCCTTGATCATCTTCATGATGGGGAATGGCTGAGAGGATAAACATCTCCTGAAAACACTTTGTTTTACTCTGTTTCAGATCTGTTGTAATAGGGTAATCCCAAAAACAATGGCCGGCTAGCCGGCCACCTTTCTGTAGTAGAACAGAGTAGAAACTGAGGCCAAAATAGAATAATTTTATGACTGCAAACATAACATAATCTAATAGCAAACAAAGAGGTTTTTGGGAGGATGTTCTCAGTTGTGCACTTCTGGCTCGTCGCCTCTTATCCCATTAATTTAGTGCTTTAATATTAATGTGTTGTAATTAACTAGTTAGCTCCATTCGAATTTGTAATTGTGGAGAAGTGGTCTGGAAATACTCTTTGGATTCAATGGGATGCTCAAGATCCTCAGCTAGCTACCTGAAAAGGAAGGAACACTCCGGTCGGGGGTGCCGGAATTAGCACTCCGACGGATAAGTTAGTATATACTCTCTTGGTTGCTTCTATCTTAAGTTAAGCTTACTTGTTCTCACATACCCCTCTTTGGTTGATGTTCCTCTATTTATATTTTCCTCTAGGCCTCAGGGTTGGTCCCACCTTAGTCCACCATGCAATTATTTACTCGACTCTTTCTGTTACGGACCTATCTCCACTTGGCTCATCGCTCAACTGGTTCTATGGTCGATTAGGATACCTCTAAATTTATATAAGACGGAGCCGAATGCAATGTATATGTCTCGATTCTCTAAGAATAATATTTGGCCTCTTTACATCCCCTAATACTTGGCTCCCACAATTGCCCCCCAAACACTCCACTAACAACAATTAGCTGGCGTGTTTGGTTTCAAACTTGAAAAGTCAGAGCCGAAATTCAACGGTTAACCTCATTCCAACGCGAGTGTCAGAACGCACGCACTTTTCGGTCATTATTATAACTTCCCACCTCTTCGTACATTTCTTTCATTTCTTATTATGATTTAAAATTTTGTTGTCTTTTCGAATGCGTGTATATTTTTTGCATACTCGAAGCTCTTAGTCTGCCTTCCGATACACCTCTGCAACCTATGTCCATTCTTCATTGTCTTTTCCTTCTCTTGTAAGTTCTCTTCCTCTTTATTTTGAATCCCATTTCCTTCTTTGTTTTCAATTTATCGTATTCTATAGACTGAGAAAATGGCAAAGCATTTGAAAGACCTCCTTTCTGCGAATTGAGTCTCTGGCTTTTCACATTTTTCCATCCCTGACGACGTCCATCTGTCGCTCATGACAGACAGCGCTCTTGATATGGAGAGGGATGATCAAAGCACAATCGTCTTCCCTCTCTTATCAATTGCTGAGGGCGGAGTTCGTTTCCCCGTTCACCTATTTCTTAGAGCCGTCCTTCGCCATTGGGGTCTAATCACTTCCCAACCTAATGTAAATTTCTTCCGAATCATAATGCAGATTATAGAGTTAAACCGTCGCCTTAGGATTAATCTCGGCATACCTGCTATTCGGCATTGTTATGCCTTGGCCAAGTCTTCTAGCCGACATGGGCGCTATTTCCTTAGGGCCAAGGACATCGACCATCAATTAGTGACTATGTTTGCCAGCTCTGGCAAGCGAGTTGATGATGTCATGGTCGTTGTCCGAGGTAACTGGGAGTTCAGCGAAGGCGAAGATTGCCTAGATCCAATTCCTAGATGGAGAGGCAAACCAGGTGGCCATGTAGCTCCTTGCGTTTATCTTCCTTATATGTATTCGGCTTTATTTTCGTGCTCTTATGGTTTTACTTGCACATGAAACGATTTGAAGAAAGTTTTGGTTTCAACAGACGACTCTGTTCTTGCGGAAATCAAAGTCGCGCACCAATACTTCGGTCGTTCAAGCCTTTAGAAACAAAGGACGGCAGCCCACATTCTTCTTCGATACGAGCCGAAGTATACGACGTTTTCATCAGTAGACAACATTCCAGTTCCGAGGGGTGAAGACTATCTTACGACCCTTATCTTAACCAACTTCAAAAACTTGAGGCAAGTTGGTTTTGAGGCATCCGATTCGGAGCAAGTGCAAGTAGCTGAAGAAGTCACTGAGGAGTCAAGCTAGTCTAAAGCAGAGGTAGACGAGGCTTTAAAGTTGACCTTTGAGGAAGCCGACCTCAATTCATCCAACCCTCCGTCCACCTCTGGCCATGGGGACCTCTCCTTCGAAGACATCTTTACAGACTTAGGGGACCTTCCCGGCATGTGCCCTGAAGATATGGCTGGGTTATCACTCACGCAACTTGCCAAAAAGAAAAACGCCAAACGGATGGCAGCCCGGAGGAGGGTCAAGACCCTCCGATCTGAACCTGCTGCCACGACTGAGTCTTCTCCACCAGTTGTGGAAGAAACAGCTCAAATTAAGACTTCCGAGATGGAGAAACATCCTACTGAAAGCGAAGTCGGCTTCGAGGGATTCCTAACTGACAAGCGGCCGCGCATGGAAGAGTCGGACTCATTTGTGGACGAACGGCCCTGCATAGAGCAGTCAGACTCAGTTGTGCCATTCGTGGTTTAACCAAGGATAAGAAACGTGCCAATTTCATTTGATGCATCGACTCTTAGAGATCTGACAGTGGCCTTGAGTATGGCCTCCTCAATTTTATCGCCGGCTGACAGGGCAACGTTTCGGACGGAACCTGACTTGTTAACGATAGCATTAGCCGCTCAGTCAGTCATACTGGTATAGGACTTAATCCTTGTCTGCTACATTCTGCCTATATTATTATTACTATTATGTTTTTATTCTAATTTCCTGTTTTGTAGGCGGCGGGAAGGATAGCCGAGATAGGCCACCGTCAACACGATCCTATTAAATAGATTGCCTTTCTGAAGACGGAGATTGAAAGCGAGAAGGTCAAGGCTGCAGAGGCTGCTCAAAGGGCCAAGAGTGAGGCGGCGAGAGCGGCGAGAGCGGCGAAGGAAAGTTTGCGGGCTGAAGCTGAGGCCGAAAAGACGCGGGGTTCTAATCAGCTCAGATTCGCCACCGAGGAAATGGCGAATGCGAGCGAAGACTTGCTCAAGTTAGGCAAGGAGGTGATTGCCAAGCTGGGAACCGACTTGGTGGAATCGAAGAAGGCGAAGGAGTAAGCCGACTCCGAGTTTGCCAAGGCGTTCCAAGCAGGGAAGGACGCCGCGTTGGAGAACTATGTGGAGGAAGTCCTCAAGTTTGAGAATCGACGCTTCAAACACGGCTGGCTCAAAGCCCTTGCTGCTACAAACGTGACATTGGCCCAGTCGATTCCGTTCGAGTAGGTAGATGTTGAGCCGCTAGCGTCTGACCCTGAAGACTGACTTTGTGACATTCTGATTTTTGTTAGGCATCTTTCATGAACAATTGTAATTTTTGTTTAACAGGTTTCTATTAGTTCAAGGTAATTTTCATGTTTAAATTAGCTATTATCTGCGCTCAATTTATTAATGAAAATTTCCTTTTCATTTCATTATTAGTTGTACACAATTTTTGATATTAATGAGGAGTTTTGCTTTTCACAACTTTGGATAAATGATTACTGTCTGTTGTGCATGCTAACTATCGATCTGATAGGGCATAGGATCATGAGATGAGTAAATTAAATATCCCATTGCATAGTTGTCGATTAGATAACAGTGTAACTTGGCAATTAAGTAATTTTAACCTTAATTTAGCTGAACAAGTAAATCGCCTCAGGGCTCCATCGTCTGGCCGATTAGATTAATGAATCTGCCCTTGCCTCAGCCAATGCATGAACTGGTGCACCGAATGCTATTAGTTCATGGAGTGGCTGTGGCGCATGAGTAGATCGACGCCAGGCTTAGTTATTTGGCCGACTAGATTGATTAATCTGCTCTTGCCCCAGCCAGTGCATGAACTAGAATACCAAATGCTATTAGTTCATGGAATGGATGTGGCACATGAGTAGATTGGTGTCAGGCTTAGTTATTTGGCCGATTAGATTGATTAATCTGCCTTTGCCCAGCCAGTGCATGAACTGGAATGCCAAATGCTATTAGTTCATGGAGTGGCTGTGGCACATGAGCAGATCAACGCCAAGCTTAGTTATTTGGTCGATTAGATTGATTAATCTGCTCTTACCCCAGCCAGTGCATGAACTGGGATGCCGAATGCTATTAGTTCATGGAGTGGTTGTGGCACATGAGTAGATCGGCACCAGGCTTTCGAAGTTTAGCATTAATGAGATCGCCTCGGGGGTGCTACACCCGTAAGGAATAAATAGGGTGCATCTCGTGCGCGTAGGTCTCATTAGTGTGCTCAGACTACTCAAACCAGTCTGTTGAGGAAGGTTAGACAAGTACAAATGTCAAATAGACTATTCTTCAACAGCAGAGGAGAAGGGGGGACATTGGCTGAGCTGGATACAAAGATGAATCGAAGTGGTGAGCCCATGCGCATGAGAAGCAAGACGTCGAGGGAGCGAGAAAGACGTCAGTCCCCACATCGTCGAAGTAGGTCTCTTAGAAAGGAAAAACAGCAAGGGGGAAACTCCCCTCGACCGCGGCCGAGAGGTGAATCTGGCGTGATGCCGCGCCCGTTGAGTTTTGCAGTTTTTGTGGGGAATAAACCGATGACGGAAGTGGATTCAATTGTTCACAGCCCAAATGTGGCAGTTGAGTTCGCTCGATAGATTTTTCCACCAGAAGTCCAGCAGTCGATGGTCGGTCGACAGGATTTCGAAGTGTTTTGAAAGGGTATCCATGGAGCAGTGAAAGGGCTGTATACCGCCTATGAAGTCGGCAACCGTCTTCGTGCCGCACGGTGGGATATAGAGCAGAAGAATGAGTGCATTCGAAACTTAGAAGCTCATACGGGGAAGGGCAAGTGCGAACTAGAAAAATCCAAAACTGCCGAGACACATTTGGCTGGCCAATCTAACCCGATCGTGGAAGAGAGGGTGACCCAACGGCTCATAAGTCACGCAATTACCGGTCGTGATACGGCGAACATGTTTGCGATGGAGGCCGCAAAGACCAGATCTTATGAGCAAGGCTACCATGATGGCCGGAAAGTTAGGATACTGTAGACGTGCTCGAACGTCCCGGCCCCGTGCGCGAAATGGCGCGAAATTCGTTTTGTTCATTAAACTACTACAGTTCGGACTCAATGTCATGGTTCTGAATCTAATCTCGCAAAGTGCAATGCAAGACCGATAAATCACCAAAGAGTCCAAATCTGGCAAATCGTTTTGAAAAATTGATTTTTATAAAGAAATGACAATCATGGACTGCTTTGCCAGATACAGAGTCGCCACCTAAATGTTTTATTTTGGAAAATTTAGGAAACCCTAACTCGTGCCTAAGGCCACGTGTCCGTCATCACCAAAGTTGCCTTGGCTCGGGAACTTGGGTATGAGAGGGGAAGGTCATGCAATGAGCACCCCCGCTCGCCCGATCAAAGATCGGCCTTTACTAACATGATATTTTATTTTTGAAAACACATGCGTTCTTATTCCGGTTATTAGCCTAGAATTACTATGTGATGCGCACAACACACAAGTATAGACTAGATCGCCTAAGTTGGAACAAAACATCTCATGTTTATTTGAAAAAGGTTTAAAGGTGCTACTCGCAAGTAGGCTAAGACGTGGATTTGCCACCTCCAAGTGGGCTTAGAAAACATGATTTTGCCATTTCGCAAAGTGGGCTTAAAACTTGCATTTCGATGAGTTGTTCCAATTCAAGTAATAATCACCAAAGAGTCCAAATCTGGCAAATCGTTTTGAAAAATTGATTTTTATAAAGAAGTGCCAATCATGGACTGCTTTCCCAGATACAGAGTCGCCACCTAAATGTTTTATTTTGGAAAATTTAGGAAACCCTGACTCGTGCCTAAGGCCACGTGTCCGTCATCACCAAAGTTGCCTTGGCTCGGGAACTTGGGTACGAGAGGGGAAGGTCATGCAATGAGCACCCCAGCTCGCCCAATCAAAGATCAGCCTTTACTAACATGACATCTTGTTTTTGACAATACATGTGTTCTTATTCCGGTTATTAGGGCCTTTACTAACATGATATCTTGTTTTTGAAAACACATGCGTTCTTATTCCGGTTATTAGCCTAGAATTACTATGTGATGCGCACAACACACAAGTATAGACTAGATCGCCTAAGTTGGAACAAAACATCTCATGTTTGTTTGTTTGAAAATGGTTTGAAGGTGCTACTCGCAAGTAGGCTAAGACGTGGATTTGCCACCCTCGAGTGGGCTTTAGAAAACATGATTTTGCCACTCTCACGTGGGCTTAAAACTTGCATTTCGATGAATTGTTCCAATTCAAACAATCCAACCTTCATCCACAGGCATTCATGCAATTTAAACATTTAAGCAATTAGCCTCATGGCAAGCATGCTATCATGGCAGCACTCACACTCATGCAAGATGCTAAAGCATAAACACTTACCTAGTACTCTGAGCCAAAACAACAACTAGTTAGAAATCATGCATGATCTTAGTTTATGTTAAGATGGCTAATACAACACATGCAAAATGCAACTAGAAATAGGCTCGGCTATCTAGAATGTCATGTGAAATGTAACTTGGTAATCATGTATTCAAATCGGTATTGAAATACAATGCAGTTTGTATGATGCGCCAAGCCCGGTGCATGCAAGACAGATGAATGGATTCACGCATGCGAAGCATAAGTATGCTAATTGAAATATGTCCTAAAACTAACCATCGTAAGCGGTTAAATAAAAGGGAGAAAGACGTAGGGGTTGGAAGACATGCATCACACACACGCACGCTTATTACAACAGTTGGCCCTCTCGATGGAGGGTCCGAATGATAAACTAACTAGCTACGCTAACCTAATTAATTACAAACCAACTAATTAACTAATTAATTATTATACAACAAATCAAATGACTAAATTACATGAACTAATCATAAATACTAAAATGGCCTCGCGGGCAATGAAGAGATGCATGCACGGTCGGCTTCTTTCGGAAATCCACTGCCATGCCTCATGTTGCCTCTGTTTGCACTGTTTTGCACCTCTAAAAAATATGCCAACTTCTGTGATGCATCTGACCTACCTCATGGACATTCTGAGAGGTCATCGGCCAAGAAGGGTGGCCATCGGCCAGTAGATAATGGTCATCGACCAAATATGAGGCTATTGGCCAAATATTTCTTGCCGATCGGCACACCAGATAGCCGATCGGCCATCTTTTCCTGCAAACTGCTCCTTTTGCTATAGCAGAGTACAAATAGAGGCATGGCAATACATTTGCAAGAAAATGTTGTGCAACTACACCCCCAATTATGTTTGAAGCTCAAAGGAGTGTAGTGCTCGACTCTCGAGCCATCAATCACGCATTTCGATGCATGATGGCCAAAGAGGCCGAGTCGCACAATTCAATGTGAATGAAATGCACAAAAACACATAAGGGACCTTAACCTCTATCATGTTTGATCAAGAGGCAAGGCGACCGAGAATTGAGGCACGTTTCATCACTTCAAGTATGAAATGTCCCTCGTTCCTTGTGTTTGGTTTAACACCCCAAACCAAACACAATACAATGCATGCAACATGGAGATGCTATGCAATGCAACATAAGCATGACAAATGCAATGTAACAAACATGCAAAATGCAATGCAACCTAATCATGCAAACATGCAATGTATCAAGCATGCAACAACATTGCAAAAATCATGCAATGCGACAAGCATCCAACAATATGCAATGCGACAAGCATGCAACAACGAAAAAATGAAACAAGCATGCAACAACATGCAAGATGGACTTAAACCAAAATGGATAGGCCTCAGCCATGCCCAAAGTAGTGGCCAAAATGATGAAACGATGGCATGAAATGCAACACAAGCATGCATGCCAGTTGGCCCAAAATTAAGGCATAAAGAGGACAACTCTCACGAACACTTAAAGAATGAAAGGCATGCAAGTGGGACAACACTACATGCTCTGAAATGATGTCAGAAATGATGCCAAATCACACACGTAATCACAAGCATAGGATGTATGAGGCTCAAAGCTCAAGGCTAACAAAGGGATTTACAACATGGCCATACAAAGCAAGCCCCAAAGGGCCAAGGGCAACCAAAACAGTCCCAAGACAGGTCAATACAAGACCAAAGGCATGCTTGAACCTAGCCAACACAAGCTAGAACAAAAGACCAAAAGCATGAAGCATGCAAGGCTAATAAAGGGGTATTACACTACACCTATCCAAACCAAACATGGCATGACTTAACCAATAAAAATCAGAGTTATGGCATGTCAAAATAAGCCCAAAAACCCACTGAGATGGCATCCCAAAAGCTTAAGCAATAAGACATGCAAAATGACCCACTCTTAAGGCATAAAACACCAACTCTTCAAAGCATTGAAAGAATGGCAAAGGCAAGTGTATGACCATGAAACATGCACTGAAATATCATTTCAAATGATGCCAAATCATGAGAATATTCTAAGCAATGCATGCTAGTGGACTTGATACAAAAAGCTAACAAGCTAGAATGCACTATGGCTATACAAAGCATGGTATGCATGACCAAGACAACACAAATCAGAGCTTAAGCATGGTAAAAAGAAGGCTAAAAGCTTCTTCGAGTTGAGCCAAAACATGCAAGAATGATGGTCCAAACACAAGATGCATTTTATGCTAGCATGCAAGATTGATCTACAAGTATGTGAAGCATGCAAGATGTTGTCAAACCAACTTAAAACAGAGTTGAAGCATTCTAAAATAACACCAAAAAGTTGCTGAAATGGAACCAAAACATGCTAAGCAAACATGCTACCATTATGAGCCATTTATACTAGCATACAAGACACAAGGAGAGGGGGGTGTCCCTCTCCTATTTAGGACTCTAAAACCACCTTTCCACCACTAAGAATCCTCTGAATTTTAGTGATGAGAAGGTCAAAACAAGGTGGTTCCAAAAGCTTAAAAAGAAGGCACAAAACAAGACCAAACAAGGCCTAAGAGGGGGTAGACAACCCCCAACACAAAAGTAACCTTAAACAAACATCACAAGCATGAAAAATTAGAACCTTTTACAGTAGAAAGCTAAGCTTAAATTAGCACGGAAATAGGTCTAAAAGCTTAAGCCAAAACAAGGGATTAAAAGATTAGTTTCTCACCCTTGAAGAACACCTTCAAGAACACAACTCCAGTAGCTTTTCTAACTTCAAACCAACCCAAAAACACTAAAACCAACTCCTCAGTACCTCAGCAACAAAAGGATGGTGTTCTAGTAGGTGTTTGTGTGCAATAGTATGAAGATTTTACACTTTTGTGCACAAACAAAGGTAAATGAAGAGAGAGAGAGAGGTAAAATATATAGAGAGAGATATATATATAACTTCTATCCCAAATTTTCAGAACCTCTGGAAAGGGAGAGGGGCCTCCCTTCTTATAGAATTTCAATTCTCAAGCTTGTTGAACAAGCTTGAGTCTTGATTTAATCCCTCCATACACATGTATGGAGGATGAGAATTGTGCTCACCAGCTGTCACAGCTGGCACAAAAATATCTGCAAAAGCAGGTGGAAAGGTCTCGGCCAAGTAATATGGCCAATTGACCAAAAAGAGTGCTGATCGGCCACCACTTATGGCCGATGGCAAGAAAACAAGGCCGATGGCATAAGGCCTTGGCCGATGGGTTGCAGGGATGGCCAACAAGCCACCCTCTTCCCTCAGAAGCAAAAACCACAAGTCCTTGGTCCACAACCAAGCACAAAACAAACAAGTTGAGAGATCCTAAGGCAAGGCGCACAACCGAGACCTCCGTGAACTCAAAACGAACACGAGCATGGATGATCATCGAGTGTTCAAACGATGACGTCCAAGTCTTAAGGACGGTCAAAAATGGGGTGTCTACAGTTGCCCCTCTTTGACAGAACTCGAAAGTCATAAGATGACGGAAATGAATGTCAAAGCCCAGAGACGATCGATTTTTGACAAGGCTGAAGACTTAGGCAAGCATACAAGATAACAAAGAGATGCGCTCGTAGGTAGGGGCAAGATGCAAATGACATGCACGATGCCAAACATAACTTATGATCATGCAAAGAGAGATGTAATGAAGCATTTATGCAAAACAAATACAACAGTTTAAGTAAGTGAGCAAGAAAAAAATAGTCCTATACATTCCAACAGAAAAGGATGTAAGAAAATTATGCAATTCTCATTGCGTCTCATGCGGAGAAGATTAAAAGCGACTATCGAGGACACCTATGTGGTGGAGAGACTTATCAGATACTCATCGCGAATCAGATACTCCCAAGTTGAGTGAAATCACTTTCTAGGACATAAGTCTCTGGGCTTATGTCCTAGAACATGCGATGAGTATCTTATGTCCTAGAAAGTGTCTCTTTCGAGGGAGACACTTAAAAGCGACTGAAATCACTTTCGCGAATCAGACACTGAAATCACTCTAGGGAGTTGAGTGGCCAGCCTTGCCCACCACCATGACATGTCGAGGACAGGGTGGAGAGACTTATCAGATACTCATCGCTCCTCTGCCAGCTGATTATGAGCTCGTCGGAGTTCGCGGCTCGACCCCAGTATGTACTATACTTTGCATTATGTACAATCATTTTAGTTCATTTGATATCAAAATACTAATGGCTTCAAACACTTTTGCAGGCTTCGATTGAGTACACTTGGCAGGCTCTAGAGCTATCAGCCTCAGTGATGGGGATGCTACAGAGGAGCATAGACCTGCTTAGCATCTATGGTATCCCAATGAGTTCTTTCAACCTCAGTCCCAAAACTTTGCACATCTGTCCCATACTGATCTGATACATCACATTTATCAATACGGCACTTGATACACTGCACTAACATACCACTCACGGCACTGATACATTGGTACTCATAGCATTCATACCCTGTAATCATACACTACTCACGGCATTCATACACTGTAATCATACACTGCTTTGCATAACATAACTGATGCATTTGCCATTTGTTCTTTCCAGGCCCCATTCCAAATGTCGGCCGCAGGGGGTACTCAAGTAGGACCATCAGTACCTCCCAGAGCAGCATGGGGAGTCGGACGAGGGATAACGATGCACAGCCGGGGCAGACATAAGCGTACTCGTACCGAGGGCAGTTCGCGAGAGCCTGCCCTAGATGATGACGAGTCCAGTGCAGAGGAAGAGTCGTCTCAGGATGAGGCTGGGGATGGCTCAGATTCAGACTCTAACAGTGGAGATCCTGGACCTTCCTCCAGGAAGAGGACCAGGACGGACTCCCGCACTTGAGGCTACCAGCGCCGATCTAGACATTTTGCTACTTTTCTTTTTTTTCTTTATTTTTCTTTTTACTAGTAGTTTTGCACATTGTACTGCCTCGGGCATGTTTTATTTTCTTCAAAATTATGTACTTTTGCAATATGATGGAATGAAACAGGTCTTTTGTTGAAAAAGTGTTGCATTTGTACATTCTAAGCATCACATTGCATTGCATCGCATCGCATCACATCACATTACATAACAATGTAAATGAGATTGAACTTTTTTTTGAAAACTAAACACTCGAATTGCATTAATCAGGTAGTGAGACAACTAACAACAAAACAACTCAATAAGTGAAACAAAGAACTTGACAAGCTAACCAAATGTAAATACAACTCGATAAGCAAAACAATGACTTAAAGAATACAAAAATACAACTCGATAAACAAAAGTACAACAACTCGATAAACAAATTACAGCAACACAGGTGCGACTTCGCAAAATCATCACCGAAAGGCATTTGAAATGGAACCAATCACAAGTTCTCCACATCTTCAATACATATACAGCTTAGAGAACAAAGGGAGAAGCCATCAGCCAAAGTGAGAGGCCATCGGCCACAAGAAATGGCCATCGGCCAACATTACTGGCCGATCGGCCAAAAAAGATGGCCGGTCGGCATTCTTTTTGGCCGATTGGCCAAAAATGGCAAGCACCTCCAGAATGTTGACACCTGTCTTCCATTCAACACCATATCTTCTACAAAAGCCCCAACTTCATAGTTTCTCCATTTCAGCTCAGTTTTTGCACCAAATGGAAGCATTCCTTGTCCAAAATCTAACAAATTGGATTGCCAACTTGGATGGCTCGGAAAGGCTGAATTTCCGGGGCTTTGGCATAAATGCACTATTCACGTTGAGTCGCACCCCGCTGCGTTTTAAGTTCCTTCATGCCGTAGCAAGGTTTTGGAATCTGATAACACACGTCTTTAGCTTTGGCGGACAAGAGATGTGTCCCACTTTCGAGGACTTCCAAACTTTAATGGAATCCGAGCGCGACGAATAAATCTTGTCTCAATTCCGGTTCGGCTACGTCCAAGCATTAGGACGGATGTGCGGCCTTACTTTGCACGATGCTCGGTCATTGATTCACGACAGAGAGCTGGACATTCCGAGCTTGATTCGTCAATTTTCTGATGTCGGTGACCGCGGCGATCATCATTGGCGGGTTATCGGCAACAAGCGCTTTGCTTTTACATGCCGTCTCATTTCTTGCTTGCCCCGAACTCCGGAGGGTTTAGCACTCGTTTGATTGAAGTCGCCGAGGGCTTAAAAGAGGGCAAGAGCTGCATCGCCATGACACTAGCTGAGACATTGATGGGTTTGGATGCTTTTCATCGCCGGGAGATGACTAGATTTGCGGGAAGTCCACTACTACTACAGGTAATGCTTCCCACCCCATCTCACAAATATTTTACACATCACTCGGCCCTCAAGCTCGGCTTTTCTCTCAAAACCCTTTTCTCACTTTTTCTCTCAACGTACACCTCTCTATTCTTTAATCTCTCATTTTTCATCCCTCCCCAAATATGGTTGATGGATAAATTGAAGGTTGTGGACTTATGCCCAGCATATTCAGCTCGCGGCTATTTCTTTCGGCAACGTCTAGTCGATGCCCCTAATGAGAGATGGTGGTGCGACTGGATGTGCAGTTTGTCTGCTCTCGACATTGCTTGGCACTGCTCCTGGCTCAATTTACCAGTGATGAGCTACAGCATGACCCGCCAGCCCGAGATTTAGTTGATTGGCCTGACACACTGTGTCTTTTACTTCCCGTTCTGATTCTGGCGCCAGTTTGGACATGATCAGACTTGCCCAGAAGAGACATTTCTGGTCCAAGGCGCATAGCTAGCTCGGTATGCCAGAGCATGGAGGACGAGAGAGCTTCTGGCCCCCGCTCCCACTTTCAATTGCACCCTCTCTGATGAGTGCATAGCTTGGCTTCATGAGGAGGCGCAAATCGGGCCCACTTTGGCATCAGAAGCTTCCACAAGCTCGGCGAGGGGATACAAGAACACCTGACTATGCCCCAGATTTATTTGCTTTAATCCGAACTTTCAAGTTTTCTTTATGAATGTAATAAAAAGCAACTTCAATTTGTATTCAAGGGTAGGAGAACTCTATACTGAAATCAATGTAATTGAAGGTTGTGAGAACTGAAAATTTTCCGTTTGGTCCAAAAATGGTCTAAGTTGTAAAAAGATTAATTTGAGCAAAATCAACTTTTATTAAAACTTTTCAAAACCATTTTCAATATGGATCAGAACTGGACATGCCTAAGATCTATCACTGAGATGTACAACCCCGAATCCCAACAACTGGAAAATTGCCCCCAGTCTGAATAGCACTGCACTGGAGATCACAACCGAGCTCTTGAATGCAGAATAGACAAAGATGACCAAACATGATCACATGAACAAAGTTGGTTTGGAAGTGTTTATGGCTGGACTTCAGGATGAAGTTGCCTACGTATCCCAAAGATGGGAATCAAGCCTTACGTAGTTCGGCTCGGGTTCACTCGTGTATTAACTCTCTTCTTTTGGGCTCTAACTTTTGCCAAGGCTGCCCTTTCTGGGTTTTCAACCTTGCGAGCTCAATTTTTATAATTTCAAATTTCTGTGCTCTAACTTTTACCTAGGTCGCCCTTTCAAATTTTCGGCCTAGCGAGCCACTCAGGGATAGTATTTCTTCAACTTGTCCATGTTGATTGGTTGGGAGAACTCTAGGCCATCTAGGTCCATCAGAACGACAGCTCCACCCGACTAGATAGACTTGTTGATATAAGGGCCAATCCAATTGGGTCTGAACTTGCCCCTAGGGTCGTGGATGGGAGCTCAGTTGTTTTTGAGCACAAGATCCCCTTCTTTCAAATTCCTGGACCTAACCTTCTTGTTAAACGCCCTGGCAATTCTCCACTGATAACCCTGAACATAATACAGTGTTTTTAGCCTTCTTTCATCAAAGAGCATGAGTTCTTCGAACCTATTTTGTTGCCAATCTGCCTCAGCTATCTAACACTCAGCCAGTACCCGTAATTAGGGGTGAGCAGCGGATATACCGATCCGCCAAAATTGACCGAACCGAACCGATCCGGCGCATTTTGGACGGATGCGTGATGACGAGTGGACGGTTGCAGATTGATTTTCTCCAATCCACCAATTTGGCAGACGGATGGCGGATTTGAGATTTCTTTGGCCGCAACTAAACTGCCAAACCGCCAAACCGCGAGCACCCCTAGTAATTTATAAGACTTTGTGTTTTCAATTTGTTTAAATATTATGTTTTTGTTTTCAATTGAAAAAGAGTTTAAATATTCTGTTGAAAAAAACTTGAATATATTTTTTGAATTGAAAAAAATAAACGTATTATTTATCTATATTTTTTGGTTTTTAAATCTAACTCTAAAAATAATAAATAAAAAATATGATATACGCTGGTTGGTTTTTGTTTCTAAAAACATATATAGATGTAACAATGCAGAGACATACAATCTCTACTACTGCTCTGTTTATGGTTTTGGTGGTTTGACTTGTTATTATATTTTAAGAACCACAGATTGTAATACTTCATGTAGATAAATCATGTTGTGATTGTAATATGTGGATGAGTCATGCAATGATCGTGATATTCTAAAGTTTTAAACTTTCTTTCTTTAGATAAGGCATACTGTGATTGTAATACTTTTTTAAGTCATTGATTGTAATACTTTTTTTTTTTTTTTTTTTTTTTTTTTTTGAGGAAGTGCACAAGTTGAATTATGTTGAAAATTTATAAAATTTTAAACCGCCAAACGGATTCGCATCCATCTGCCAAACCACCAATCCGCTCAATCCACATCCACCAGATTGGCGGACGGATGCAGATTGATTTTCTCCAATCCGCCAATCTAGCGGACGGATGGCGGATTGGAGGTTTTGCAGCCATAACTGACCCGTTCCCACCCCTACCCATAATGACGGAACCTCAATTTTGATAGGCAGAACAGCCTCCATCCCATAGACCAAGGAATACGGAGTCACCCCAGTAAAAGTTCGAATTGATGTCTGATAGCCCCACAGAGCAAACGGTAGCTTATCTGGCTAGTCCCGGTAGGTTTCCACCATCTTCTGCAGAATACGCTTGATGTTCTTATTGGCGGCCTCAACTGCCCCGTTGATTTGCGGCCAATATGTAGATGACTTATGAAAAACCACGTTGTACTTCTCCAACAAGTCGATCACTTCCTTCTTGAAGTGGGAACCATTATCTGAAATAATCTCGTTCGGGACCCCATAGCGACAGATGATGTTGTTCCTGATGAACTTTGCAACGTGCGATGCCTTCAACAACGCATAAGATTGGGCCTCAACCCACTTCATAAAGTAGACGATTAACATAGACACAACCATTCCTGTGCCCACAGCACCTTTCGTTCCTGTGCTCGCAGCACACTCCGTTCATGTGCACACATCACATTCTGCCCCCGCAGGGGCTTTGGCCTTTCTGGCTCTCTCAGAATCCTCGATCCATTCCCGCTCAAACCACTTCAGTGCGGCCTGCTGTTCAGTATCTTCCGTACCCAAACTGCCAGTATTCTGAGCAAAATTCATAACACTGGTGCTCTCCGGCGGTACAGACTAATTCTTGGCCCTTCCGGCCACTGTTGATGTCCCCGTCCCTGACAGACCCTATTCTGGCTGAGATTGCTCAATAATATCTGGCTCGTCGCTGAGCCACCCTGTAGTTTCTGATAACCCTCCCAAATGAAACCAGTTGACAGTCACGTCCCCTGAGTCCTGTTCGTTGAAAAACTAAAGGTTTGCAATGTCCACTTCCAGATCTGCTAGGTCCTTTAGCCCCTGATTAGGTCCATCCTTTCGTACTACACAAATCTCTGCCCCCACTGGCGATTCCACCCTTGGCTTAGGCTAATCTACTGGTGTGTTGTAACCGCTCGGTTTGTACATGAAGCTGGCAAACCCCTCAGGCTCTGTATCATCATTCTCATCTGCCTCTACAATCGATCCAATTTTATCTTCGATAGTCACCATCACCGTTTTAGGTTGAGTTTGGGAGATGTCCAACATGCACAAGTCAGTGCTGTCAGGACTGAACACCTCCGGCTTAGGTAGGTGAGAAGGGGTGATATATATGCTAGGGTCATATAACACAACCCTAGTTTGGATCAGGTTAATGCGTTTGGGAGGTGGAGCTTGGTTATGTGGTGGGAGAGGGTTGGTTGTGACATTCGGTTTCTCCAGAGGCACGATCACCCTATTGTCAAAGAGATCATAAATCTCGTGATGCAATCTATAGCACTAGTCGGTGTCATGACCATGCTGTTGGTGAAAGGCGTAGTACTTCGCCGGGTTATGCGAGAGGGAAAGTTTTTTTGGCAATGGCCGCGACTCTAGGGCCTTTAACTACCCTTTCCTGATCAAAACCCCCAAAGCCTTGGACAAAGATATGTATAGTGGGGTAAAGGTTCTTTGGCCTTGGGGTGGAAACTTGGTTGTTTGTGAGCTACTTCCGGACGCACCAGTGAATGGTGTAGCTGTAAAGGTTCTTGGGGTGGTAGTGGTGGTGACCATACTCACATCTGAAGCTCTGGCACCTGCAGCACTACTTGTGCATGCATTCGTGCTACAGTTGAATGCCCTCTTGGGATGCTCTTTCTCATGATCAATGAGGCCCTGTTTCATAGCGTCCTCGATCTGTACCCCTATCTCATGTAGATCTGCAAAGGTGGGGAGGGGGAGGACGATATTGAGGCCTTAGCCCTCCAGCGGGTCAAAAAACCGAAGAAGCTCTCCTTCGGCTCTTGCCTAGTTGTCTCAAGATCACATGTTGTGACCTCGATCTGTAATGAAGCGTAACATGCGATAGTTTTAAGCTAGCACAAACCAAACTACACTACAATGCAGAAAGGATGTAAGAGAATTATGTAATTCTCGCTACGTTTCACGCAGAGAATACAGTACCTGTGTGGTTCATCTGGTCGTGCCAGCTTCAAATGAACCGTACATACAATATCGTTCCTGTTCGGTTCCTCTGGTCGTGCCAGCCTCAAATGAACCGTACGTACAATATCGTGCCTGAAAAAGAAAGAGAACTTAACAGGTACAATATCGTTAGATACATGCATAGCAATGCAAGTGAAAAGTGCGTGACAACGCAAGTGAGAGGCTGCATGACAATGCAAGTGGAAAGGGTGCATAACAACGCAACCCGAGTGTGTGCATAACAATGCAATTTGAAAATAGGCATAACAATACTATGAAGGCACAAGCACATATAATTAAAGTACACGTGACAACGTGTACGATGTGTGGGGGTGAGGAAGGGTATACACATGTAAGTAAAGCACATGCGACAACATTTACAATGTGTAAAGCGCTTGATAAGTATACACATGTAAGTAAAGCATGTGCGACAATGCATGCAATGTGTAAAGTAAGGAATAAAATGTACACATGTAAGTAAAACACGCGCGAAAACGCATGCAATGTGTATAGCAGGAAGCAGGAATGAAATGTACACATGTAAGTGAAGCACATGCGACAACATGTACAATGTCTGAAAATGAAGGAACTTGAACACGTATAAGTAAAGCACGACGCGACAACGCATACAATGTGTATAGGAAATTGAACACATATAAGTAAAACATAACGCGACAATGCATGCAATGTGTATAGGAAATTGCACACATATAAGTAAAGCATAACGCGACAACGCATGCAATGTGTATCGAAACTTGAACACATATAAGTAAAGCATAACGCGACAATGCATGCAATGTGTACAGGAAGGATGCAAGACAATGCGACCTAAGAATGCGAAACAACACGGGTGGGCGGGAGGATGCAAGACAATGCAACCTAAGAATGCGAAACAACGCGGGTGGACGGGAGGATGCAAGACAATGAAACCTAAGAATGCGAAACAATGCGGGTGAAGTGTGCATGACAGTGCAACCTAAGGGCGACGCATAACAATGCCGTATAAGATGCAAAGTGATATGCGATATTACAAAACAATGTAATAATATATAATGTATTGAAACAATGCAAATGATATGCAATGCATTTGAGATGATCAAACCACAAGCAGTACAAAGCCACACAAATATCATGAAGAGGATGGAGATACAACATAAAACTCCGTCTACCATAGAAAAGGTGCCGACACCCTCAAACTACAATCCCATTAGTGGAATAGGCGCATACACATGCAGAACTATGTGTGTGTAAACGGAACACAAAATACAAGTAATTGGGTGGCATGACCTGCTGAGGAAAGATCGTGATCCTAAATGCTGGATGCAACACACTACACTATAATGCAATGAATGCAATGGATAAGGCGCGCGGCCAAACCGTATCTTGCCTAGGAAAGGCATGGACACAAACAAACCACGTTTAACACGGAAATGGTGCCGTAAACCTCAACACTAGGTGCGTACACATAGTATCATAACCGTGCTTCAACGTGAAAAGTATGGGCACATACCAGACCAAGCTCAACATGGAAAGGCGCAAGTGATAGATGGAGGTGATGCAGTAAATGCATGCAATATGTGCTATGTACAATGCAATATACATGCTAGCTAAAAATGCAATGGATGCAGTGGATAAGGCGTGCGGCCAAACCAAATCTTGCCTAAGAAAGGCATGGACACACAAACCACGTTTAATACGGAAACGGTGCCGTCACCCTCAACACTAGGTGCGTACACATAATATCATAACCATGCTTCAACGTGAAAAGTATGGGCACATACCAGACCAAGCTCAAAATGGAAAGGCGCAAACCATAGATGGATATTTAGGGGTGAGCAGCGGATATACCGATCCGCCAAAACCGACCGAATCGAACCAATCCGCCGCATTTTGGACGGATGCGTGATGACATACAATCTCTACTACTGCTCTGTTCATGATTTTGGTGGTTTAAATTGTTAATATATTTTAAGAACCACGTATTGTAATACTTTATGTGGATGAATCATGTTGTGATTGTAATATGTGGATAAGGCATGCAATGATCGTGATATTCTAAAGTTTTAAACTTTCTTTCTTTAGATAAGGCATATAGTGATTGTAATACTTTTTTAAGTCATTGACTGTAATATTTTCTTTCTTTTTTTTTTTTGAGGAAGTGCACAAGTTGAATTATGTTGAAAATTTATAAAATTTTAAACCGCCAAACGGATTCGCATCCATCTGCCAAACCGCCAATCCGCTCAATCCACATCCGCCGAATTAGCGGACGGATGCAGATTGATTTTCTCCAATCCGCCAATCTAGCGGACGGATGGCGAATTGGAGGTTCTGTGGCCGCAACTGACCCACGCCCACCCCTATGGATAATGCAGTAAATGCATGCAAACTACAATGCAATAGATACAATGAATGTATGTAATGTATGCGATGTACAATGTAATATACATACTAGATGATGCAGTAGAGAAATGCATGACAATGCAAATGTCAATGCAAGCTAGAGAAATGCATGGCAATGCAAATGGAAGCGAAACATGCATGTCGACGCAAGTGAAGAGTGCACGACAATGCAGGTGGAGGCGAAACATGCGTGTCGACGCAAGTGAAGAGTGCACAACAATGCAGGTGGAGGCAAAACATGCATGTCGACGCAAGTGAAAAGTGTACGACAATGCAGGTGGTATGCATGATAATGGATGTAAGGAAATGCATGGCAATGCACGTTATTGGAATGTACGACAATGCAGGTTAAAGTGCGTAACAACGCAATGCACTAACAAGTGCAGGTAGACTGCATAGGACAGCGTGAATGTAATACAATGCAATGCAAGTGCAGGTGGGATGCGCAAGATAGCGCAAATGAAACAATGTAATGCACAAAACAGTGCGATGCGCAAAACAGCGCGAATGAAAATGCAATGCACTAACAAGTGCATATGAGGTGCGCACGATAGCGCGATGTGCAAAATAGTGCAATAATATGCACGCACAATGCAAGTAAGGTGCACAAAACAGTGCGATTGAGGTACGCAAAATAGCGCGATTGAAATGCAATGCACAAAATAGTGCGATTGAGGTGCACAAAATAGCGCGAATGATGCAATGCAATATAAGGTGCACAAAATAGTGCGATGCGCATGAGAGCATGATGCGTTAGACAACGCGAGTGCACAAGACAGTGCGAATGCACAAGATAGTGCGATGCGCTAGACAGCGCGATGCGTTAGATAACGCGAGTGCACAAGATAGTGCGAATGCACAAGATAGTGTGATGCGCTAAATAGCGCGAGTGCACAAGACAGTGCGAATGCACAAGACAGTGCGATTGCACAAGATAGCACGATGCGCTAGACAGCACGAGTGCAGAAGACAGTGTGAATGCACAAGATAGTGCGATATGCTAGACAGCGCGATGCGTTAGACAACGCAAGTGCACAAGACAGTGCGAATGCACAAGATAGACGATGCGCTAGACAGCGCGATGTGTTAGACAACGCGAGTGCACAAGACAGTACGAATGCTATGAAATGTGAAAATGCACAAGACAGTGTGAGAGAGATACAATGCACCAGAAAGTGCGAGGAAGGTGCACAAAAGAAGTGCGATAAAATGCATCTTCTGTGCAAGTAAGGGGGCATTTTCTATGCAACATGGAAAGCATATTCTATGCAATATTGAAAGCAAAGCATATTCTATGCGGAATCGAAAGCAAGCATATTCTATGCATGAATCATAACGATGTGCGGCACACATGCCACAAAAGTTCACATTCTATGCAATAGAGGGGCATCAAACATGTACTCTAGTGCCTCCGATTTATCTCTCAAAGGGCTTTGCAACACACTCAGCTCGAAAAAGGTACACCCTATTCATATTGGCAAGAGATAACATCTGCATGTTAAAACCACATGTGCTGCTTGGACTGCCATTCTAACTTGAAGCAGGCTTAAGCTTAGGGTTAAGATACACTCATACTCCAAAGAAAGGCGAGGCCTGACAAGATGCACCTGGAATGCAGTCTCGGAATTTGCTGAAGTTGAAACATGCTAAGATGCTCCAAATTTTCCCTCTTTTCTTTTGCTTTGCAGTCCGGAACCTACGTAGCTTCAGATAGGTCCTAGTTCTACTGTTCCCACATGACCCGGGTTAAACCCTGCGGTTTTTGAAAGAACAAAATCTTATTTTGCACAAAGGTAAATTTCTCAGCGTATCACACGCAAGAGAAGGAAGGCAATTCTCAGCGTATCACACGTAAGAGAAGGGAAGCAATTCTCAGCGTATCACATGCAAGATAAGGAAAAGAAAGCATCTCTCAGCGTGGCACACGCATGAGAGGAGAGGGAGTGTCTCTCGGCGTGGCACACGCATGAGAGGAAAGGGAACATCTCTCAGCGTGGCACACGCATGAGAGGAAATGGAGCATCTCTCAGCGCGGCACACGCACGAGAGGAAAGGGAGCATCTCTCAGCGTGGCACAAGCATGAGAGGAAAGGGAGCATCTCTCAGCGTGGCACACGCACGAGAGGAAAGGGAGCATCTCTCAGTGTGGCACATGCATGAGAGGAAAGGAAGCATCTCTCTGCGCGGCACACACAGGAGAGGAAAGGGAGCATCTCTCTACCTGTCACACGTAGGAGAAAAAAGGGAGTCTCTCCTTGCGTGGCACACGCACAAGAGGAAAGGGAGCATCTCCCAGCGTGGCACACGCATGAGAGGAAATGGAGCATCTCTCCGCGCAGCACACGCACGAGAGGAAAGGGAGCATCTCTCAGCGTGGCACACGCATGAGAGGAAAGGGAGCATCTCTCCGTGCAGCACACGCATGAGAGGAAATGGAGCATCTCTCTGCGTGGCACATGCATGAGAGGAAAGGGAGCGTCTGTCTGCGCGGCACACGCAAGAGAGGAAATGGAGCATCTCTTAGCGTGGCACACGCACGAGAAGAAATGGAGCTTCTCTCTGTGTGGCACACGCACAAGAGGAAATGGAGCATCTCTCAGCGTGGCACACGCACGAGAGGAAAGGGAGCATCTCTCAGGTGGCACACGCAGGAGAGGAAAGGGAGCATCTCTGAGCGAGGCACACGCACGAGAGGGAAGGGAGCATCTCTCCGCGTGGCATACGCACGAGAGGAAATGGAGCATCTCTCGACGCTGCACACGCAGGAGAGGAAATGGAGCATCTCTCAGTGTGGCACACGCACGAGAGGAAATGGAGCATCTCTCAGCGTGGCACACGCAAGAGAGGATAGAGCGCATCTCTCAGCATGGCACACGCAAGAGAGGAAAGAGAGCATCACTCAGCGTGGCACACGCATGAGAGGAAAGAGAGCATCTCTCAGCGTGGCACACACAAGAGAGGAAGGAGAGCATCTCTCTGCGTGGCACACGTATGAGAGGAAAGAGAGCATCTTTTAGCATGGCACACACATGAGAGAAAAGAGAGCATCTCTCAGCGTGGCACACGCAAGAGAGGAAAGAAAGCATCTCTCAGCATGGCACACGCATGAGAGGAAAGAGAGCATCGTCATCCAAATGTGTGCCAAATGCGAGAGGAGAGAGATATGCCCAAACGCATGCCAAACGCGAGTGGAGTAGGGTAGCAGTCAAGCTGAACCGAAACTTCCCTTGAATGAACAGTACATACAATATCATGCCTGCAAAAGAAAGAAATTCAACAGGTACAATATAGTAGAAAGTTACGTTCAACATTAGATCAAGATATCATTTCAATATGAGATAAACGCATGCATATACAATGCGAGTGAGAAAGTGCATAGCAATGCAAGTGAGAAGATGCACGACAATGCAAGTAAAACAGTGCATAACAATACAAGAGAGAGCATGCGCGACAATGCAAGCAAGGGATGCATAACAATACAAGAGAAAGTATGCGCGACAACACAAGTAAGGCATGCGCGACAACGTAAGCCATGGGGTGCAAAACACATATAAGTATAGCATGCACGACAACGCAAGCCATGGGGCATAAACACATGTAAGTAAAGCACGCGCAACAACGCAAGCAATGTGTATAATAATGCAAAAGAGATGTGCATGAGAATACAAGCATGACGTGTGCGACAACGCATACAGTGTGTGCATAACAATGCAAAATAGATGTGCATGGCAATGCAAGCATGACGTGCGCGACAACGTATATAGTTTGTGCATAACAATGTGAAATAGATGTGCATGACACTGCAAGCATGACATGCGCAACAACGCATATAGTGTGTGCATAACAATGCGACAACAAAGAGAGGCACATATTCAACATAAACATGGTAAAGGCAAGTTATTCGCGATGTTGAGATGCAACTTCAAAACAAGATAAGGCATGCTCAGTGCAAGAGCGAAAAGACGTATAACAAGCGTGCCTATTACAAACATGACAAAGCATTGTAATGCAACATATTCAAAACAATTTCGAATCTCGCAATATACAAAAGGATATGAAAAAGGATACACCTCGTGCGTATCGAGTGCTGCACACGGAAGACACGATTCGGGGCTACCACGAAGGCCGCTTAAGCTTCAAAAGTGTATTTTCTTGTACTTTCTTGAAAGATAAGGGTACCAAACAATAGAACTGACCCAAACAAGGGCATTGGAGGTGCATCGACCACATAGGGAAGTCATCGGCCATCCATCGGCCATAAACAGAGCTTATCGGCCAACAATTTGGCCGATCAGCCAAAAGTGGTAGATTCGGGGCAGTTTTATCCATTCACCTCGGGTCTTTAAATATAGGGTTCCAAACCCTATTTCCTCACTCCTCCTCAGTCGAAAATCACTCCCCTCTCTCTCTAGGTGATTTTTCTCCCTTCGATCCGAGTTTTTCCTTTGTTTTCGAGCCTCCCGCAAATTCTGATTCGCGAAACCCTCTTTGTTTTACAAACTTTCGACCGATTAGAAAGTGATTTCAGTGTCTCCCTCTCGATTTCCACCACTTGGGGTTTGTTTCTCCCAAGTTTACCTTGATTCCCGTGCCCTCTTTTAAGCCTTGTCATTTTACTCCGTTTGTCACCCATCGGGGTTGACTTTCGATTGACTTTTTGCATTTTTTATCCATTTTCCATGCCCTCGACCACTTTTGCACTCTTCTTGAGATGGCGGACGATATTCCACGGGGTGGGACTCCCCCAGAGATGGACACGGATCCTGAGGTTGAGCTCTTACCTCTTAGCGTTCGACCTTTCGACCCGGCGACATACCGGCCCGCGGTACATGTACTGCCTCCCGATAGCATCCGCCAGTTCAGGAGCTACGCACAAGGTGCACCATTGGAGCTCCTGCTACACGAGCTGGAGTCACACCTTTCTTACGACGCAGTTGAGGTATACTCTTCCCCACTTTTATTTTCTACAATGTAGATTGTACGCTTCAGATAGCTAGTACTGTTCTTTAACTGATTGACCCAAACACACTTGTAGATCACATACTTAGTTCACCCCGAGCACAATCACACACAATATCTGTGTCGAGCCGAACACATACACACACACTGCATTTTCATCAATTCTGAACGCATTCAAAATACTGTATTTCTGACACTACTTCGCATCTGTTTGTCTTTCAACACAGGGAGATTCCCATGCCTTCCGGGGGTATGGGAACACCATTGCCCAAGGATGGTAAACGGAGTTGCCCGACGCGGTTCGCCATATCGTCGATCAGGCCGGCTTCGGCACTTTCTGCAAGGGACTCTTGCGCCTCACTGCGAGTAGGCCCCTTCTAGGTGCACTGGTGGAGAGGTGGTGGGACACCACCGATTCCTTCCACCTTTCTGCTGCAGGGAGATAACGATGACTCCCTTCGACTTCTCCATGCTCACCGGCATCGGAGTAGGGGGTGATCCGATTCCCTTTGACACCAACATAGGCGAGTGGGAGGCTGCCAAGATCTTCTTACTTGGTGCTCACCCACCTCTCTCCCGGCCAGGGTTCGTGAGGTATTCTTGGTTCGAGGACCATTTCAGAGTATAGGCGCCGACGACCCATGAGGAAGCGAAGCAGTATGCCCGTGGGTTCATCATATTCTTGCTGGGCACCACTCTTTTCGCCGACCGGGCGAACACAATTGCCCTCTATTTGCTGAGCGCGCTAATGGATATGACGCAGATCTAGCGCTACGACTAGGGTGGCACAGGCTTGGCCACGCTCTACGGATACATAAGTTCTTCATCCCGCCGCAACGGACACCTGCTAGAAGGCTACTGGCGGGCCTAGGAGGTATATTTTCCCTTTCTGTCTTACAGTTTTGCTTTACACTATCTATATACCACACACACTGCACACATGTAATCTGCTTTACACTGGCTGTACACTGTACACACTGTACAATACACTTCACACCGTTCTCTGATATCTGTTTTATCTGCGTTCTGCTTTACGGATAAACATACTCATTCTCGCCTTGTTACACTCTGTAGTTGTGGGTGTATGCCTACTTTCCTAGGCTTGCCCCAGTGCCGGATGTAGAGACACCCCCATGGTTCCATATTCTCATCGATACGATGTGAGGTGTGAGCGGAGGCCGCAAGAGTCTTTCCTGTTCTTCCGCAGATACTTCAACACCATTACCGCAGCAGAGGTATTTCAAACCTTACAGTTTATTTAAGTTTCGCTTTGCATTGTACTTTCAATATCAGATAACAAATTGTACATACTGCCATTTGCAGATCACTTAGGAGCCCTGGACCGTGTTGCTGGAGGTAGTGAGAGATCAGTATGCAGGTACTTGGGAGACTG
Source organism: Camellia sinensis (assembly GCF_004153795.1). Classification (NCBI taxonomy): domain Eukaryota; kingdom Viridiplantae; phylum Streptophyta; class Magnoliopsida; order Ericales; family Theaceae; genus Camellia; species Camellia sinensis. Next base: position 1,070,245 of record NW_021026861.1, read on the forward strand.
TCTGGTTTCGGATTTTGCTGGAGGATCCGATCTGTTGGGAATGCTATTTTGGGGAGCACTTCCTGCGGCAGACCCTCGGCCTTCCAGAGCAGATAGTCCCGAGGCTACCTCCTACCCATACGAGTGCTACCGAGAGGTACACCCTGCAGGAGATGATGGATTTTATTATTGGCTGGGACGTTGACTTTTTCAGAGACGAGGGCGACTACACCGAGTTCATCCAGACTTATCTCATGCGACCTTTGATCGGTGCTCGCCGAGTTGAGAGGGAGAGGCCCGCAGTGCCAATAGGAGGAGTGGGAGTACCAAGGGTGACTCAGGACCACGACAGGAGTGGGTCCCGAAGGGGATAGGGAGTTGAGTGGCCAGCCTTGCCCACCACCATGACATGTCGAGGACAGGGTGGAGAGACTTATCAGATACTCATCGCTCCTCTGCCAGCTGATTATGAGCTCGTCGGAGTTCGCGGCTCGACCCCAGTATGTACTATACTTTTCATTATGTACAGTCATTTTAGTTCATTTGATATCAAAATACTAATGGCTTCAAACACTATTGCAGGCTTCGATTGAGTACACTGGGCAGGCTCTGGAGCTATCAGCCTCAGTGATGGGGATGCTACAGAGGAGCATAGACCTGCTTAGCATCTATGGTATCCCAATGAGTTCTTTCAACCTCAGTCCCAAAACTTTGCACATATGTCCCACACTGATCTGATACATCACATTTATCAATACAGCACTTGATACACTGCACTAACATACCACTCACGGCACTGATGCATTGGTACTCATAGCATTCATACCCTGTAATCATACACTACTCACGGCATTCATACACTGTAATCATACACTACTTTGCATAACATAACTGATGCATTTGCCATTTGTTCTTTCCAGGCCCCATTCCAAATGTCGGCCGCAGGGGGTACTCAAGTAGGACCATCAGTACCTTCCAGAGCAGCATGGGGAGTCGGACGAGGGATAACGATGCACGGCCGGGGCAGACATAAGCGTACTCGTACCGAGGGCAGTTCGCGAGAGCCCGCCCTAGATGATGACGAGTCCAGTGCAGAGGAAGAGTCGTCTCAGGATAAGGCTGGGGATGGCTCAGATTCAGACTCTAACAGTGGAGATCCTGGACCTTCCTCCAGGAAGAAGACCAGGACGGACTCCCGCACTTGAGGCTACCAGCGCCGATCTAGACATTTTGCTACTTTTCTTTTTTTTCTTTATTTTTCTTTTTACTGGTAGTTTTGCACATTGTACTGCCTCAAGCATGTTTTATTTTCTTCAAAATTATGTACTTTTGCAATATGATGGAATGAAACAGCTCTTTTGTTGAAAAAGTGTTGCATTTGTACATTCTAAGCATCCCATTGCATTGCATCGCATCGCATCACACCACATTACATAACAATGTAAATGAGATTGAACTTTGTTTTGAAAACTAAACACTCGAATTGCATTAATCAGGTAGTGAGCCAACTAACAACAAAACAACTCAATAAGTGGAACAAAGAACTTGACAAGCTAACCAAATATAAATACAACTCGATAAGCAAAACAAAGACTTAAAGAATAAAAAAATACAACTCGATAAACAAAAGTACAACAACTCGATAAACAAATTACAGCAACACAGGTGTGACTTCGCAAAATCATCACCGAAAGGCATTTGAAATGGAACCAATCACAAGTTCTCCACATCTTCAATGCATATACAGCTTAGAGAACAAAGGGAGAAGCCATCGGCCAAAGTGAGAGGCCATCGGCCACAAGAAATGGCCATCGGCCAACATTACTAGCCGATCGGCCAAAAAATATGGCCGGTCGGCATTATTTTTGGCCGATCGGCCAACAATAGCAAGAACCTCCAGAATGCTGCCACCTGTCTTCCACTCAACACCTTATCTTCTTCAAAAGCCCCAACTTCGCAGTTTCTCCATTTTAGCTCAATGTTTGTACCAAATGGAAGCATTTCTTGTCTAAAATCTCACAAATTGGATTGCCAACTTGGATGGCTCGAAAAAGTTAAATTTTCAAGGCTTTGGCATAAATGCACTATTCATGTTGAGTCGCACCCCACTGCGTTTTTCGTTCCTTCATGCCGCGGCAGGTTTTGAAATCTGGTAACACACGTCTTTAGCTTTGGTGGACAAGAGATGTGTCCCACTTTCGAGGACTTCCAAGCTTTAATGGAATCCGGGCGCGATGAAGAAATCTTGCCTCAATTTCGCTTCGGCTACATCCAAGCCTTAGGACGGATGTGTGGGCTTACTTTGCATGATGCTCGGTCATTGATTCACGACAGAGAGCTGGACATTCCGAGCTTGATTCGTCAATTTTCTGATGTCGGTGACCGCGGCGATCATCATTGGCGGGTTATCGGCAACAAGCGCTTTGCTTTTACATGCCGTCTCATTTCTTGCTTGCCCCGAACTCCGGAGGGTTTAGCACTCGTTTGATTGAAGTCGCCGAGGGCTTAAAAGAGGGCAAGAGCTGCATCGCCATGACACTAGCTGAGACATTGATGGGTTTAGACGCTTTTCATCGCCGGGAGATGACTAGATTTGCGGGGAGTCCACTACTACTGCAGGTAATGTTTCCTACCCCATCTCACATATATTGCTCACATCACTCAGCCCTCAGGCTCGGTTTTTCGCTCAAAACCTTTTTCTCACTTTTCTCTCAACATACACCTCTCTATTCTTTAATCTCTCATTTTTCATCCCTCCCCACGTGTGGTTGATGGACAAATTGCAGGTTGTGGACTCTTGCCTAGCATACTCAGCTCGCGGCTACTTCTTCTGACGTCGCCTAGTTGATGCCCTTGATGAGGGATGGTGGTTTGACTGGATGTGCAATTTGTCCTTAGACCGCATTGCTTGGGGCTGTCCTTGGCTCAATCTACCGGCAATGAGCTACAGCATGTCCCGGCAGCCTAGGATTCAGTTGATTGCCCTGACACACTGCGTGTTCTACTTTTCTTTCCGATTCCAGCGCCAATTTGGCCATGATCATATTTGCCCGACGGAGGGGATAGAGTACCCAGCTGCATTTCCTGTCCGAGGCACGCAGCTTGCTCGGTACGCCATGGCATGGAGGACGAGAGAGCTTCTGGCCCCCGCTCCCACTTTCAGTTGCACTTTGTCTGATGAGTGCATAGATCGGCTCAATGAAGAGGCACAGATTGGGCCGAACTTGGCATCAGAAACTTCGACCAGCTCTGGGAGGCGGTGCAGGAACACCTGACTATGCCCCAGATTTATTTTCTTTTTATTAGAGCTTTCAAGTTTTCTTTATGAATGTAATGAAAATCAACTTCAATTTGTATGCAAGAGTAGGAGAACACTGTATTGAAATCAATAAAATTGAAAGTTGTGGGTACTGGAAATTTCTCGTTTGGTCCAAAAATGGTCTAAGTTATAAAAGATTAATTTGAGCAAAATCAACGTTTATTAAAACTTTTCAAAATCATTTTCGATATGGATCAGAACTGGACACGCCTGAGATCTATCACTGAGATGCACAACCCTGGATCCCAGCAACTGGAAAGTTGCCCCTAGTCTGAATAGCACTGCACCGGAGATCACAACCGAGCTTTTGAATGCAGAATAGACAAAGATGATCACATGATCACATGAACAAAGTTGATCGGGAAAAAGTTTATGGCTGGACTTTAAGATGAAGTTGCCTATGTATCCCAAAGGTGGGAATCAAGCCTTACGTAGTTCGGCTCAGGTTCACTCGTGTATTAACCCTCACCTTTTGCGCTTTGACTTTTGCCAAGGCCGCCCTTTGCGGGTTTTCAACCTTGCGAGCTCAGTTTTTATAATTTCAAATTTTCTGTGCTCTAACTTTTGCCTAGGTTGCCCTTTCGGGTTTTCGGCCTAGCGAGCCTCTCAGGGGTAATATTTCTTCAACTTGTCCATATTGATCGGCTGTGAGAACTCTAGGCGATCTAGGTCTATCAGAATGACAGCTCCACCCGACCAAATAGACTTAATGATGTAGGGGCCAGTCCAATTGGGTCTGAACTTGCCCCTAGGGTCATGGATGAGGGCTCGGCTATCTTTGAGCACCAAATCTCCTTCTTTCAAATTCCGGGACTTAACCTTCTTCTTGAAAGCCCTGGCAATTTTGTGCCGATAACCTTGAACATGGTACAGTGTTTTCAGTCTTCTTTCATCAAAGAGCATGAGTTCCTCAAATCTGCTCTGCTGCCAATCTGCTTCGGCTATCTGACACTCAGCCAGTACTCGCAAAGACGGAACTTCGATTTTAATAGGTAGAACGGCCTCCATCGCATAAACCAATGAATATGGAGTCGCCCTAGTAGAAGTTCTAATTGAAGTTCGGTAGCCCCACAAAGCAAACGACAGCTTATCTGGCCAATCCCGGTAGGTTTCCACCATCTTCTGCACGCATTTTTGACGGATGCGTGATAACGAGCAAACGGTTGCGGATTAAATTTTTCCAATCCACTTAGTTTTGGACGGATGGCGAATTTGAGGTTCATTTGGCTGCAACCGAACCGTCAAACCGCGAACACCCTTAGTAATTTATAAGATTTTGTGTTTTCGATTTGTTTAAATATTATGTTTTTGTTTTCAATTGAAAAAGAGTTTAAATATTCTGTTGAAAAAAAGTTTTCAACTTGAATATATTTTTTGAATTGAAAAAAATAAACGTATTATTTATCTATATTTTTTGGTTTTTAAATCTAACTCTAAAAATAATAAATAAAAAATATGATATATGCTGGTTGGTTTTTGTTTCTAAAAACATATATAGATGTAACAATGCAGAGACATACAATCTCTACTACTGCTCTGTTCATGGTTTTGGTGGTTTGACTTGTTATTATATTTTAAGAACCACAGATTGTAATACTTTATGTAGATAAATCATGTTGTGATTGTAATATGTGGATGAGGCATGCAATGATCGTGATATTCTAAAGTTTTAAACTTTCTTTCTTTAGATAAGGCATACTGTGATTGTAATACTTTTTTAAGTCATTGACTGTAATATTTTCTTTTTCTTTTTTTTTTTTTTTTTGAGGAAGTGCACAAGTTGAATTATGTTGAAAATTTATAAAATTTTAAACCGCCAAACCGATTCGCATCCATCTGCCAAACCACCAATCCGCTTAATCCACATCCACCGGATTGGCAGACGGATGCGGATTGATTTTCTCCAATCCGCCAATCTAGCGGACGGATGGCAGATTGAAGGTTTTGCAGCCGTAACTGACCCGCGCCCACCCCTACCCATAATGACGGAACCTCAATTTCGATAGGCAGAACAGCCTCCATCCCATAGACCAAGGAATACGGAGTCACCCCAGTAAAAGTTCGAATTGAAGTCTGATAGCCCCACAGAGCAAACGGTAGCTTATCTGGCTAGTCCCGGTAGGTTTCCACCATCTTCTGCAGAATATGCTTGATGTTCTTATTGGCGGCCTCAACTGCCCCGTTGATTTGCGGCCGATATGTAGATGACTTATGAAAAGCCACGTTGTACTTCTCCAACAAGTCGATCACTTCCTTCTTGAAGTGGGAACCATTATCTGAAATAATCACGTTCAGGACCCCGTAGCGACAGATGATGTTGTTCCTGATGAACTTTGCAACGTGCGATGCCTTCAACAACGCATAAGATTGGGCCTCAACCCACTTCATAAAGTAGACGATTAACATAGACACAACCATTCCTGTGCCCACAGCACCTTTCGTTCCTGTGCTCGCAGCACACTCCGTTCATGTGCACACATCACATTCTGCCCCCGCAGGGGCTTTGGCCTTTCTGGCTCTCTCAGAATCCTCGATCCATTCCCGCTCAAACCACTTCAGTGCGGCCTGCTGTTCAGTATCTTCCGTACCCAAACTGCCAGTATTCTGAGCAAAATTCATAACACTGGTGCTCTCCGGCGGTACAAACTGATTCTTGGCCCTTCCGGCCACTGTTGATGTCCCCGTCCCTGACAGACCCTATTCTGGCTGAGATTGCTCAACAATATCCGGCTCGTCGCTGAGCCACCCTGTAGTTTCTGCTGACCCTCCCAAATCAAACCAGTTGACAGTCACGTCCCCTGAGTCCTGTTCGTTGAAAAACTAAAGGTTTGCAATGTCCACTTCCAGATCTGCTAGGTCCTTTAGCCCCTGATTAGGTCCATCCTTTCGTACTACACAAATCTCTGCCCCCACTGGCGATTCCACCGTTGGCTTAGGCTAATTTGCCGGTGTGTTGTAACCGCTCGGTTTGTACATAAAGCTGGCAAACCCCTCAGGCTCTGTATCATCATTCTCATCTGCCTCTACAATCGACCCAATTTTATCTTCGATAGTTACCACCACCGTTTTAGGTTGAGTTTGGGAGATGTCCAACATGCACAAGTCAGTGTTGTTAGGAATGAACACCTCCGGCTTGCGTAGGTGAGAAGGGGTGATATATATGCTAGGGTCGTATAACACAACCCTAGTTTGGATCAGGTTAATGCGTTTGGGAGGCGGAGCTTGGTTATGTGGTGGGAGAGGGTTGGTTGTGACATTCGGTTTCTCCAGAGGCACGATCACCCTATTGTCAAGGAGATCATAAATCTCGTAATGCAATCTATAGCACTAGTCGGTGTCATGACCATGTTGTTGGTGAAAGGCGTAGTACTTCGCCGGGTTATGCGAGAGCGAAAGTTTTTCTGGCAATGGCCGCGGCTCTAGGGCCTTTAACTGCCCTTTCCTGATCAAAACCCCCAAAGCCTTGGACAAAGATATATATAGTGGGGTAAAGGTTCTTTGGCCTCGGGGTGGAAACTTGGTTGTTTGTGAGCTACTTCCGGGCGCACCAGTGAATGGTGTAGCTGTAACGGTTCTTGGGGTGGTAGTGGTGGTGACCATACTCACATCTGAAGCTCTGGCACCTGCAGCACTACTTGTGCATGCATTCGTGTTGCGGTTGAATGCCCTCTTGGGATGGCCTTTCTAATGATCAATGAGGCCCTGTTTCATAGCGTCCTCAATCTGTACCCCTATCTCATGTAGATCTGCAAAGGTGGGGAGGGGGAGGACGATCATCTTCTGCGTGAGCTTGGGCTAGAGGTTGCCCACAGCCATCCGTATTTGGTCCTTGTCAACAGGCCTGATGGTCATCATTGAGGCCTTAGCCCTTCAGCGGGTCAAAAAATCGAAGAAGCTCTCCTTCGGCTCTTGCCTAGTTGTCTCAAGATCACATGTTGTGACCTCGATCTGTAATGAAGCGTAACATGCGATAGTTTTAAGCTAGCACAAACCAAACTACACTACAATGCAGAAAGGATGTAAGAGAATTATGTAATTCTCGCTACATTTCACGCAGAGAATACAGTACCTATGCGGTTCGTCTGGTCGTGCCAGCTTCAAATGAACCGTACATACAATATCGTTCCTGTTCGGTTCCTCTGGTCGTGCCAGCCTCAAATGAACCGTACGTACAATATCGTGCCTGAAAAAGAAAGAGAACTTAACAGGTACAATATCGTTAGATACATGCATAGCAATGCAAGTGAAAAGTGCGTGACAACGCAAGTGAGAGGCTGCATGACAATGCAGGTGGAAAGGGTGCATAACAACGCAACCCGAGTGTGTGCATAACAATGCAATTTGGAAATAGGCATAACAATACTATGAAGGCACAAGCACATATAAGTAAAGTACACGTGACAACGTGTACGATGTGTGGGGGTGAGGAAGGGTATACACATGTAAGTAAAGCACATGCGACAACATTTACAATGTGTAAAGCGCTTGATAAGTATACACATGTAAGTAAAGCATGTGCGACAATGCATGCAATGTGTAAAGTAAGGAATAAAATGTACACATGTAAGTAAAACACGCGCGAAAACGCATGCAATGTGTATAGCAGGAATGAAATGTACACATGAAGTGAAGCACATTGGACAACATGTACAATGTCTGAAAATGAAGGAACTTAAACACATAATAAGTAAAGACACGACGCGACAACGTATGCAATGTGTATAGGAAATGAACACATATAAGTAAAACATAACGCGACAATGCATGCAATCTGTATAGGAAACTTGCACACATATAAGTAAGCATAACGCGACAACGCATGCAATGTGTATCGAAACTTGAACACATATAAGTAAAAGCATAACGCGACAATGCATTGCAATGTGTACAGGAAGGATGCAAGACAATGCGACCTAAGAATGCGAACAACACGGGTGGGCGGGAGGACAAGACAATGCAACCTAAGAATGCGAAACAACGCGGTGTGACGGAGGATGCAAGACAATGAAACCTAAGAATGCGAAACAATGCCGGTGAAGTTGTGCATGACAGTGCAACCTAAGGCGCGACGCATAACATGCCGTATAAGATGGCAAAGTGATATGCGATATTACAAAACAATGTAAATAATATATAATGTATTGAAACAATGAATGATATGCAATTGCATTTGAGATGATCAAACCACAAGCAGTACCAAAGCCACACAAATATCATTGAAGAGGATGGAGATACAACATAAAACTCCGTCTACCATAGAAAGGTGCCGACACCCTCAAACTACAATCCCATAGTGAATAGGCGCATACACATGCAGAACTATGTGTGTGTAAACGGAACACAAAATACAAGTAATTGGGTGGCCATGACCCTGCTGAGGAAAGATCGTGATCCTAAATTGCTGGATGGCACACACTACCACTATAATGCAATGAATGCAAATGGATAAGGCGCGCGGCCAAACGCCGTATCTTGCCTAGGAAAGGCATGGACACACACAAACCACGTTTAACATGGAAACGGTGCCGTCACCCTCAACACTAGGTGCGTACACATAATATCATAACCATGCTTCAACGTGAAAAGTATGGGCACATACTAGACCAAGCTCAACATGGAAAGGCGCAAGTGATAGATGGAGGTGATGCAGTAAATGCATGCAATATGTGCTATGTACAATGCAATATACATGCTAGCTAAAAATGCAATGGATGCAGTGGATAAGGCGTGCGGCCAAACCAAATCTTGCCTAAGAAAGGCATGGACACACAAACCACGTTTAATACGGAAACGGTGCCGTCACCCTCAACACTAGGTGCGTACACATAATATCATAACCATGCTTCAACGTGAAAAGTATGGGCACATACCAGACCAAGCTCAACATGGAAAGGCGCAAACCATAGATGGATATTTAGGGGTGAGCAGCGGATATACCGATCCGCCAAAACCGACCGAATCGAACCAATCCGCCGCATTTTGGACGGATGCGTGATGACATACAATCTCTACTACTGCTCTGTTCATGATTTTGGTGGTTTAAATTGTTAATATATTTTAAGAACCACGTATTGTAATACTTTATGTGGATGAATTATGTTGTGATTGTAATATGTGGATGAGGCATGCAATGATCGTGATATTCTAAAGTTTTAAACTTTCTTTCTTTAGATAAGGCATATAGTGATTGTAATACTTTTTTAAGTCGTTGACTGTAATATTTTCTTTCTTTTTTTTTTTGAGGAAGTGCACAAGTTGAATTATGTTGAAATTTTGTAAAATTTTAAACCGCCACACGGATTTGCATCCATCTGCCAAACTGCCAATCTGCTCAATCCACATCCGCCGAATTGGTGGACAGATGCGGATTGATTTTCTCCAATCCGCCAATCTAGCGGACGGATGGCGAATTGGAGGTTCTGTGGCCGCAACTGACCCGCGCCCACCCCTATGAATAATGCAGTAAATGCATGCAAACTACAATGCAATAGATACAATGAATGTATGTAATGTATGCGATGTACAATGTAATATACATACTAGATGATGCAGTAGAGAAATGCATGACAATGCAAATGTCAATGCAAGCTAGAGAAATGCATGGCAATGCAAATGGAAGCGAAACATGCGTGTCGACGCAAGTGAAGAGTGCACGACAATGCAGGTGGAGGCGAAACATGCGTGTCGACGCAAGTGAAGAGTGCACAACAATCCAGGTGGAGGCAAAACATGCATGTCGACGCAAGTGAAAAGTGTACGACAATGCAGGTGGTATGCATGATAATGCATGTAAGGAAATGCATGGCAATGTACGTTATTGGAATGTACGACAATGCAGGTTAAAGTGCGTAACAACGCAATGCACTAACAAGTGCAGGTAGACTGCACAGGACAGCGCGAATGTAATACAATGCAATGCAAGTGCAGGTGGGATGCGCAAGATAGCGCAAATGAAACAATGTAATGCACAAAACAGTGCGATGCGCAAAACAGCGCGAATGAAAATACAATGCACTAACAAGTGCATATGAGGTGCGCACGATAGCGCGATGTGCAAAATAGCGCAATAATATGCACGCACGATGCAAGTAAGGTGCACAAAATAGTGCGATTGAGGTACGCAAAATAGCGCGATTGAAATGCAATGCACAAAACAGTGCGATTGAGGTGCACAAAATAGCGCGAATGATGCAATGCAATGTAAGGTGCACAAAATAGTGCGATGCGCATGAGAGCATGATGCGTTAGACAACGCGAGTGCACAAGACAGCGCGAATGCACAAGATAGTGCGATGCGCTAGACAGCGCGATGCGTTAGATAACGCGAGTGCACAAGATAGTGTGATGCGCTAAATAGCGCGAGTGCACAAGACAGTGCGAATGCACAAAACAGTGCGATTGCACAAGATAGCACGATGCGCTAGACAGCACGAGTGCACAAGACAGTGTGAATGCACAAGATAGTGCAATGCGCTAGACAGCGCGATGCGTTAGACAACGCAAGTGCACAAGATAGTGCGAATGCACAAGATAGACGATGCGCTAGACAGCGCGATGTGTTAGACAACGCGAGTGCACAAGACAGTACAAATGCTATGAAATGTGAAAATGCACAAGACAGTGCGAGAGAGATACAATGCACCAAAAAGTGCGAGGAAGGTGCACAAAAGAAGTGCGATAAAATGCATCTTCTGTGCAAGTAAGGAGGCATTTTCTATGTAACATGGAAAGCATATTCTATGCAATATTGAAAGCAAAGCATATTCTATGCGAAATCGAAAGCAAGCATATTCTATGCATGAATCATAACGATGTGTGGCACGCATGCCACAAAAGTTCACATTCTATGCAATAGAGGGGCATCAAACATGTACTCTAGTGCCTCCGATTTATCTCGCAAAGGGCTTTACAACACACTCAGCACGAAAAGGGTACACCCTCTGTGTATTGGCAAGAGATAACATCTGCATGTTAAAACCACATGTGTTGCTTGGACTGCCATTCTAACTTGAAGCAGGCTTAAGCTTAGGGTCAAGATACACTCATACTCCAAAGAAAGGCGAGACCTGACAAGATGCACATGGAATGCAGTCTCGGAATTTGCTGAAGTTGAAACATGCTAAGATGCTCCAAATTTTCCCTCTTTTCTCTTGCTTTGCAGCCCGAAACCTATATAGCTTCAGATGGGCCCTTGTTCTACTGTTCTCTCATGACCTGGGTTGAACCATTGCGGTTTATGAAAGAAAGAATCTTGTTTTGCACAAATATGGAGAATGGCACGGCCCTCAGAGCACAAAACAATTTTCTTTTTGAAATTGAGAGATGAGTTCTTAACCGGGCATTGAGCCTACGACTGAACACAGCGCACTATGACTCAACAATGAAAAACAAAAGGTAAACAACCTAAACACATCGAGTAACACTCGGGACGACTCAAAACAAGAATCGAGATAAAATAAAAAGACACGACACTCAGACGTGCACAGCGAGCCTGTTTCACCGGGTATTGTTTCCCATCCTTTCTCACTTGTGATTCTCACATCACTTGGCACTCAATCTCTAGTTTTCTAAAAAGCCCTTTTCTCACTTTTTCTCTCAACGCACATCTCTCTATTCTTTAATCTCTCATTTTTTATCCCTTCCCTGGGTGGTTGATGGATAAACAAGAAATTGCGGGCTCTTGCCCCTAGCATGCTGCTAGATTCTCTTTCTTCTGCTCACAGCCAGTAAGTTCCTCCCACAGAGGGGTTGCACTAAGATGGGGTGTGTAGCAAATTTGCAGCTGATATCGGTTGATGATGCTTTGCTGGGGAGTTTGGACATGATCAGATCTGTCCAGATGAGGAAATGGAATATCTCGATCCATTCCAGTTCGTGCTTCACACTTGGCTTGATACCTCGTTGCTTGGAGGATGTGAGAGCTTTTTGCCCTTTTGCGGTCAGCTTTACTGGTGCCCTTTTTCGGGCGAATACGGTGCCCTTTCCAGCAAGTAGAGTGCCCTTTCTAACAAGTAGGGTGCCCATTCTGGCAAATGCATTGTCAACGGGGAAAAGACAGAACACCTAACTCAACTGTGCCCTAGTTCATCATTTTGACCATTTTTTGTTTTGTTTTCTACTAAAACAATTTTGACCAAAATGAGAGTTAGATTAACACGCTTGTTCAATTTTCTGATTTAAAATCATGCAAGTCAGGCTATGAACACTGAAAATTTTCCTTTTTTGGGGTCCAAGAAATGGTCTAGTTTCAGAAAAATGGGATAATTTTCAAGAGGATCAGTCAACCTTAGTAAAAATTCTCAAAAACCATTTTGGCAAACAGCCACTGCTCAACGAGCACAGAACTTACTCTTGAGATGCACAGCCTCAGATCGGAATGAAAACTGCCCCTTGTCTGAAGGACACTGTATAGCAACGGAAAGTTTTCCCTTGTTTGAATGGCACCGCAGCGCATTGAATGGCAACGGAAAGTTGCCCCTTGTTTGAATGGCACCACAGTGCATTGTAGTTAGTCCTCAGAGTGACGAACACAACCAAACTCTTGGATATAGATAAGGCAAATATGATCAAAACCATTACATGGACACAATCAATTTGGAAGTGCTTATGGCTGGACTTCAGGATGAAGTTGCCTACGTATCCCAAACATGGGAATCAAGCCTTACGTAGTTCCGGTTTAAGGTATACTCGGGTATTAACCTCTCCTTTTGCGCTCTAACTTTTGCCAAGGCCGCCCTTCTGGGTTTTCAACCTTACGAGCTTTGTTTTTTTTTTTTCTTTTCATTTCTTCTTTTTTCTTTTTCATCATTTTTCTTCTTCTTTTTTTTTTTTGCATTTTTCTCTTCTTTTTTTTTTTTTTTTGTTCTTTTTCTTCTTTTTCTTGCTCTAACTTTTGCCTGGGTCGCCCTTCCGGGTTTTCGGCCCAGCGACCCTCTCAAGGGTAAAAGTGTAGCTTTGTCCATGTCAAATGGTTTTGAGATCCTGAAGTCATCTGAATCCAGGAGAATGCCTGCTGTTTGCTGATGATGCCGGAGTCCATCCAACGGGAGGCTGAATTTGCCCCTAGTGTTGTGGATACGAGCTCAATTGTCCTTCCGCAATGTTTTCTTCTTTCCTTCCTTCTGGGATTTGTCATTCTTGCCAGTCTTTGTCTTTGACTCTTCGAGCACCTTTGACATTTTTGCCCCTAGTTCGAGGGTTACTTCTGATCTAGCTTCACAAACTTCTGTTGATGACATTTGATCTTCTTGATCTGACTTCCCTACCTCCAGTTCGAGGGCTGCTTCGAATCTGGCCACACAAGCTTCACAGTGTGGTTGACCGTTGAACATTCTGAGTCCAAGTTCAAGGTTTGAAAGCAAGGGATCAAGTTTCGAGGCTGAAAGCGATCCTAGGCTGCACAATCTCAAGAGCGATTCCACACAATTCTCTACAGGACCGCGCAAAACATTTTTGAAAACTTTTAAGAAAACTACGAATCGCTTGCGCTGAAGACAGTGTAGAACCAGTCTGGATCAAGCCAGGGTCCTTCTCAGTACTCACACTAACAAGCATGATTTCAATCATTAAGGATTTAGCACGCCGCTCTCTCTCATATGATCAAATTTTACAAAACCCGAGGAATTCCTTCCTCTTCGTTTTCATCACAATGTTCAAAAAATTTTGAAAAACTTAGGTCAATACCATGATTTGAAGGCACAGAGGAGCAAGTGAAATGGACTGCTGTTTCACTCAAATTTGCTGGCACAACAGACGCAAGGCAGAAGCAAACACAAGAGTGTGAAAATTCACTGTTGTTCCATTCATAACTTCCGGCGTAAGTGGCTCCAAAAGAAAAACAGACTCAAGAGAAAATAAAAAGACAAACACAAAACAAAACAGTGATGCCTGAGGGAACACCCCCGAAATCACCTGACTCTAACAAAACAGGATTGACTCGATACAACAAGACAGACTCAACAGGATTGACTTGATGTAACGAGACTAACTCAATACAACAAGACAGACTCAACAGGTTTGACTCGATACAACAAGACAGACTCAATACCCAAGTCAGAAAGCATAAAAACCAGCATTCACAAATGCTCAAAACAGTGTGTGCCACACGCCACATCAGGAGTAAACTGAGTGCCGCCTGCAGGTGGTTCATCCCCTGATCACATAACAACACAGGTCCAAAGTACCCGAGGGATATCAAACCCTTCTGAAGCTATGGTTCCAAGACTACTTAGCGAAAGAGAAAACAGACAGCATCTCAGCCTGATTTCATCAAAATAGATTTGGCTCTTTACTGAATTATGCCCCAAAGTTCTGCCTTAAATTTGATACCCTCGGGTAAAATTGATCCCCCAAATACCGATGCTGATGCCCGCGGGCCTGATACCTAGACTTGCAAACTAATACATGCATTCCTGTAAAGACGCACTCTAAAAGCAAATAGCAAACAAGTGAGAGCCAAAACATCCCTATGCTGGGGTAGGGTTTCCCTGTCGTATGTTGTCAGGAGCTAGGGTTTCACTACGCGCGCAGCGGTTTCAAACAACCTATAATCGGGTAAGCAACCTGTCCTAGCTTGGAATGGTCACTATGGATTCCGAATATGCACTAGGTCGAATGGTCAACAAAGGTGCCCCGGTAAAAATCGGGGTTTGTGTTCCCATCGTGGCAGAGCCCGTAACCGGTCAGCCTTATGGCACGCTTAACAAAGCAAGCCTCCGGCAAACCGTTCAGGAATAACAAATGGCAAACATGGTGTCCTAGGCGTACCAATGCAAATGCAATGCAAAGAAACACATAAGTGTAGTCAAAACAAGCTATCATGAGTTCGAGTCAAGTTCTCTAAATCCCCAGCAGAGTCGCTAGAAACTGTAGATGTGCCCGAACGTCCCCGGGGGAAAACCCCGTTCTGTTCATTTTGGCTCACTACAGTTCAGGACTGAATGTCACAGTTCTTAATCTAATCTCGTAGAGTGCAATGCAAGACCGATGAATCATCAAAGAGTCCAAATCTAACAAATCGTTTTGAAAAAAATATTTTTAAAAATAAGTGCCAAACATGGACTGCTTTGCCAGATATAGAGTCGCCACCTAAATATTTTATTTTTGGGAAATTTAGGAAACCCTGACTGGTTGCCTAAGGCCATATGTCCGTCATCACCAAAGTTGCCTCTGCTCGGAAACTTGGGTACGATTGGGGAAGGTCAGCTATGAGCACCCCCGCTCGCCCGATCAAAGATCGACCACTACTAAACATGATATTTTGTTTTGAAAACATATGTGTTCTTATTCCGGTTATTAGCTTAGATTTACTACGTGATACGCACAACATACAAGTATAGATTAGATCGCCTGAATTAGAACAACACATCTCATGTTTGTTTATTTTGAAAATAGTTTGATGGTGCTACCCGCAAGTAGGCTAAGACGTGGATTTGCCACCCTCGGGTGGGCTTAGAAAACGTGATGGTTTGCCACTCTCAAGTGGGCTTAAAACTCATAATCAATACATTATTCCAATTCAGATAATCCAACCTTCACCCACAGGCATTCAGGCAGTTATATCACATAAGCACATAGCCTTATGGTAAGCATGCTATAGTGGCAGTCACTCACACACATGCAAGGATGCTAAAGCATAAACACTTACCGAGTACTCCAAGCCAAAACAAAAGCTATGTTAGGAATCCATGCATGATCCTAACTATACAGAAATGCCTAATGCAACACATGCAAAATGCAACTATAGTATGCTCGGCTATTCTAAGGATGACATGTGAAATGCTACAACTAACAAGTATTCAACTCGGAATTGAAATACAAATGCAGTTAGTATGATGCGCCGAGCCCGGTGCATGCAAGTTCACAAGTAGAGCATTTCCCTCCCAAGTTGTATCCAACAGACACAGATCAAAAGAACATGCATACATTTATATGTGTACATAATTGTACTTGCATTATTGCATACATATAATATATAGGAATATACTTCGTGATAACTACATACATATAGCAGCCTTGTCAATAAACCTAATAGCATGAAGTAATTACGCACAAATATGGAGCCATCCCAACCATGTATTGGAAGCATACCATGTGTTAAAAAGATCATAACCAGAAGCAAGAATGAAAAACATTAAGCATCTCAAGAAAGTAACACAAAATATTTCCGATACCTATAACAGTAAAATATATATAATAAAAAAGCACAGATGATATATAGGTTTCTGATCCAAAGTACAGAAACTGTCTAACTAGTCACTTCAGCTACCACAATCATCAAGGAACTTATGCCCAAATAATCATTGAAATGAAGAAGTGCCAAACATGGACTGCTTTGCCAGATACAGAGTCGCCACCTAAATATTTTATTTTGGAAAAATTTAGGAAACCCTGACTCGTTGCCTAAGGCCACGTGTCCGTCATCACCAAAGTTGCCTCGGCTCGGGAACTTGGGTACGATTGGGGAAGGTCAGCTATGAGCACCCCCGCTCGCCCGATCAAAGATCGACCACTACTAAACATGATATTTTGTTTTGAAAACATATGTGTTCTTATTCCGGTTATTAGCTTAGATTTACTGCGTGATACGCACAGCATACAAATATAGATTGGATCGCCTGAATTAGAACAACACATCTCATGTTTGTTTATTTTGAAAATAGTTTGATGGCATGTGAAATGCTACAATGCCTAATGCAACACATACAGGAATGCAACTGCAATAGGCTCGGCTATTCTAAAGATGGCATGTGAAATGCTACAACTAACAAGTATTCAACTCGGAATTGAAATACAATGCAGTTAGTATGATGCACCGAGCCCGGTACATGCAAGACGAATGAATGGATGCAAACATGCGACAATAAGTATGCTAATTGAAACATGCCCTAATCTAACCATTGAAAGCTGGTAAATAAAAGGGAGAAAGACGTGAGGTTGGAAGACATACACACACGCAACACACAAAAAAAACCCAAATAGACTTGCATATTTTCTCAGCAGCACAATGTCCCAAACACAACATAACATACTTATATGACTAACCTACAAAAACAGTGCTTCTAAATCTTCCAATTAAGCTAAAAAAAAAAAAAAACCCAAATAGACTTCAATTTACCTCTATTGTTTTTCTCACCAAAGCTTATGATCAAGAAACATAAATACTGCTTATAAATCTACTAATTAAAGCTAAGAATCAACATATAGAACAGTGATTTTCATCACCTTCAGGTACTAATAGTTTTATAGAATTGATTTAGAGAGAGAAAGTGAAGTAACCTGTGTGCGACCGAAGGAGCCAATGGGATGCCACCGGCCAAGGTAAAGATCCACCGGCCATTGATAAATTGTCATCGACCAGTTGTGAAGCCATCGGCCAGATATTTTTGGTCAGTCGGCACTGTATGTAGTCGGTCGGCCAAATATTCCTGCAGAATCCTGTTTTGACAGCAGCAGAGGATAGACAGTGCATGTCAAGGAAATTTCAAAGCAATGTGTGCATGGCCACTTTCCCTATCATTCTATAGACTACAGGGAGTGTGGCCCTTGGCCCTCGGGCCACCAACCACGCATTTCAATGCATGATGACCAAAGGCACAAATCTTGCAAATTAATGTAAATGAATGCAACAAACGAGTGAATGCTTCACGCCCTATCATGTTGAGATCAAGGGCATCGGCGACCGAGGATTGAAACGTGTTTCATCACTTTGAGTACGAACACACCTCATTCCCCATGTTTGGTTTGACACCCCAAACCAAACATAATGCAATGTATGTATGCAATATGGCTCAAGTGTACAAAACAGCATCAAGTATGCAATATGAGGCTAAGTTAGCAAAACATGCCAAATGCAACGCAACCTATACTTGCAAATATGCAATATGCCAAGCATGCAAAATGCAATGTAGCAAATATGGAAAAATATGCAATGGAACTAGCATGTGCCAACACACAATGCACCAAATATGCAACAAACGTGCGACGAACATGTAATGGTGGACTTAAACTGCAAAGGGCAAACCTCAACCTTGCCATAAACAGTGGCCAAAAGTGATGGAAATGATGGACAAATGCTTATGCAAACATACACACCAATAGGCCTAAAACTAAGGCATAAAAGGGAGCATGCCACCACAACTATCATGACCACACATCGCATGGATTATGCAACCAAAAACAGAGTTTCAATGCGTCAAAATGTACCCCAAAACCCACTGATATGGCAGCCCAAGGATTTAAACAAAAAGGCATACACCAAGGACTCAAACATGGAGCATAGGACCACAACTCTTCAAGGCATTGAAAGGGTAATCAAATGCAAGCATGTAAGCATAAAACATGGACTGAAATGGCATGATAAGTGATTCCAAATCACTGAAATAGCCTAAGTAATGCATGCTAAAGACTCACACACCCAAAGCCAACAAGCTAAAATGCAAACAGGCTATACAAAGTATGGAGAGCATGACCAAATTAACACCCAACAGAGCTTGAACATGATAAAACATGACCAAAAACATCACAAAGCTAAGCCAAAACATGCAAGCATGGTGATCCAAATGCAAGATTCATCTCTAGGAAAAATAGAGGAATGCAAGGCAAGTGTATGGTGCATGCAAGGGGTCAATGACCCAACATGGAACAGAGGTAAAACAAGCTAGATAAACACCAAATAACATCTGAAATAAAGCCAAACAAAGCTAGGCATGCATGCTACCTTTATGAGCCAAAAAACACAAGCATATGAGACAAAAAGGGAAAGGGGTGTCTCTCCCCTATGCAAGACCTCAAAACCCATTCACCACCACTGAAAATCCTCTGGATTTCAATGGTGAGAAGGCCAATACACAAAAGTTCTCAAAGCTTAAACAAAGAAGGCACAAAAGGGCCAAACAAGGCCTAAGAAGGGGAGGTCGACCCCAAACACAAAAATGACCTTAATGAAACATCTTAAACATGAAAAATTAGAACTTTTATCAGTTATACACAAAGCTCAAAACAGCATTCAAAGTAGGTTAAGAGCTAGTGCAAGAATGGGGAATATAAAAGCAATAGTGCTCACCCTTGAAGAACACTTCAAGAACCAAAACTCCAACCCCCTTTTTTGATAAAAACCAACTCAAAAGCTCCAAAAACAACCTCTCAACACCTCAATAACCAAGGTATGGTGTAACACTAGGTGTCTTAGTGCAGAACTAAGGACAAAACTCACTTTTGGACACTCTAACACACACAAATGTAGAGAGAGAGAGGGAGATGTAGAGAGAGAGTGGTATGTATATCATATATATCTCTGATTTATTAAACCTCTTCAAAGGAGAAAAGAGGCCTTCTTTTATAGAGAAAGACAAAGGCCTAAACTCCAACCCCCTTTTTTGATCAAAACCAACTCAAAAGCTCCAAAAACAACCTCTCAACACCTCAATAACCAAGGTATGGTGTAACACTAGGTGTCTTAGTGCAAAACTAAGGACAAAACTCACTTTTGGACACTCTAACACACACAAATGTAGAGAGAGAGGGGGAGATATAGAGAGAGAGTGGTATGTATATCATATATATCTCTGATTTGTTAAACCTCTTCAAAGGAGAAAAGAGGCCTTCTTTTATAGAGAAAGACAAAGGCCTAAGCTTCTTAGAGAAGCTAAAGCAAAGGGGTCAACGCTTCTTAAAGAAGCTAAGGCAAAGGGGTCAAGGCTTCTTGAGGAAGCCAAGACAAAGGTCCAAGCTTCTTGAGGAAGCTAAGACAAAGGGTCAAGCTTCCTCAAGAAGCTAGAGCAAAGGGTGCAAATGGTGCAAATCCTCCATACACGTGTATGGAGGATTGGTATATGCACTCCAGCTGGCATAGCTGGCATGCACAATGCCTAGAAAAGCAAAAAGGAGGTACCTGCCAGAAAAAGAGACAATCAGCCAAATAAATGGCCGATCGACCAGATATCCATGTCGACCGACCAAATATTTGGTCGGTAGAAAAAAAGCAAGGCCGGTAGCTTTGTGCCTCGGCCGGTGGGTTTAAGGGATGGCTAACAAGCCACTTCCTACCCTCAGGTGCAAAAACTACAAGTCCTTGGTCCACAGCCAAGCACAAAATAGTCAAGTCGAGAGATCCTAAGGCAAGACACGCAGCGAAGTCCTTCAGGATCTCAAAACGAACACGAACATGGATGATCACCGAGTGTTCAAACGATGACGTCCGAGTCTTGAGGACGGTCAAAAATGGAGTGTCTATAGTTGCCCCTCTTTGACAGAACTCAAAAGTCATAACAATGACAGGAGTGAATGTCAAAACCCAGAGATGACCCATTTTTGACAAGGCCGAAGACTTAGACAAGCTTTGCCCCCAATCTTCGTCTATGTAGGCAAGACATAGGTCGTCGTCTTACCACCACATACCATCGGCAGCCAACAGACATCTGTCCAGTTCCATTACAACCATTCTTGTGCCCACAGCACCTTCCGTTCCTGTGCCCGTAGCATGCTCCGTTCTTGTGCACACAGCACATTCTGCCCCGCAGGGGCTTTGGCCTTTCTGGTTCTCTTAGAATCCTCGATCCTTTCCATCTCAAACTACTTCAGTGCGGCCTGTTGTTCAGTATCTTCCATACCCAAGCTGCCCGTATTCTGAGCAAAATTCTTAACACTGGTGCTCTTCGGCGGTGCAGACTGATTCCCGGCCCTTCCGGCCACTGTTGATGTCCCCGTCCCTGACAGACCCTATTCTGGCTGAGATTGCTCAACAACATCCGGCTCGTCGCAGAGCCACCCTGTAGTTTCTGCTGACCCTCCCAAATCAAACCAGTTGACAGTCACGTCCACTGAGTCCTGTTCGTTGAAAAACTAAAGGTTTGCAATGTCCTCTTCCAGATCCGCTAGGTCCTCTAGCCCCTGATTAGGACCATCCTCCCGTACTACACAAATCTCTGCCCCCACTGGCGATTCCACCCTTGGCTTAGGCTGATCTGCTGGTGTGATGTAACCACTTGGGTTGTACATGAAGCTGGCAGACTCCTCAGGCTCTGTATCATCATTCTCATCTGCCTCTACAATCGACCCAATTTTATCTTTGATAGTCACCACTACCGTTTCAGGTTGAGTTTGGAAGATGTCCAACATGCACAAGTCAGTGCTGTTAGGAATGAACACCTCCGGCTTGGGTAGGTGAGAAGGGGTGATATATATGCTAGGGTCGTATAACACAACCCCAGTTTGGATCAGGTTAACGCATTTGGGAGGTGGAGCTTGGTTATGTGGTGGGAGAGGGTTGGTTGTGACATTCAGTTTCTCCAGAGGCACGATCACCCTGTTTTCAACGAGATCCTAAATCTCGTGATGCAATCTATAGCACTGGTCGGTGTCATGACCATGCTGTTGGTGAAAGGCGCAATACTTCGCCGAGTTATGGGAGGGGGGAAGTTTTTCTGGCAATGACCGCGGCTCTAGGGCCTTCAATTGCCCTTTCCTGATCAAAACCCCCAAAGCCTTGGACAAAGACATGTATAGTGGGGTCAAGGTTCTTTGGCCTCGTGGTGGAAACTTGGTTGTTTGTGAGCTACTTCTGGACGCACCGGTGAATGGTGTAGCTGTAAAGGTTCTTGGGGTGGTGGTGGTGGTGACCATACTCACATCTGAAGCTCTGGCACCTGCAGCACTGCTTGTGCCTGCATTCGTACTTTGGTTGAATGCCCTCTTGGGATGCTCTTTCTCATGATCAATGAGGCCCTGTTTCATAGCATCCTCGATCTGTACCCCTATCTCATGTAGATCTGCAAAGGTGGGGAAGGGGAGGACGATCATCTTCTGCGTGAGCTTCGGCTAGAGGTTGCGCACAACCATCCGTATTTGGTCCTTGTCAACAGGCCTGATGGTCATCATTGAGGCCTTAGCCCTCCAGCGGGTCACAAAATCGAAGAAGCTCTCCTTAGGCTCTTGCCTAGTTGTCTCGAGATCACGTGTTGTGACCTCGATCTGCGTATTGTAGGAGTATTGAGCTACAAAGGCCTCAGCCATCTCCTCCTAGTTCCTCTTAACAGATTCCTCCAATTTTGCGTACCAAATAGCCGCTACACCCGACAGGGTCCGACCATACAGGGAAAGCTTCTACAATCTGGAGAGGCCCATTGGCCTTAGTATATCCGATAATAGCTGCAAATGCACCATAGGATCCCTAGACTCATCGAAACGGTCTATGTGCGGCATTTTAAATCGATCCAGCAGAGTCACGGCTGAGTCGGTATACCCATCCTCTATATCCGGGATGGATTTCACGCCCTAAGACTTCTTCAACAACTTTTCTAGCTTACTCACTTTTAGCGCTGTGTGGTTCACCTTGAACTCAAACGGTGTATCCCCCAGGTTGGTCTGTGCTTTGGATAGCTGGGGTAGGATTGGGGGCGGAGCCGACCCTGTTGGAGTGTCCGTATTGTCCTGGATGTGTGCTGTCTCCCCAAGTATTGGAATTCTTGGTGGGGGAGGAGCTGGGTGCGAAGCAGATGCTCCGGCTTGCTGTGGTCATTGTTGTTGCTGAAGTCTAGTAATCAACTCTGCTTGTTGAGCCATAACCTCGGCCTGGCGTGTGGCAAATTCTGCATGACGGGCAGCATCCTGCTGCATGGCTTGCATACTCTCCTGGAGCTGACGCATCATCTCTTCCATGGATGCCATAGGGTGTTGGTCTATCTGAACAACTGGTATATCTGTCCCTGCAGTAGAAACTGAGACCTCAGCTTGACTGTTCACTGGTGGAGTGGACCACTGATCTGGCGACCGTTGTACCGATACACTGTGCCTTTTTGACCTCCGTCTGGTAACCGGGGGTAAAAAAAGGAACACTGCATGTCCGTCTATTAGATCGGTAGATCGATTAAGTCTTCGACCTCTAACCCACAGTGCTCAGGGAATATCTGTCTGGTCAGAAGCAATGGTGCTAAACTACCTTGCAAAATGATAAATAAAGCATAATAAGGAAATAATGAACAGAAAAACAAACAGCATAACAGCTTAAATAAAGACAACACCCAGTTGGCAAACACAAGCTGAAAGAACTGTTCTCAACCACTGATCACTGTTCTCAAATCACTACCCCAAATCTGAATCTGATACCCGCAGGTAAAACTGATTCCCAAATACTGATGCCCGCAGACCTGGTACCCAGACTTACAAACTGATACATGCATTCTTGCAGAGACGCATTCTAAAAGCACATAGCAAGCAAGTGAGAGCCAAAACACCCCTATGGAGGGGTAAGGTTTCCCTGTCCTATTGTCAGGAGCTAGGGTTTCACTACGCACACAGTGGTTTCAAAC
This sequence comes from Camellia sinensis, assembly GCF_004153795.1. NCBI lineage: Eukaryota > Viridiplantae > Streptophyta > Magnoliopsida > Ericales > Theaceae > Camellia > Camellia sinensis. The sequence goes on from NW_021026861.1 coordinate 1,093,849, forward strand.
AACCTATAATCGGGTAAGTAACTCGTCCTAGCTTGGAATGGTCACTACAATTTTTGATATGCACTAGGTCGAATGGTCAAAAAGGGTGCCCCGGTAAAAACCAGGGTTTGTGTTCTCGTCGTGGCAGAGCCTGCAATCAGTCAGCCTTATGGCACGCTTCTCGAAGCGAGCCTCCGGCAAACCGTTCAAGAATAGCATACGACAAACACGGTGTCCTAGGTGCACCAATGCAAATGCAATGCAAAGAGACACATAAGTGTAATCAAAACAAAATATCATGAGTTCAAGTCAAGTTCTCTAAATCCCCAGCAGAGTCGCCAGAAACTATAGACGTGCCCAAACATCCCGGCCCCGCACGCGAAATGGCGCGAAATCCGTTTTGTTCATTAAGCTACTACAGTTCGGACTCAATGTCACGGTTCTGAATCTAATCTCGCAAAGTGCAATGCAAGACCAATAGATCACCAAAGAGTCCAAATCTAGCAAATTATTTTGGAAAACTGACTTTTATAAAGAAGTGCCAAACATGGACTATTTTTCCAGATACAGAGTCGCCACCTAAATGTTTTATTTTTGGAAATTTAGGAACCCTAACTCATGCCCAAGGCCACGTGTCCGTCATCACCAAAGTTGCCTCGGCTCGAGAACTTGGGTACGAGAGGGGAAGGTCATGCAATGAGCACCCCGCTCGCCCGATCAAAGATCGGCCTTTACTAACATGATATGCTGTTTTTGAAAACACATGCGTTCTTATTCCGGTTATTAACCTAGAATTACTATGTAATGCGCAAAACATACAAGTATTGACTAGATCGCCTAAGTTGGAACAAAACATTTCATGTTCGTTTGTTTGAAAGTGGTTTGAAGATTGCTACTCACAAGTAGGCTAAGTCGTGGATTTGCCACCCTCGAGTGGGCTTTAGAAAACATGATTTTGCCACTCTCACGTGGGCTTAAAACTTGCATTTCGATGAATTGTTCCAATTCAAACAATCCAATCTTCATCCATAGGCATTCATGCAATTTAAACATTTAAGCAGTTAGCCTCATGGCAAGCATGCTATCATGGCAACACTCACACTCATGCAAGATGCTAAAGCATAAACACTTACCTAGTACTCCGCCAAAACAACAACTAGTTAGAAATCATGCATGATCCTAGTTTATGTTAAGATGACTAATGCAACACATGCAAAATGTAACTAGAAATAGGCTCGGCTACCTAGAATGTCATGTGAAATGCAACTTGATAATCATGTATTTAAATCGATATTGAAATACAATGCAGTTTGTATGATGCGCCGAGCCTGGTGCATGCAAGACAGATGAATGGATGCATGCATGCGAAGCATAACTATGCTAATTGAAATATGCCTTAAAACTAACCATCGTAAGCGGTTAAATAAAAGGGCGAGAGACATGGGGGTTGGAAGACATTCATCACACACATGTACGCTTATTACAATAGTTGGCCCTCTCGACGGAAGGTCCGAATAATAAACTAACTAGCTACGCTAAGCTAATTAATTACAAACCAACTAATTAACTAATTAATTATTACAAAACAAATCAAATGACTAAATTACATGAACTAATCATAAATACTGAAATGGCCTCGCGGGTGATGAAGAGATGCATGCTCGGTCGGCTTCGCTCGGAAATCCGTTGCCATGCCTCATGTTGCCTCTGTTTGCACTGTTTTGCACCTCTGAAAAATATGCCAACTTCTGTGATGCATCTGACCTACCTCATGGACATTTTGAGAGGTCATCGGCCGAGAAGGGTGGCCATCGGCCAGTAGATAATGGTCATCGACCAAATATGAGGCTATCAGCCAAATATTTCTAGCCGATCCACACACCAGATAGCCGATCGGCCATCTTTTCCTGCAAACTGCTCCTTTTACTATAGCAGGGTACAAACAGAGGCATGGCAATACATTTGCAAGAAAATGTTGTGCAACTACACCCCTTATCATGTTTGAAGCTCAAAGGAGTGTAGTGCCCGACTCTCGAGCCATCAATCACGCATTTCGATGCATGATGGCCAAAGAGGTCGAGTCGCACAATTTAATGTGAATGAAATGCACAAAAACACATAAGGGACTTTAACCTCCATCATGTTTGATCACGAGGCAAGGCGATCGAGAATTGAAGCACTTTTCATCACTTCAAGTATGAAATGTCCCTCGTTCCTCGTGTTTGGTTTAACCCCCCAAACCAAACACAATGCAATCCATGCAACATGGAGATGCTATGCAATGCAACATAAGCATGCCAAATACAATGTAACAAACATGCAAAATGCAATGCAACCTAATCATGCAAACATGCAATGTATCAAGCATGCAACAACATGCAAAAATCATGCAATGTGACAAGCATGCGATAATATGCAATGCGACAAGCATACAACAACGACAAAATGGAACAAGCATGCAACAACATGCAAGATGGACTTAAACCAAAATGGACAAACCTCTGCCATGCCCAAATTAGTGGCCAAAATGATGAAATGATGGCATGAAATGCAAGACAAGCATGTATGCCAATTGGCCCAAGAATTAAGGCATAAGGAGGACAACTCTCAAGAACACTTAAAGAATGAAAGGCATGCAAATGTGACAACACTACATGCTCTGAAATGATGTCAGGAATGATACCAAATCACATACATAATCACAAGCATAGCATCCATGAGGCTCAAAGCTCAAGGCTAACAAAGGGATTTACACCATGGCCATACAAAGCAAGCCCCAAAGGGCCAAGGGCAACCAAAATAGTCCCAAGACAAGTCAATACAAGACCAAAAGCATGCTTGAACCTAGCTAACACAACCTAGAACAAAAGACCAAAAGCATGAAGCATGCAAGGCTAATAAAGGGGCATTACACTACACCTATCCAAACCAAGCATGGCATGACTTAACCAATAAAAATCAGAGTTATGGCATGTCAAAATAAGCCCAAAAACCCACTAAGATGGCATCCCAAAAGCTTAAGTAATAAGACATGCAAAATGACCCACTCATAAGGCATAAAGCACCAACTCTTCAAAGCATTGAAAGAATGGTAAAGGCAAGTGTATGACCATGAAACATGCACTAAAATATCATTTCAAATGATGCCAAATCATGAGACTAGTCTAAGCAAAGCATGCTAGTGGACTTGATACACAAAGCTAACAAGCTAGAATGCACTATGGCTATACAAAGCATGGTATGCATGACCAAGACAACATAAATCAGAGCTTAAGCATAGTAAAACAAGGCTAAATGCTTTTTTGAGTTGAGCCAAAACATGCAAGAATGATGGTCCAAATACAAGATGCATGTTACGCTAGCATGCAAGATTGATCTACAAGTATGTGAAGCATGCAAGATGCTGTCAAACCAACTTAAAACAGAGTTGAAGCATGCTAAAATAACACCAAAAAGTTGCTGAAATGGAACCAAAACATGCTACCATTATGAGCCATTTATACTAGCATACAAGACACAAAGAGAGGGGGATGTCCCTCTCCTATTTAGGACTCTAAAACCACCTTTCCACCACGAAAAATCCTCTGAATTTCAGTGGTGAGAATGTCAAAACAAGGTGGTTCCATAAGCTTAAAAGGAAGGCACAAGACAAGACCAAACAAGGCCTAAGAGGGGGTAGACAACCCCCGAACAAAGTAGTGACCTTAAACAAACATCACAAGCATGAAAAATCAGAACTTTTTACAGTAGAAAGCTAAGCTTAAATCAGCACGCAAATAGGTCTAAAAGCTTAAGCCAAAACAAGGGATTAAAAGATTAGTGTCTCACCCTTGAAGAACACCTTCAAGAACACAACTCCAGCAGCTTTTCTGAGTTCAAACCAACCGAAAAACACTAAAACCAACTCCTCAGTACCTCAGCAACAAAAGGATGGTGTTCTAGTAGGTGTTTGTGTGCAATAGTATGAAGATTTTACACTTTTGAGCACAAACAAAGGTAAATGAAGAGAGAGAGGTAAAATATAGTTTGTGTGCAATAGTATGAAGATTTTACACTTTTGAGCACAAACAAAGGTAAATGAAAAGAGAGAGGTAAAATATAGAGAGAGATATATAAATTCTATCCCAAATTTTCAGAACCTCTGGAAAGGGAGAGGGGCCTTCCTTCTTATAGAATTTCAATTCTCAAGCTTGTTGAACAAGCTTGAGTCTTGATTCAATCCCTCCATACACGTGTATGGAGGATGAGAATTGTGCTCACCAGCTGTCACAGCTGGCACAAAAATATCTGCAAAAGCAGGTGGAAAGGTCTCGGCCAAGTAATATGGCCGATCGACCAAAAAGAGTGCTGATCGGCCACCACTTAGGGCCGATGGCAAGAAAACAAGGCCAATGGCACAACGCCTTAGCCGATGGGTTGCAGGGATGGCCAACAAGCCACCCTCTTTCCTCAAAAGCAAAACCCACAAGTCCTTGGTCCACAACTAAGCACAAAACAAACAAGTTGAGAGATCCTAAGGGATGGCGCGTAGCTGAGACCTCCAGGAACTTAAAACGAACACGAGCATGGATGATCATCGAGTGTTCAAACGATGACATCCAAGTCTTGAGGACGGTCAAAAATGGGGTGTCTATAGATACAGAGGGCTAAGGAAAAGCTCACTGAGGAGGCCTGCCCATGCGAGAACCGTGGATTTAAGCACGGGTGGATCAAGGCTCTCCAAGCCGTAGAGGCTCTCCGGGTAACAGGCGTTGATTCAACGTCGCCATTGTATCAGAGTCGTCATTTTCCCTTTGCGGCCTTCGAAGTCGAGAAGAGCGATAACGAGGGGGATGGCGAATAAAATTAAACATATTGTACCGCTCTAATCATAGATTTGGAGCGAATTATGTATTTATCCACTAATTCAATAAAACGTATTATTTTACATGCTTGCATGTTGTTTCAGTTTATGTTTAAACATCTTATCAATCCACATTCTTCTTTCGTCAATTGCATTTATGCTTGTTAATCATCTCGTGAAACACCCACCGAATCCGGATGCTCACTTAGCCCGAAAGTGTCTTCCACTGATAGGGCTCCGAATTCGAAGGCTTTCAATCTTGGCCACTCTTGAGATCCACAAAGGGCGCTCCGAATCCGGAGGCTTATTCGGCCCAAAAGTGACATGCACTCATGGGACTCCGAATTCGGAGGTTTATAACATGGCCAATCGTAATATCCACGAAGGGCGCTCCAAATCTGGAGGCTTCTTCAGCCTAAAAATGACGTGCACTCATGGGGCTCCGAATTCGGAGGCTTATAACTTGGCCAATCGTGATATCCATGAAGGGCACTCCGAATTCGGAGGCTTATTTGGCCCAAAAGTGACGTGCACTCATGGGGCTCTAAATTCGGAGGCATATAACTTGGCCAATCGTGATATCCATGAAAGGCGCTTCGAATCCGGAGGCTTATTCGGCCAAAAAGTGACATGCACTCATGGGGCTCCGAATTTAGAGGCTTATAACTTGGCCAATCATGGTATCCACGAAGGGCGCTCAGAATCCGAAGGCTTATTCGGCCCAAAAGTGACATGCACTCATGGAGCTCCAAATTCGGAGGCTTATTACGTGACCAATCGTGATATCCACGAAGGGCATTCTGATTCCGGAGGCATATTCGGCCCAAAAGTGACATGCTCTCATGGGGCTCTGAATTCAGAGGCTTATAACTTGGCCAATCGTGATATCCATAAATAGTGCTCCGAATCTGGAGGCTTATTCGGCCCAAAAGTGACATGCACTCAAGGGGCTTCGAATTCGGAGGCTTATAACTTGGCCAATCGTGATATCCGCGAAGGACGCTCCGAATCCGGAGGCTTATTCGGCCCAAAAGTGACGTGCACTCATGGGGCTCCGAATTCGGTGGCTTATAGCTTGGCCAATCGTGATATCCACGAAGGACACTCCGAATCCTGAGGCTTATTCGACCCGAAAGTGAGAGGCTACTAACTTGGCCAATTGTGATATCCATGAAGGGCACTCCGAATCCGGAGGCTTATTCGGCCCAAAAGTGACGTGCAGTCGTGGGGCTCCAAATTCGGAGGCTTATAACTTGACCAATCGTGATATCCACGAAGGTCGTTTCGAATCCGGAGGCTTATTCGGCCCAAAAGTGACATGCACTCACGAGGTTCTGAATTCGGAGGCTTATAACTTGGCCAATCGTGATATCCATGAAAGGCGCTCCGAATCCGAAGGCTTATTCGGCCCAAAAGTGACGTGCACTCATGCGGCTTCGAATTTGGAGGCTTACAACTTGGCCAATCGTGATATCCACGAAGGGCGCTCTGAATCCGGAGGCTTATTCGGCCCAAAAGTGACGTGCACTCATGGGGCTCTGAATTCGGAGGCTTATAGCTTGGCCAATCGTGATATCAACGAAGGGCACTCTGAATCTGAGGCATATTCGACCCGAAAGTGAGAGGCTACTAACTTGGCCAATTGTGATATCCACGATGGGCACTCCAAATCCAGAGGCTTATTCGGCCCAAAAGTGACGTGCACTCATGGGGCTCCGAATTCTGCGGCTTATAACTTGACCGATCGTGATATCCACGAAGGTCGTTTCGAATCCGGAGGCTTATTCGGCCCAAAAGTGACATGCACTCATGGGGCTCTGAATTCGGAGGCTTATAACTTGGCCAATCGTGATATCCATTAAGGGCGCTTCGAATCCGGAGGCTTATTCGGCCCAAAAGTGACGTGCACTCATACGGCTTCGAATTCGAAGGCTTATAACTTGGCCAATCGTGATATCCACGAAGGGCGCTCCGAATTCAGAGGCTTATTCGGCCCAAAAGTGACGTGCACTCATGGGGCTCCGAATTCAGAGGCTTATAGCTTGGCCAATCGTGATATCCACGAAGGGCACTCCGAATCCGGAGGCTTATTGGACCCAAAAATGACATGCACTCGTGGGGCTCCAAATTTGGAGGCTTCTAACTTGGCCAATCGTGATATCCACAAAGGGCGCTCCGAATTCATAGGCTTATTCGGTCCAAAACTGACGTGCACTCATGGGGCTCCGAATTTGGAGGCTTGTAACTTGGCCAATCGTGATATCCACTAAGGGCACTCCCAATTCGGAGGCTTATTCTGCTCAAAAGTGACATGCACTCATAGGGCTTCGAATTCGGAGTTTTATAACTTGACCAATCATGATATCCACGAAGGGCATTCCGAATTTGGAGGCTTATTCAGCCCAAAAGTGACGTGCACTCATGGGGCTCCGAATTCGGAGGCTTATAACTTGGCCAATCCTGATATCCACGAAGGGCGCTCTGAATCCAGAGGCTTATTCAGCCCAAAAGTGACATGCACTCATGGGGCTCTAAATTTGGAGGCTTATATCTTGGCCAATCGTGATATCCATGAAGGGCGCTCTGAATCCAGAGGCTTATTCTGCCCAAAAGTGACATACACTCATGGGGCTCCGAATTCGTTGGCTTGTAACTTGGCCAATCGTGATATCCACTATGGGCGCTCCAAATTCGGAGGCTTATTCTGTCTGAAAGTGACATGAACTCATGGGGTTTTGAATTCGGAGGCTTATAACTTAGCCAATCATCATATCCACGAACGGCGCTCCGAATCTGGAATCTTATTCTGCCCAAAAGTGACGTGCACTCATGGGGCTCCGAATTCGGAGGCTTATAACTTGGCCAATCCTGATATCCACGAAGGGCGCTCTGAATCCAGAGGCTTATTCAGCCCAAAAGTGACATGCACTCATGGGGCTCTGAATTTGGAGGCTTATATCTTGGCCAATCGTCATATCCATGAAGGGCGCTCTGAATCCGGAGGCTTATTCTACCCAAAAGTGACATACACTCATGGGGCTCCGAATTCGTTGGCTTGTAACTTGGCCAGTCGTGATATCCACTATGGGCGCTCCAAATTCGGAGGCTTATTCGGTCTGAAAGTGACATGAACTCATGGGGTTTTGAATTCGGAGGCTTATAACTTAGCCAATCATCATATCCACGAACGGCGCTCCGAATCTGGAATCTTATTCTGCCCAAAAGTGACGTGCACTCATGGGGCTCCAAATTCGGAGGCTTATAACTTGGCCAATCGTGATATTTACGAAGGGCGCTCAGAATCTAGAGACTTATTCGACCCAAAAGTGACATGCACTCATGGGGCTCCGAATTTGAAAGCTTATAACTTGGTCAATCGTGATATCCACGATGGGCGCTCCGAATCCGGAGACTAATTCGGCCCAAAAGTGATGTGCACTCATGGGGCTAAGAATTCGGAGACTTATAACTTGGCCAATCGTGATATCCATGAAGGGCGCTCTGAATCCAGAGGCTTATTCGGCCCAAAAGTGGCGTGCACTCATGGGGCTCCGAATTCGGAGGCTTATAACTTGGGCAATCATGATATCCACGAAGGGCGTTCCAAATCCAGAGGCTTATTCGGCCCAAAAGTGACGTGCACTCATGGGGCTTCGAATTCAAAGGCTTATAACTTAGCCCATTGTGATATCCACAATGGGTGCTCCAAATCCAAAGGCTTATTCGGCCCAAAAGTGGCCTGCACTCTTGGGGCTCCGAATTCGAAGGCTTATAACTTGGCCAATCGTGATATCCACAATGGGCACTCCGAATCCGGAGGCTTATTCTGCCCAAAAGTGACATGCACTCATGGGGCTCCGAATTTGGAGGCTTAATCGGAAGACTTTTGATTTAATCGAACCGAATTTCATAATTAGAAAAATAGGAGACTTTGCATTGCGAAAGTGAAATTTGTACATGGTGAATGTTCAAAACAAGTATCATGTCCCACAGGTCAGGTTAATGATAGAATTTATGCAAATGTGTAGAATTCCAAGGGTGTGGCAGACTCCTCCCAGATATGTCTTTAAGCCGATAAGCCCTTGTGCCGGCGATTGACTCAATCTGATAGGGGCTGTCCCAATTGGGACCTAGCTTCATGTCGGCAGGGTTCTTAATGGCAGGAAGTACTTTCTTTAGAACCAGTTCCCCAGGTATATAACATCTGAACTGTACACGTTGATTATATGATTTAGCAAGCTGCTATTGATACCATGCCACAGACGTATGGGCTCGGTCTTGTCGTTCTTCAATCAGAGTTAGATCCAAAGCTAGCTTCATGTCATCACGGCCCAAATCAAAGACCTTCGTTTTCAGAGTAGGTTTGCCGATCTCCAGGGGAATAATTTCCTGAGTTCCAAAGCACAAGGCGAACGGCATTTCTCCAGTTGAATGTGCGTTAGTGCCTCTGCTTTGACCCATTTCGTGAAGTAGTCTATCGCGACAATCAAAAATCGTTTGTTGCCCGCGACACGAGGTAATGGTCCAACAATGTCGAGTCCCCATTGGGCGAATAGCCAAGGACTAGTTATAGAACTCAACTCTTCAGTAGGCAAATGGGTTAAAGGGGAGAACTTCTGGCATTGTTCACATTTCTTGACGTAACACTCGGCATCAGCTCTCATTGTCGACCAATAGTACCCTTGTGTCACAACTCGATGAGCTAAAGAGCGTCCGCCAGAATGGGCACCGCAACTAGCTTCATGAATTTCAGTCAAGAGTTCCTCGACTTTATCCAGATGAACGCATTCTAGGTATGGACTAAAAATGTATTTCTTGTAGAGCTTTCCTTGCCGATCCAAGTAATATCACAGGGCTTTGTTTCGCAGCTTATGTGCTTCTTTCTTCTCCGTCGGGAGTTGTTTGAAAGATAGGAATGTGGTGATAGGATCCATCCAACTCGGACCTGATTCTATGGCATTAATCTGAACTGACTCTGAGGAGGCAATGTTCGACTCAGGGATGAATCCTACCTCAATTGTCCGTTTAATTTTTGAGTTGATGGCGGAGGCTAGGCAAGCTAGGGCGTCGACGTGTATGTTCTAATCCCGGGTTATTTGATTTAATTCATGATGGTTGAATTTTTCCAGCAAAGAATTTGTTGTTTTCATGTAAGTTGCCATTCGGTCATTTTTAGCTGCGTATTCCCCTTTCAATTGGTTAATGACCAGCTTTGAGTTGCAGAAGACAAGCTGTGACGACCCAGAATTTTTCCCTCCGCTCGAGCAGAAAAGTTTACGCTCGAGCGGACTTTTAGGGTTCTCAGCAATTTTGCAGACTACCCGAGATTCTGAGAGTGGTAGATTCCCGCTTGAGCGTAGAAGTGGACGCTCGAGCGGACGTCTTTGTTCGTCTGAGCGCTCGAGCGCAAGGTGGGGCGCTCGAGCGGGTCGCCTGGTGAGCTTGAATTTTGAGGCACGTGGGGTCGTCTGAGGCATTTTTATTAATGTATTTGGAACCTCCTTATTTTATTTTGGGGTCTTGATTGTGGTGGTAATATGATGGTAGAGTAAGATTGGATCAAAAACTTTAGTTTGAATATTTTGTCTACGATCAGCCGTCACTCTTTTGCCCTTTTCTTTTTCCACACTTTGAATTTGGATGTGAGGTTGGAACCATTGGAAAGCTTATTTTCGGGGCTTCAATTTGAGCACAAGAACGACTTAAAACGGAGTCCGGATGGGAGAGTTATGCCTGTTTGACGTTTTGACATCTGTGTTGAATGCATGTACGCTCGAGCGTGAAGATGTGCGCTCGAGCGGGTTTTTCGGACCAGCAGCTTTAAAAACGGGCTTTTGGATCATTTTAGATGTTTTTCTACTTTCCTCTTCCTTCCTCTCTTCCATGTCCGAAACCCTAGCCCCCAAACCCTTGAATTCCTTTACTTTGATCACGATTCACCATGGTTTTTGGCATCAAGGATGAAGAACAAGGGAGGATCAATGTTTTTACCCGATTGGAACTTGGATTTGCGAAGGCTTCTTTTCAAGCTCACTCTTTTGCTTGATTATTGAGGTAGGGGTTCTATTTCTCTTCAATACTTACATCCATGGTTAGATTTGAGGTATTTTCATTGTACAAAATGTATAAATTTTCATTTTGAGCATATAGAGGAAATTATGAGATTTTGGGAATTTTGAGTTTGAAACATTGAAGGTTCAATTGATGGGTTAAGGTGATGGAGTATGATCCCTAGATGTATAATCAAGGAGGGAATTGGGATGTAAGGTCATGGTATGAGAAGTATGAATTTTTTTATGGAAAAATTTATGTTCTTGAAACCCTAGATGAACTTGTGATGATAAAGAATGATTTTGCTCAAATTGGAAATAGAATCATGGAATTGGTGGGTTGAGTTATACGTGTACAAGTTTAATTGGATTTCTGAGATGTTTTGAAATAATGTTAAAAATTTACGAATGAACCTTGTTATGGGCATTGTAAATCATGTTAAATTGAGAAAGGAAATTAGGGGAAATGATTTAAAGAATTAATGTGTGACTTCATATGTGTGTAGGACACGCTTCGGGAGGAATAAATGCTCCACCAATGCACTGTGAGTAATAGTACTCCATATATATATTATTTTCCGTTAATAATCCTTGTTATTAGCATTCTGTTTTCCGTGGCAATATGGTAACACATATGTGGATTGAGAATTGGTGTAATCCTATGTGAACGTTGAAAGAGTTGGCTTAGTTCTGTGTTCTGATTACGATTCAGGGTTATCGGTAATGTGCTATAACCTATAAGTTACCTATGATGCCGCATAATAAGTGTATATGAACTATTAAGATGATGGAATTAGTTAATAAAAAGAGTTCGTGGAAACGATATTCTGAATGGGAACATGATATCCCGAGTACCTTATTAGAAATTCCTACAGTCTGTTGAGTACTACATGTCTTATGATATAGGTGTTTGCCTCTCATAAATGAATTTAATTGGGATTGCTTACTGTTAACGGCATTATTAACGTTCCGTTATCTGTAAATTATCTGCATTGATTTACAGTAAACAAGAGAAACTATAATGCTCGTGTACTCCGAATCATTCTGTTTTGCCAATGATGAATTAAGACTGTTATGAGGTAAATTATTCCGTCCCTATCAAGAAACGTTATTAATGTTCTAATATACATGAGACGATTATGTCTGTTGTAATAAGCCATGAGATGATTCGTGCATACTATGGTGTGACGATATTCATATGAATTTGGGATTGTCTCGTTTTATTCTGTTTATGTATTCTGTCTTATTAATGCGTTCCGTTTGTGATTTAGCATGATATGAATTGTTAGTTTAAAACTTATTGATTCCTGATATGGAGCAAAGTGCTGTACGGAACTAAGTGCTACACTTTGGTGGGAACCACCTCTAGAATCCGTACAAGCCACCTCTTGAGTCCATACATCTGTTATTTTCTGTTATCATGCTTTATGCGTCCTGTTACCACGCTTTATGCGTCCTGTTATCACGCTTTATGCGTCCTGTTACCACGCTTATGCGTTCTGTTACCCATGCTTATGCGTCCTGTTACTCATGCTTATGCGTTTTGTTACCCCACGCCCATGCGTTCTGTTATTTCTGTTATTTCTGGACCCATGGCTGTTCTACATCTGTAGGCCTATGGCCGTTCCGTACACACTGGGCTTAAAGCCAATTTGTTAAGAAAGCTGGACCTATGGCTATTGTGGAAATAATTACAGAATGTAGTTAATCATATGCTTCTGCAGTTATATACTTTATTATTCAAGTTGAACATTACATCATTTATGTACTATTATTCACTGAGTTTCGCTCATTCTGTATTTTGTCTGTTTCTGTAGGTAATCAATCGGGACTCCAGTCCTAACCCTTAAGGCTCGTCTCTCTTTTGTCAACTTCGGTGTATCCAGGCACTAGCTGAAGCCGTGCGTTTTGTAAAGTGTTGTTAGAGTATATGTTTATGTCTTGGTTGTCTTTCATTAATATTTTGTTATACGCCCAACTGTGGAGCTAAGTTGAGGTTTATGTGTGTAAATTTTAATTATATTCTTTACTTAGTGTGATGTTATGATCCTGGCATAATAGTGGTAGCTCAATGGCATAGATTTTTGTGTTATCAGGTGCTTCCGTCCGGGCCCCATATATCATATATGTCAATTTTTGTGTCTTTTTCTGATGAGGTCATGCCCAAACTTTTAGGGGCAGGTTTGGGGTGTGACACAAACAGTCGCCGAGCACTAAGTAGAAGTGCATTCCGTAAGCCGCTTAACAATGCTTCGTATTTGGCCTCATTGCTTGATGCTTCAAAGCCGAGTTTGACCGCCTGCTAGATTATTGACCCGTCAAGAGCCATGATCACTACGCCTGCCCTATTGCCGCATTGATTGGACAATCCATCACAGTACAACTGCCAAATGTTCCCAACATAAATTCTCCAATTCGGCGTAGGTTGAGTTTGATCAGACTTGAAGTCGGCAAGACCCCTAGTGAATTCCGCCAAAAAGTCGACAAGCACTTGCCCCTTGATTGAGGTTATAGGCAGAAACTGAATATCGCACTAGCCAAGTTCAAGAGCCCACTTTGAAACGCGCCCTAATGCTTTTACACTATGGAGTACTGACCAAAGGGGGTAGTCCGTTAGTACCCTGATGGTATGCCCCTGAAAGTAATGCATCAGTTTTCTTGTTGCCATGACGAGGGCTACGATGAGTTTTTCCAACGGAAGGAAACATGTTTCGGTGTCAACCATTGCCTTGCTCACATAATACATTGGCCGTTGCTCCCCAAGTTCTTCTTTTAACAGTATGGCGCTGACGGCCCGGTCAGAAACTGCCAGATATAAAATGAGTGGGTCAACTGCCAAAGGTGTTGTTAAGAGTGGAAGTGATCGGACATAAGTCTTCAAACCATTGAAAGTGGCTTCGCACTCAGAGGTCCATTCAAAAGCTTTACCTTGTCGTAGGGTATAAAAGAATTATCGGCAGCGATCTGTGGAACGACTGATGAACCTGTTGAGTGCGGCGACCATCCCCATCAACTTTTGAACCTCCTTCAACAATTGAGGGGAGCCGAGTTCCAGGATTGCTGTGATTTGCCTCAGGTTGGCTTCGATTCCTCGGTGGTTGACAATGTAGCCAAGGAATTTGCCAAATCCAATCCCAAATGCACATTTGGAAGTGTCCAGCTTCATTTTGTACTTGCATAAAATGCCGAATGTCTCTTCTAGATTGGCCAAATGAGTTTGCTCTTCTTTGGATTTCACCACCATATCATCAATGTATATTTTCATAGTACGACTGAGTTACTCCTTGAACATGGCAGTGACCAGTCTTTGGTAAGTTGCCCTTATATTCTTTAACCCAAAAGGCATAACCTTATAGCAATAGGTTCCTCTTAGGGTGAGGAATGCAGTTTTGGCTTGGTCCTCTGGATGCATGGCAATTTGATGGTAGCCTCTGTAGGCATCGAGAAAGCTCATACGTTGATGAGGAGTCGTAGCGTCTACGAGTTGGTCAATTCTGGGGATAGGAAAACAATCATTAGGGCAAGCTTTATTTAAGTTCGTGAAGTCCACACAAACACGCTAAGTCCCATTTTTCTTCTTTACAACCACAGTATTCGACAACCATGTAGGATAGGTCACTTCCCGGATTGCCCCGGCATCAAGCAACTGGTCAACTTCCTCAACAACGACAGCAGTGTGCTCTACGACTGACCACCGACTTTTCTGAATAATCGGCTTACATTTGGGGTCGACATTTAAACGGTGCTGACAAACAAATGGATCTACCCCCGAGATCTCATAGGGTGACCACGCAAATTGTGGACGCGCCCTCAGGCTTTATGCTACCACAGTTCGGACTCAAATGTCACAGTTCTTAATTTGATCTCGCAAAGTGCAATGCAAGATTGATAAATCACCAAAGAGTCCAAATTTGGCAAATCGTTTTGGAAATTTGATTTTTAAGAAAGAAGTGCCAAACATGGACTGCTTTGCTAGATATAGAGTCGCCACCAAAATATTTTATTTTTGAGAAATTTAGGAAACCTTGACTCGTTGCCTAAGGCCACATGTCCGTCATCACCAAAGTTGTCTCGGCTCGGGAGCTTAGGTACGATTAGGGAAGGTCATCTCTGAGCACCCTCGCTCGCTTGATCAAAGATCAGCCACTACTAAACATGATATCTTGTTTTTGAAAACACATGCGTTCTTATTCCGGTTAATTAGCTAGAATTACTATGTGATGCGCACAACACACAAGTATAGACTAGATCGCCTAATTTGGAACAAAGCATCGCATATCCGTTTGTTTGAAAAATGGTTTGTGGTTTGCTACTCGCAAGTAGGCTAAAACACGGATTTCAATGAATTGGTCCAATTCGAGTAATTCAACCTTCACCCACAAGCATTCTGGCAGTTATATCACATAAGCAAATAGCCTCATGGTAAGCATGCTATCATGGCAACACTCACACTCATGTAAAATGCTAAAGCATAAAACCTTACCTAGTACTCCGAGCCAAAACAAGAAACTAGTTAGGAATCATGCATGATCCTAATTCATGTTAAGATGGCTGATGCAACAAATGCAAAATGCAACTAAAATAGGCTCGGCTATTCTAAGAATGGCATGTGAAATGCGGCAACTCGATACACGTATTCAAGTTAGAATCGAAATTCAATGCAGTTAGTATGATACGCCAAGCCTGGTGCATGCGGTACAAATGAATGATGCAAACATGCGAGCATAAGGTATGCTAATTGAAATATGGCCTAGAACTAACCAACAAAAGTAGGTAAGTAAAAGGGAGAAAGAAGTGAAGGTTGGAAGACATGCATTACACACACATACTTATTATAACCTTGCCCTCTCTCGGAGGGACCGAAAGAATAGTACAAACCAAATAAATAATTAACTACTCTAGCTAATTAATTATTGCAAACCCTTAATTAATTAACAAATTAATTACAAAATAAACTAAGTATGAAATTCAAAACGCCGTCATAGCTCCGCCTCGAAATGATTGGATGATGCATGCTCGATTCGCCTTGCTCGAAAACCCGTTGCCATGCCTCTGTTGCCTCTGTTTGCATTGTTCTGCACCTCTGAGAATTGTGAAAATCCTAAGGTTGCTTCTGAACCACTCCCTGAGAACTTTGGGATGCCACCGGCCAAGAGAAAACACCACCGGCCATGGAATTATGGTCATCGACCAGAAATGGGATTACCGGCTGGATATTGGTAGTCGGCCGGCACTGAAAGTTGCTGACCAGCCATTTCTTCCTGCAAAACACTAGTTTTGCTGCAACAGAGGACAGACAGTGCATGGCATGGAATTTGCAAGCCAAATGTATGCACAACCACCCTCCTTATCATGTTTAAGGCTCAAAGGAGCATGGCTCTCGACCCTCGGGCCACCAATCACGCATTTCAATGCATAGTGGCCAAAGGTGTCAAAGGTACATATCAATACGGAATGAATGCAACAAACAAATGAATGCTACACACTCTATCATGTTGGGTCAAGAGTGTCGGCAACCGAGGATGGAGGTACGTTTCGTCACTCCAAGTACGAACGTCCCTCATTCCTCATGTTTGGTTTGACACAGCATACAATACACAACATATAACCAATGCAATACAACATGGGAATGTAAGGCAATGTAACATAAGTATGTCAAATACAATGTGATGCAACCTAACATGCAAACATCATGGCAATGGCAACAATGATACCAACCACAAGGATGCGACAGCATGCAATGCGGTAAGCCTACAACAATACATAAATGCATGATCCATGGACTTACACTAAGGATGGATAGGCCTCAGCCATGTCCAAAACAGTGGCCAAAGTGCCAAGAAATGATGGACAAAACACACCCAAACGTGCACATGTGAAGGTCCAACACTTAGGGCATGTTTTATAATCATTATATGATGCTTTATAAACATTATGTGTTCTTATTCTGATTATTAGCTAACATTACTATGTGACGCACACAAGCAAGTATAGACTAAAATTGCGAGAATTGGAACAACTCAACTCATGTTGTTTGTGAAAATGGTTTTGAATTTGCCACCCTCAGGTGGGCTTAAAAATGCGGATTTGACACCTGAAGTGGGCTTAAAACATGATTTATGAAGCATGCTCATGACTCACACACCCAAAGCTAACAAGCTAAAATGCATGGTGGCTATACAAAGCACGGCAAACATGACCAAATCAACAACAAACAGAGCTTAAATATGTCACAACATGGCTAAAAGCTTCATGAAGTCAAGCTAAAACATGCAAGCATGATGTTCTAAATGCATGCTATATGTTATGACAATAGAGGGGATTACAAAGCAAGTGCATGATGCATGCAATAGGCCATCAAACCAACATGAAACAGAGGTATAACATGCTAAACTAACACCAAATATCCACTGAAATGAAGCCAAATCAAGCTAAGCAAGCATGTTACCTTTATAAGCCTTAAACATAAGCAAATGAGACACAAAGGGAGAGGGGTGTCCCTCCCCTATACATGACTTCAAAACCACTTCTCCACCACTGAAAATCCTCTAGATTTCAGTGGTGAGAAGGTTGAAATAAGGGGGTTCCAAAGCCCAAAGAGAAAGGCACAAAGAGAGGCCAAACAAAGCCTAAGAGGGTGTAAACAACCCCCAACCCAAAAGTGACCTTAATGAAACATCTTAAACATGAAAATACAGAACTTTTATCAGTTATACACTAAGCTCAAAATAGCATGCAAGATAGGTTAAAAGCTTAAGGAAAAATGGGAAATAAAAGAGGTAGTTCTCACCCTTGAAGAACATTTCAAGAACACCAAATCCAGCACCTGCTTTTGATCAAACTAACTCAAAAACTTTGAAATCAACCCCTCAAGACCTTAGTAACCGAAGTATGGTGTAACACTAGGTGTCTTAGTGCAAAACTAAGAACAAAAACCCCTTTGGAACACTTTTACACACATAAATCAAGAGAGAGAGAGAAAGGGAGATATAGAGAGAGAGTGATATATATCATATATATCAGATTGCTCAACCTCTGGAAAGGGAGGAGAGGGCCTCCTCTTATAGCAATCCAATTCCTAAGCTTCTTGGAGAAGCTAACATAAGGGAGCAAATCCCTCCATACACGTGTATAGAGGGAGTGTATTATGGATGCCAGCTGTAACAACTGGCATAAAATATCTGCCAAAAGTAGATGGAAAGGGGTCGGCAGGAAAATGTGGCCGATTGACCAACAAAAATGGCCAGCCGACCAAAAACATTGCCAGCCGACCAAAAACATTGCGGACCGACCAAAACATTTGGCCGATAGCAAGAAAATAGGGCCGGTGGCCACAAGCCAAGGCCGGTGAGGTGTGAAGATGTCCAACAAGCCATTCCTTACCCTCATAAGCAAAAACACAAGTGTTTGATATACAACCAAACACAAAATAAACAAGTCGAGGGGTCTTGAGGCAAGGCGCGCGATCGAAACCTCCGAGAACTCAAGACGAACACGAACATGAATGATCACCTAGTGTTCAAATGGTGACGTCCAAGTCTTGAGGGCGGTCAAAAATGGGGTGTCTACACAAATACATCAAGGTTTCTAAGTAAGAAGGTAATTAGCTACCGCTTGTCGATTTCATTCAAGGATGTGCCGACCATGAAGAACCTGTCAAGATTCCTATCAATTTCAACTCGATCCAGGGCTTCTGTGGCCTTTTCACTTGGAAGCCGTCCAACATCGTTGAGGCTCTCTTGATCCGACACCTCAATAGAATTCAATTCCAGCTCTCTTGGTGTCTTTGTGGCAAGAAGATAACATACTTGTGCCGATTTTTAGGAACCACAAATTTGTTCAATGTCGCATTCAGTCGGGAAGCGGAGCAGTGGATGATAGATGCTTAGTACGGCGTGCATGGCATGTAGCCAAATTCGTCCCATGATGAGATTATACAATGAAGGCAGCTTGACAACCAAGAATTCCATGTCCACTGCTCGGGAGCCTGCTCAAACTGGTAGTGTGATTTTGCCCAACGGGTATTCTGGATTAGCGTTGAAGCCGAATAACGGATAACAAGCTGGAGATAGGTCTGGCTCAGTGAACCCAAGTTTGATGAAGGTCTTGTAATACATGACTTTTGAAGTACTCCCCTGGTCAATAAGAACACATTCAACGATGAATCAGCTTACGCGTTGTTCGATGACCAATGGATCGATGTGGGAAAACGTTACGCCGATCAAATCAGAATCGTCGAAGGTAATACTCGGAGCTTCATGGGGCCGTTTGGCTGGTGTGATTTGCTTTTAGAGGTCAGGATTCGACTGAATTGTATGAATCGCGGATGCCGTTGGCAGGCTGTATATCATATGGATTACGCCAAGTGAAGGTGAATCCTGCCTTAAAGCTATTGTTTTGGTTGCGTTGTCTTTTTCAGACGTACTACTTAAGCCGATCGTCTTGTACCAATTCCTCAAGGTGATCTTTCAACGCATAACAACTCTTGGTATCATGGTCGTGGTCCTTGTGATATTCGCACCGCCTATCCCGTCTCCTCGTGTCGGGAGGTGCCACCATTTTTTATGGCCATTTGAAGAACGAAAGGTATTGAACTTTAGACATAACCATGTTGATTGGCTCCGACAATTCCGTATATTTCTTGTCTGGGCGCCTTGTGCGCTTACTATCCACTTGAAGTTGATCACTAGCTTGGTGGGAACATTAGTCATTTGGTCGGCGTGAATCCCATCTTCTGTCTCGTTTAGCCCGATTTCGCTGTTCAGGGCTCCGCGATGGTGCAGAATTAATCAGTTGAACGATCTCAGAAGGGGCCGTCTTGTTGGCCTTGTGCCCGACTTTAACCCACAGGGCGTCATCTTCCACTTTGCAGTATTCCTCGACTTTCTTCATCAACGACCAGACTGTTTTGGGGGGCCTTCTGGTCAAGGAACTGTGGAGGGCACTATCAGGATGCAACCCCATTTTAAAGGTGGTGATGGCCATGGAGTCGTTGCAGGTGTCATCCACAAGATTAAAGCATTCCCAATAGCACACCGAATGCGCTCGTAAGGTTTTTCCTGGTTGGATTTGCATTGCTCAGAGAGAGTCGGCTTGCTTCGGCTGGACCTCATTGGTGATGAATCTTGACCTAAAGGATTTCTGTAATTGATGGAAGCTTTTAATCGATGCCAGTTCTAACTTATAATACCATCTGATAGCTAATGGTCCCAAACTGCTCAGAAATAGCCAGCACATAAGAGCCTCGTTGTCTGCATGCAACCTTATGGCTTGCTTATAGTGATGGATATGGTCAGTGGAATCCAATTTTCTATCGTATAGGGTGAACGATGGAGCCTTGAATTTTTTGGGTAGTACTGCCCTTGCAATCCGTCTCACAAATGGGTCATATTGGTCCTCTTCATCTGAATCATTTCTTCTTCTCTTATTCCGTGTACGCGGACTTCCTTCAGAAGAACTGGAGACTGCGACTCGCCTCTTCTTTTTGGGTTCTGGGGATAAGGAGTCAGAATCGATGCCACTATCTTGTCTCCGAACTCGAGGTCGTTGACCATCCTTTCTCAGAGGTTGTGGCAGATCTTGGCGCGCGGCCTATTGGGATTTTGCCACCTCCAAGGCCAAATCATGTTGAAGGCGCTCGTTCTCAGCCATCATGTTCTCCAAACTCTGTTTGTTTTGTTTTGCCTGATCCATAATCGCTTGCATTGTTTCATCAGCTGAATCGAAGTTTAAGGCTCTTCGTGCAGTAATGTTTTCTGGTCCCAACATAGTGCTTGGAGTGGTATCGACTTGTGGCGTAAGGTTGTCAGCGACTGCCGGAGGATCTTCCGTCACGCCCGCCATGGATGTGCTAGAGTATACCCACAGACGACGCCAATTGTGGAGAAGTGGTTTGGAAATACTCTTTGGATCCAATGGGACGCTTGAGATCCTCAGCTAGCTACCTGAAAAGGAATGAACACTCCGGTCGGGGGTGCCAAAATTAGCACTTCGACGGATAAGTCAGTATATACTCTCTTGGTTACTTCTATCTTAAGTTAAGCTTACTTGTTCTCACATACCTCTCTTCGATTGATGTTTGTCTATTTATATTTTCTTCTAGGCCTCAGGGTTGGTCCCACCTTTAGTCCATCGTGCAATTATTTACTCGGCTCCTTCTGTTGCTGACCTATCTCCACTTGGCTCCTCGCTCAACTGGTTTTATGGCCGATTAGGATACCTCTGAATTTATATAAGACGAAGCTGAATACAATGTCGGAGGATCTTCCGTCACGCCCGCCATGGATGTGCTAGAGTATACCCACAGACGACGCCAATTGTGGAGAAGTGGTTTGGAAATACTCTTTGGATCCAATGGGACGCTTGAGATCCTCAGCTAGCTACCTGAAAAGGAATGAACACTCCGGTCGGGGGTGCCAAAATTAGCACTCCGACGGATAAGTTAGTATATACTCTCTTGGTTACTTCTATCTTAAGTTAAGCTTACTTGTTCTCACATACCTCTATTTGATTGATGTTCGTCTATTTATATTTTCTTCTAGGCCTCAGGGTTGGTCCCACCTTTAGGCCATCGTGCAATTATTTACTCGGCTCCTTCTATTGCTGACCTATCTCCACTTGGCTCCTCGGTCAACTGGTTTTATGGCCGATTAGGATACCTCTGAATTTATATAAGACGAAGCTGAATGCAATGTATATGTCTCGATTCTCTAAGAATAATATTCGGCCTCTTTACATCCCCTAATACTCGGCTCCCACAGTAATAATTAGTTAGTTTAGTTAATTTTGCTGTTGTAATATTTAGTTTAATTAGGAAATTTATTCAGACCCTCTTGTATGATGGCACACTTGTGATATTGTGTATGTCTTCCAACCCCCATTCTTTCTGCCGTTTATTTACTTACTTATGATGATTGCATGTAGTATCATAGTTTGGTTTCATATCATTACCATGTGTAAATATCCATTTTTGCATGCACCGGGTTCGGTTCATCATTCTAACATCATGTCATTTCCTACTTACTTGAATGTGTGACCCTCGCATGCTTTGAGTTGAGCCATATGTCATGTTAATAAACTGAATCTAGTAATTGCATTTTGTATGTGTTGCATTAATCACTTGCATATTAGGGCATGCATTTTTCTAACTATTATCTTCTATTTTGGCTTGCCTCAGTTGAGTACTAGGTAAGCATTTCTTCTTTTAGCATATTGCATGTATGTTTGTGTTGCCATATCAAGCGTATTTACCATGAGGCTAAGTGCTTATTTAATATACCTCTTGAATGCTTGTGGATGAAGGCTAATTTGCCTAAATTGGGATGACTTTGATTAATGGACATATGAGGGAACAAGAGCATACAATGTACATAAAAATCACATCATGATTAGTAGAGGCTGATCTTCGATCGGGTGAATGGGGTGCTCAATTCATGACCTTCCTCTCTCATACCTAAGTTCCTGAGTCGAGACACTTTGGTTATAACGGACAAGTAGCCTTTGGCACGAGTTATGGGTTTCCAAAATTTCTCAAAAATATTTAGGTGACAACTCTGAAATCTGGCATTGCAACCCATTTTTGACATTTCTGATTGTAAATTGATTTTTCAAAGATTTTCCAGATTTGGACTCTCATTTGTGTTTTTCTATTTCACGTTGCACTTGTGAAACCAGATTCAGAACCACGGGAGTCCGAAATGTAGAGCTATCGTATCAGTGAAAACTAAACCCCTCCGAGGAGCACAAAAAACAAGCTATATGTGTCTGCCTCGAACTAGATGCACCAGGTGTGCCACTTGACTGAGGAAAAAACCTCCTCACATGCCTTGACTGCCTACACTAGTAACAGGTAGGTGGCTGCCCTCTCCCCTGACTCTGGCTCTGAGAACAAACCGTTGACAGTGCAGACTGTTGGCCCTTCTCCTTTCTGCAGGCAAGCTGGAGACTTGTGACCCAACTAGCCACATTTGAAACAAGAAAAGCCTTCCTGATTACCTCTCCCTGAACCTGAACTCAGCACAGGAAAGGTAGATCAAGACTGTGTAGCCTAGGACTGCTGTGGAGCGGGACCTCTCTGCCTCATACTATCCCGACTCTCCTCTTAAACCTCCTGACTCCTCCTGGAGCCCCTTATCCATTTCTCCTCCAGCTGAACTATAGTATCAAGATCCACAAGGCATCTATAGTCCCTAATCATCGACCCAACTACTTTGAAAAGAAGCCCAATCCTCAATCTCTTCTCGAACTCAATACAACGATATTCCTCAATCGCCACAAGTTTTGGTGCAAATCTAGAGAGGCTTGTTAAAGCTACCTCAAACTCGGCTACTGGCAAGCTAAGCTGCTTGAGCTTCAGAAATTGATCTCTCAACTTCTCCCTAGCAGTGGGAGGCAAGAACTTGTCCTGGAAGACATTGACAAAGGCCTTCTAAGTCACCCCAATGTGCCCACGAGCGTACTTCCACCATTGACCTGCATCTCCTTTCAGTTGGAAGGATGCCAAGGTCACTCTCAAACTGTCATCTCCGATGCCAAGCATCTCAAACGTCTTCACCATTTGTTCTAACCACTCATCCACCTTCCCTTCCCTCTTCAAGAAGGATGGCCCTACTTCAGCAACTTGGGCTTGGACTTGATTCTCAGCCCTGAGACTGTCCATAGATTCCCACAAAGCTCCAACCATCTCATGGGCCAAAGCACCCATGGCCTGTTGACTAACTAGTTCGGCCACATTAGCTTGACCAACCCATTCTTCTTGCACCGGAGTCTCATTCAATAAAGGCACCTCATGCCTTCTAGGCCTACCACACCTACCACTACCACGTCCACATCCTAACATTCTAATGAAGGTGACAAAAGAGATAAGCACATTTACAACTATGTCGAAGCTAACTCACTTGTGTCCTAATGTGGTGGACAGCAGTAATATACTCCACATAAACACGTAATCACATAAACACATATGAATTTCCTTCCTAGATAATGATCATCCCGCGGCATTGCTAGAGTTCCAATTAGAAATAGCAGTGATCAAGTGCTCTTCTGATAGGACTTCTAGAAACTCAGACTTAATCAATAGCATAGGAATTAAATCACATACCCATATAACCACATAAGCATGTTATCACATAAGCATACCATATATGAAAATACCTCTGTCAAGTTAGACAAACACATTGTGGTAATAACCGCTTCTCATGTACCTAAAGCATTCAAACACGGTACACTCTAATACCAAGTTGTAACTCCCCGAAATAATTGCTAGAAACCATCCACGATTTTAATTACATAACAACAGATGATGAAATAATTCTCTTTCATTTATCCTAATCACTTGTACAAGAGGTGACATATGCAGGTATAAATTCATAAGTCTAACCCTAAATCTATAGCATGTGTGCAACAAGAGATAAGATAAGAAAGTAAAACAAATAAATAAATTCCCTAAAGGCTTACAACTTTCCAAGATAGTTCTTGGTTACAACAAAGTGGACTTAAGTCCAATACAGTTAAAGCCCTTAGCTTGTACAAAAACAAATACAATAAATATACAAAAGAATCTCTCGCTACAAGTCCTCCTAAGCTACTGTCTTGGCAGAGGCATATCATCAACACCTGAAATGTTTTTCTCACAAAGGGTAAGCCAAAGCGTTGTAGAAATAATCTAGCACATTTATGAATCTTAACAAAGCTATAAGGTGAATGCATATGCAATGCTTGTGCCAAAACATTTTATCTCTTTCAAAAAATCATGCAATGCCAAATGAATATCACAGTTCATAAAACATTCTCTTTTCAGGGAAAAACAAGGCAAAGAATCATATTTTTGGAAATCTCTAAAATGGTATCACATTTCACAGAAATTTAGTCGCGAGAAACCATAAACCGGCACCCATGTAAATGTAAACTATACAATCACTACTATTGCCATTTTACAGATATTTTATCCATGGGACCGGCAACTATATATATACGCAGTTTTCGAGATTTTTACCCTAGACACACAGGCCAACTTATTTGAAATAACAATAACTCCTTTCCAGATTCACCCATTTTCTCAAAACAATAGACATTTGCAATGTATAAATATAAAATAATGCCCGATACAAATAAATGAGAGAGATAGTTTCGATTCCCCTAATTCTCATGCAATTTCTACAACAATCCTAGCCATCCTCCACCAATAGCCTAAAACAGATATTTCTACACAGATAATTTATATTCCATAAAGATAAACTTTCCAAACTTCAAGAGGTGAGTGATAATACATATCCAACTCTACTATCCTCATCAATATCAATCCAATTTCATAATTTCAACATCAATTTCATTATCTAAACAAAATCAACATTTGAGGTATTTAGAGCAAAACTTCTTTTTTTTCCAAAATCAACCCCAAGTATCAAAATCAACCATTTCTACCCAACTTAACATTATTTTCAACATCATAATTATTTCTAAGAATCCATTTGAAAAACCCCTCTTTTGATTTTTAACAAAAACCCTATGTTTGTTCCAAAATTCCTAAAATCGCAATATTGATTAGAAATAACAAATAGCTAAGTTAAAACTCATCAAAAGAATGGAGATATCCCTACCTCAAGCTAGAACACGAGAGAGAGAGAGAGAGAGAGAGAGAGAGAGAGAGTGGGGAACTCAAAAATGCCCAAAACTAACTTTGCTCCAATTAGAACGAAACACTCGCCGAGCTCTATCTTTTTAACAAAGGCACACAGGAAAAAGATTTGACGGATCTAGATGGATTTAAGCGAAATAGATGAGTTTTAGAGAGATAGCTATTTGGGTTTGAAATGTTTAGAGAGAGATAGAGGTGAAAAAGTGACTCAAAAAGGGCTGTTTACTAACTGATATACGTACAGTTCGCTCGAGCGTAAGATGTGTCGCTCGAGCAACCAGACACAATAAATTTTACCACTCGAGCCTAAAAATCTTCGCTCGAGTGCAGAATACAAATTCTCAGTAATTTTATAGATAAAGGTTGTTGCTCGTGTGTAAGGAGCGAAGAATACAAACTCCTAGTATTTTTGCAGACCTGCAAAAGTACTGGAGGTTTACAATGACCGTTCAAGCACAAGAAGTGGCACTCGAGTGAAGGAATAAAAATCTGGCTAACAAAGGTTTGAAAAACAAACTACCAATCTCTTCCAAACGCAATCAACACATCCCAAAAGCCAAACTCAAAGAGATATAAGGGGAAGCAAGACATAGATAAGTATATATAATAATGAAGTCCGGATTCAAAATATCAAATGGGTCGGGTCTAAATCAGAATGTTATAGCATTATTATAAATATAATGGGTAAATTACACTTACCTCCCTTAAGATTTACCTTAATTATAGATACTTCCCTTATAGTTTCAAAAATTACACAAACCTCTTTTACTTTTGAAAATAATAGCCAGATTTCCCATTTTGTTAACTTTGTTCCAAACAGTGTCAAAAGTAAATGACTAAAATACCTTATTCCATCTTTCTCTCTCTATTAACCCAACTACTCCAACATTGTCTCATCTAACCCACCGAATCCAAAAGAAAGATGAATTAATGACCTACTATCCAATGCTATTGTTAGTTTCTATCTCCAAGTGAGTTTACATTTAAATTTAAGGAATTATTACACATTTATAAATAAAAAAAATTATATTTTTAATTATTAATATTATAAAATTTACCATTTTTAATAATTATTTTTCAAAACCATTTCTGAAATAAATTTTTCCTAAATTTAAAGTTAGATAACTATGTCTGTGGCTGTGGCTGTGGCTGCAACCTTGGCTGTGACTGCGACTTTGTCTTGGAATTCAGCTTTGCATTTTTGTTATATGGATGGAGTATTTGGTAGTCAAGAAGCAATCACATTGTCTTGTTTCAAAAAAATTGAGTCCATTTTTAAAAAATTAAACTTTTTATTTTCCGTATTTTTTTTGTTTTTTGTCAAAAGTTTTAATATTTTTAAAAAAATTAATTTTTTAGATGCACTTAGAGAAAAATAAATACACTAGTATAATATTTATGAAACAAATCTTTAAAAAAAATTCACAAAATACCAAAATACAAAATAATAATAATAATAATAATAATAATAATAAGGAAAATTCAGTACATTTCATATTCTTGTATATGTATTGATTTTTTAAAATATTTTTGTATAAATATTTTACTTTTTAGATAATCTAAGTAAGGTGCATATAAAAAAGTAAAAAAAAAAAATGCTTAAAATTTTAAAAAATATTCATTAAAAATAAAAAAATTTAAATTTAAAATTTTAAAAATATTCACTAAAAAAATAAAAAATTTAAAAAATAAAAAATTCAATTTCTAGAAAATTAAAACCAAACATATTAGATTCTTTTATTTTTATTTCTCTTTTTGTTTTCTATTAGAATTCTTATTTTATTTCTTTTTCTGGTTTTTATTTTTTGTTTTTTTTATTATTATTTAAAGGTCATGGTATTATACTATCATAACCAACCTTTCCAGTACAAAGCAATTCAAAACATATATATACACTATATAGGAAAAGTGAGTAATAACACTACTTTTTGTTTGGTTTAATTTCCATAATCAATTTTTTATAAAAAAAAAAGTATGAAAAAAAATTAAAATTTATTTGGTGTCAAAAATTAAAATTTAAAAAAAAAATGTTCATCATTTCCGCATGATTTTTTTTCTTTTTTGGGTGCAAAATTAATTTTCAAATAACCAACATTCTTGATACAAGAAACCAACATTCTTGATACAAGGCAATTCAAAACATATATATATATATATATATATATATTAACTTGGAGAAAAAAAATTCTCATTATTGTCATGTTTGGGGGAAAAAGTTTATAGGTACTGAAAAGTTGGAAGGAAATGGTTACAAGAATTTGTATTGTTTCATAAGGGATGAGAAAGGTAGTTTGGACATTTTAGTGTTTAGGGCAAATTATAAACACTTTTCCCGAGATTTGATGAACATATAGATTTTTTCTTGAGGTTTAAGAAATTACATCTCACTCCTGAAGTTTATATTTTCATAACAAATTAGCCTCTGAAGTTTTTATTTTCATATAAATTCCTCCCTAATTTCCCTTAATTTGTCATGAAAATTTGATCCTTAGGGGTAATTTGTAATTTCTCAAATTTTAAGAGAAAATTTATATTTTTATCAAATCTCGAGAGGATGTTTGTAATTTGCCTTATTGTTGATTTCACTCTTTGTGATTACTTTTGTAACGTTTTTCTGATAGAAGGGACAATCTGACAATTATTTCCAAAAACAAAGAAGGTTTGTATAATTTTTGAAATTGTAGAAGAGATATATGTAATTATGATAAGCTAAGAGTAACCACAGTAGAGCCAGTAGTGTCAACCATTAAAATTTTGACCAGTGAAAAGCCCAAATGATGCCCCAATTGAGATGTTAATTTTTTTTGACTTCTACCCAACTAGAGAGAGGGGGGGAATTGTACTTGTATGATATATATATATATATAAAATAAATTTTGATACATTTATTATATTACCATTCACTCATTAAATTAATAAATTTTTAATATATATTTTTAAATTTTACTTTTATTATTTTTTATCATATAATATACTTTATACATTTTTAAATTATTCTATAGATGCTCTTATAAAAAGTTGTTAAAGAGAATAATTAAAAATATGAGAATGAAATGGAAGGGAGCCACTTAAGAGAAGATGGTGGGAGCTGGAGTGTTTATTGGGACTAGTTAATAAAAATTCAGAAAAATCTGAGTTTTGTCCTATAAGTAGTTTTTTTTTTTTTGAACAATCCTATACATAATTGTCATACAAATATTGGGGCTAGTTAATAAAAATTCATAAAAACTCATATCTATTTTATGCAAAATTGATATAGATCAAATAAATTTTAATGAATATGGATGGGAGTGTTTATTGAGTGAGGCCTTCGTACTACAGTTCGGACTCAATTTGTGTCACGGTTCTTAATCTGAACCAAAGAGTCCAAATCCGGCAAATCGTTTTGAGAAAACAGATTTTTAGAAAAGAAA
>NW_021026861.1:1130911-1233204 GCF_004153795.1 Camellia sinensis
ATGATTAATTTCACCATGTATATGTGGCGATTATATAATTATATTGAAGTGAGTAGTTGCATTTCAAAGGTAGAGTTCACACTTTCATATATACATTTATTATTAATTGATAATATCACATATCAATAACGACGTGTATTTCTGTTATATTGAATTTTTATTCATTAGTTACATTCAACATGTCTAAAGACAGTTCAAGCATTAATCATTAAATCATTTAACCTGTTACCTAAAAACTTGAGGGTTTGTTTCTTTTCTTTCCTTTTTTTTTTGGAAAAAAAAAAGAAGTTATTTTAAAGGCCAATGTAAAATAATATCTCATTTTGATGATTAACTTAAAATCTCAAAAAACTTTAAACTGCTCTGATTAAGTGTGACATTTAATCAACATGTTAGTAAAAGCTCAACTTGATGGACAATTTTGATGATCATATTAAGTGGGGCACACCACGTGCATGTCATGTGAGGCCTAATGCTGTGAGCAAATAACATTCCAATTGGGGGAGATGATGATGATAATGATGTGGTGATCTTTGGGATTTCAAAGTGACAAAAATATGTAACATTCTTGGTTTTTGAGGAAACATTGCATGGTGAGGGGGGTGCCATCATGTGTAGTAATAATGGCATCACTGTTCCTTATATTATTATAAATCCCATTTGGTATTTGATTAGGACCCCCAATTCCAAAGTGAATGTAAGTTGAGCTTTGAACAAGCATCAAATGACCCTGCCCAACTTACTCAACCCAAAATTTATAGTTTAGCTAATATTGTTTCTTGATATTAGTTGTCTTTATTGTCTTGTTTGGGGATAGATTATTTTAATATTTTTTTAATTTTTTACAAAAAAATATCCAGAAAAATAAAAAAAATGACATGACAATTTATAATGACTTTTTGACTTTTTAATTAAAATATATAGTTGATAAACCTTAGTAAAGGCATAATCAACATATTGCAAAAGTTATAGTTCAATGAAATAGTTGTATTGGGTAACAAAAAATTTAATTTTTTATTTTTAAAATTATACTTGTCATGTATTATTTTTAAGATAAATATTATTTAATTTATAATTTTAATATTTGTTCAATCTTTTTTTTTTTTTTGGCATGAATTATCTGCTTTGTTCAATATGAATAGTTTAAACCAGTAACACGATTCCAAAATGGACTCAATTCCAAAATGGACTCAATAATGTGCCAATTGAACCCCTCTAATCCGACTAAGGACCTAAGAGAAGCATCATTCGGATAAAACTATTCTCCACATTTGATTCTCATTAATTAAGGAGGTTGTGCCGGGGGATGGCTTGGGTATTAAAACAGAAGGATTGTTAAAGATTTATAATTTTGAATTTACAATTCACTCAAACTCACATTGCAAAGTAATAGAATTTTACATAGTTAAGTTTGTGATAAGTTGTCATGTCATTATAGGTTAAAAATCTCAACTTTATAATAAAATAAAAAAAGGCATTTTTATTAATATTACTTGCATTAAAAGTGATTGCAGTGAAGTTAAAACTCAAATTAGCACATTTATCCACTTTTTATGATTGCAACAAACAACTCAAGCATTGATTATCCTCAACCAAGTAGAATTGTTGAAAATTGAGGAAAACTAGTAACCAATTAATATCTGATGAATTAATGGCCGAGAATAAGAGGTTAACTATAAGTGATCTTCCTATTTTATTTTATTCACTTTTTGATAAAATTGTGACATGTATAAATTTGGTTTTTTCTAATATTTAATTTTTTTTATTTAAAATAATCATACTTGAGTACTATTAATGTGTAATTTACGCAACTCCATGGAAAATTAATTTAGAGCCGGTGTTTTATAAATGAAAATGACATCATCAAATAATGTGACTAGTCCTATGTATGATAGATACTACATTAGCCTCCGTTTGGGAAGTGGGTTGGTTTTTTTGCTTTTTTGGCTATTTTAGCCTAGGATAAAAGCTTGGCTTGGGAATGACTTTTTGGCTTTTTGACTTTTTTGACTTTTTTTGTGAGAGAGGAGTGTAATGATTATGGGTTGGATTTAATGTTTTGTTTTTTGTGGCTAAAATAGCCTATTTTATTTTTTGTGGCTATTTTAGCCCCTAACCCACCAAAACCAACTTCTCAAACTATTCTTTTGTATACAACCTCAATCAGATTAGAAGGTATGTTAGTAGGGGTTAATTGATCCTGGGGCCGTTGGTCTGGTGTAATTTTTGTTTTATCTGGTTTTCATTCTTCTCTGGTTGGCTCCTCACCAACTTGGTCTAGAGTTAACAATGTTGTGTGTAGTCATCTTGGTGCCAACCTAGTTGGGATTGAGATGAGTTGCTTGTTTCTTTCCTCTCTTGTTTTGTCTTTATTGATGTATGTTCCTCTTCATGTTGAATCATCAATAGTCTTCTTTTCTTTGCTGATAAAAAAAAAAGTTCCATATCTATAATTTTTAGAAATAAGAATTACTAAAATCCAATTTCAATGTATGAAAAAAAGTATAAAGACAATAAAAATAATTTATCTTTAATATTGAAATAAAATTTTTATCAAACCTACTAAAAAAGTGAGGGTAAATTACACTGATCTCCCTTGATGTTTGAAAAAAAATAAATAAATAAGCTCTACAAATTTGGTGTAATTATAGTAGGCTCCTTTAAAATTTTAATTCATATAATACTTAGTAATTTATTCATCAGTAATTGTTTAATCATATAGATGAAAAAAAATAATATTGTCATCTATTTTATATTGAAATATATATTTTTATCTTTTTTTATCTTTATATTTTCACATAACCTGCTTTAGTTTTGGTCTATTTAACTTTACTAAAAAGAAGGCTTGTAAAATTATGCCCAAACTATAAAATTATGTTGTATTTTGTCTAAACCAAAAAGTAAGGTGATTGGCCATTAACACTTAAACTATAGGGAAATTCTATGTTACATTTACAACTTAGTTACCACATTTGTGGCTTTTGGTTATTAAGATTCATTGTGATATTGGTTATAATATTACTTTAGTTATGATTTAAGACCTCTTTGGTTATATCTTATTTGGTGTTTGATTATAACTCTTTTTTTTAGTTATGACTCCTATATGATTGAGTTATGACATTTGTTTTGTGATAATCAAACTCACAAATGTCATAACTTGCATATATGTATACCATAGCATTACCCTAAACTACAACATCTAATTTTTTTGAAGAATTTGTTTTTACAAATTTTTCAACTTATTTATAACAATATTAAAAATTATAATTTTTTTTTTTCATTTTTTACAAATATATCAATATGTTATACTCATATATATATATACTAAAATTTATCATATCGTTGTATTTATATCATATGGTAGTCATATCTAGTATTTACATTAGAATAGGCGTGGGCTTTGGAAGTGTAGTAGGTGTATAAAATAATTGGGATACCAGCTTGGGTGTTAGAAATTAATTTTAGCAGTTTGGATGTTTTGGTGGGTTGATTTTGTGGGGAATTATGTATTTTATTTTCTGTTAAGTCCTTCTTAACTTTTTTGTTTAAAAAAAATCGTGAGGCCGAGGGGTTGGTTGTATGGTTGCGAGTAGCAGTAGTAGGGATATTTTGTACTTTCCGAATCTCTCTCAGTGCATTTCATCTTACTGTACCTTTAATTTCATATTAATTAATGAAATTTTTTTTTGCTGATCAAAAAAAAAAAAATCTAGTATTTACATTTATGTTTCATAAAACAATTTATTTAATATTGTCAGCGATTTCTGTCTTTGTAGTCTTATTCATGTTTGGCAGTTTTGCATCCTTATCTAGCTGTTCAGTGTTTACCAACAGTTAGATATAATGAGAACTATTCTGCATTCACCATTTACAGTAAATTGTCTGAAAATTACATTATACCAGTCATTCAACGTATGTTGAATTTTGAATGGAAAATGGAAGTTTATAGTTGAAGTGGTAGCTTAAGGTAGCTTAGTGATAAAGTGATCGTTGCTGTGAAAAAAAGAAAATTGGAGTAGAATAAAGTTAGTGCAATAAATTAAGCGGATCAAAGTGTTGGTGCATAAGTGATAATCCATGGATGTAGGCTTAGGTGAATTTGCTATGTTTGTTTTGATTTTTAAAATGTCTTTTGAAAATTTTTAAAGGAAAATGTTTGAAATCGTAAAAAAATACTTACAATTCTACTTATAATGATGTGGTAAGATATGTGTCATTTTTGATTTGTTATGATAGACTCAACTCTTATGCCACATCATTGTGGATAAATTTGTGGGTACATGTGTGGGTCTCTAGTGTTACTCTGTATTTTTGGAGACGAAAATAATCTTGTAAAATTTAAAAATATCTTTTTGGTCTTTATTTTTGTCGAACTAATTTCTATTTTAAAAAAATCAATAAACTAATTCCAAAATTGAAACTAAACTAAATTAGTGTCTTGTTCTTGGCTCAATATTTATTTTTGGCTCTTTAATATATTTTGTTTTTGGTTACTATACTAACACATAGTAAGTGTTTTTTTTCTTTTTTCTTTTTTTTTGAACTTTTATATATATATATATATATATATGAGACACAAAATAAGTAATATTGCACTAGATTGAGAAACCAAGGAAATTATAGTAAACATTAGAATACTAGAATGGTTGCCGTTATGGTCTACACCTCTTACAAAAAATGCATACTGTCTGCACTTTATCATGATAAACAAAATTTAATTACAACTTTTGTAATAAATTCTACAATATGTTATACTAACTTTTCTCATCAAAATGATTTGTGACAATTTTCATCACAAATAGTTCATTAACACTTTCACCATACTGACATATTTACCTTAGGAGTGCACACCTTAAATCTGACATTCAGAATTTTTATCACAAACTGACATAATATATGACAAATATTTGTAGTTTATCAAAAAAAAAAAAATTGTGATTTTCCTATAATAGAGAACGTGCATAGTAACAGTTCACTGTAACAAATTACACTTTTGGCGACCAAAAGGAACTTAGTAGCCAAAAGTGACATTTTTGGCGACTAAAAAATTTATTGGTCGGCGTTGGTTGAAGATTTAGCTACCACATGATTTTAGTCGATATATATTATTTATTGCTGACTAAAAAAATTTAGTCGCTAAATATGACATTTTTGGCGACTAAAAAATATATTAGTTGGTGTTAGTATAGATTTTAAGCTACTAATTTTTGTTTTAGTCGTCGTATACAATTATTTACCGACAAAAGGAAGTGTAGTCGCCAAATAACATGCATATTTTTAGGGTTACTCTTTGACGGCCAAATAATTTTGTCGGCAAATATAAACTCTTTGTGACTAAAAAAATGTAGTTATTGTATAATCAATTATTGCTGATAAAAAAAAAAAAAAAAAAAAAAAAACTTGGTAGCCAAATGGCTACTTTTGGCTACGAATATGTTTGCCACCATTACTCAATCTTTGGCTACAAAAGGTTTAGTCGTTATTTATTAATATTTGCCAACCAAATAATTTCATCATCATTATCAACAACAAACCAATAAGAAGAGGCAATGATAAAACAAATTAAGTAGGATTAGTGAGACACATGTGGGGGTGGTCCGTCATTAGCTTGGGCTGCCATGGTAAGCTCAAACTGCCTCTTAGAAATTGGAGGAAAAGATAGTATTCTAGGAGCTGTGAGATTCTCCTGACTGCCTTTTATAGGATTGTTGGTGGTATTTGTAATAGTAGTAGTTCCATCTCATCCTGTGTGTGTAATCTCCATCTCCATTTCCATCTCTTCCTTGTAAACTTGATTTGAATATTCTTCATTTGTACACCCAGTTCAAAGTTTAGGGTTTTCACTCAAGTGATACATGTTTTGTGAGACATGTCTTGTTTATTAGAAAATTGTTTTTGTATATCATTTTCACTGTTGATAATGGGTTTTGTTTTCTATTGTTTTTGTTTCCAGACTTTGAATAGATTTTGATACGTAATATTAGGAGACTTAGCAGCAGAGTACTTGGTGTTTGGATACTCTGAAGGACTTCATTCTGATGTGGAAAAGGTAAGCACATGTTTTCTATGAAATATTCACTTTCCCTGAATTGATTACAGTAAATTAAATGGTTGAATAGAGTACTTAAATGGTTGGGTTAACATAGAGTAAATTAGCACAACAAGATTGTGTAAATTTTATGAACCCCAACAAGATTATTAATGCAATTCAGTTTCATTCCAACCTGTTTTGAGACTAGGAACTACATAGATTCATTTAAGTTAATTGAAAAAAAATAATAAAAATAATTCAACTTAGTCGAAAAAGGGTGTTCGTGGGGCAAAAATGTAAAACAGACCCCAAACCACTCTATGCATATCATGGGCAGCATCCTTGTGACTAATAAGACCTATGGGGAAAGACGAGATGTAATTAGCACACGTAGGTTGGGAGTTAAAGTAAAAAATGCCTTAAACTTAGTCAAAAAAAGGCGTTCCAGAGGGGTCAAAATGTAAAGCAGTCCCCAAACCACTCTATGGATGCCACGAGTAGTTTCCTAATGACAAATAGGACCTGTGAGGATAGATGAGATGTAATTAGTAGACGTAGGTTGGGAGTTGGACTGAAAAATGCCTTCAACTTAGTCGAAAAAAGGCATTCAGGGGGCGAAAATGTAAAAAAGCTGCCAAACCACTCTATGGATGTCAAGGGATGCTTTCTCGTGACACATAGGATCCGTAGGGACAGACAGGATGTAATTAGCACCCGTAGGTTGGGAGCTAGAGTTAAAAATGCCATAAACTTAGTCGAAAAAAGGCGTTCAGAGGGCGAAAATGTAAAACAGTCCCCAAACCACTCTATAGTTGTCACGGGTAGCTTTCTCATGACAAATAAGACTTGTGGAGAAAGAAAACAAGTAATTAGCACATGTAGGTTGGGAGTAGGACTAAAAAAAGCTTTAAACTTAGTCGAAAAAAGGCATTCAAGATGAAAATGTAAAACAACCCCCAAACCACTCTATGGATGTCACGGGAAGATTCCTTATGACAAATAGGACCTGTTGGGGACAAACGACATGTAATTAGTATACATACATTTTGAGTTAGAGTCGAAAACGCCTTAAACTTAGTCAAAAAAGGTCGTTCGGGGAGCCAAAATGCAAAACATCCCCTAAACCACTCTATGGATGTCACGGGTAGCTTCTCGTGACAAATAGGACCTATGGGGACAAACGGGATATAATTAGCAGACGTAGGTTGGGAGTTGGAGTAAAAAAAGCCTTACACTTAAACGAAAAAATGGCATTCAGGGGGCAATAATGCAAAATAGCTCCCCAAACCACTCTATAGATGTCACGTGTAGCTTCTTCATGACAAATAAAACTGGTGGGGATAGGCAGCATGTAATTAGCACACGTAGGTTGGGAGTTGGAGTCAAAAATGCCTTAAGCTTAGTCAAAAAAAGGTGTTTGGGGGGCGAAAATGTAAAACAGCCCCCAAACCACTTTGTGATTATCATAGGCAGCTTACTTGTAACAAATAAGACCTATGGGGTAGATGGCATGTAATTAGCACACGTATATTGGGAGTTAGAGTAAAAAACGCCTTAAATTTAGTAAAAAAAATACTGTTTGGAGGGTGAAAATGCAAAAACAGCTCCCGAACCACTCTATGGATGTCACGGGCAACTTTCTCGTGGAAAATAGGACCAGTGGGGATAGATGGGATATAATTAGCACACGTAGGTTGGGAGTTGGAGTAAAAAATGCCTTAAACTTAGTCGAAAAAAGGCGTTTGTGGAGGCAAAAATACAAAACAGCCGTGAACCACTCTATGGATGTCACTGATAGCTTCATTGTGAAAAATAGGACTTGTGTGGACAGACGACATGTAATTAGCACACATAGTTTGGGAGTTGAAGTCAAAAATGCCTTAAACTTAGTCCAAAAAAGGCGCTTGGCGGGCGAAAATGTAAAATAGTCCCCTAACCACTCTATGGATGTCACAAGCAGCTTCCTCGTGAAAATATGGTGTAATTTTGGTTATAAAAAGGCTAGGGGAGAGGTTTGTGCTTTGTGACATATACATATACATACTACCATGTGGTTGGTTGTATTATCCAAATGGGTAAAAAAATGATGAAACAGAAATTTACAATGATGACAACCTTAGGTGCTTTGTTTGGTTCTTGAGATTAGAAAGAAAGTGAAATTAAGTTGTTCTATAATCTTTTCATCTAAATTTAACCAATTTCAAATTTTCTTGCTTGCAAACTAATAAAGACCTATGAATCATACATGTACGTCTTTATAAACATACACAAATATATATATACATATATTCGTGAATGAAATAAAACAATCATGAAGTTCTTGAAAGAAGACCCAAAACACTATTGTTACAATTAAGCTTCTGTGTTGGGACTATGTTATTGGAGTCAATCAATCAATATGCAAACATCTACCACATTGATTGAACTTGGACAACTGGCAAATTAATGAAAGACTAATGAAACAGAAATCCAAAAAGATGGCAACCATGGGTGCTCTATTTGGTTATTGAGATAAAAATAAAGAAAGTGAAGTTAAGTTATTATATAAATTTTCCAACATTTTTTCAGATTTTCTTGCTTGCAACCTAAAAGCCCATGCATGACTGAATTCGTACATGTATGGATCTCTATAAACATATATATGAGTTATGTTATTCTTCTATGAATGTAGCTCAAATTCTTCGTAGACAGTGTGATATTATCCTCAAATGCTATATGGGTGTAATTTATTTATTTATTTATTTATTTTTTTGTAGATGGCTTTTGACATGGACTTGTGGATATTCCATTTTTGTGTACAGAAGACAATTTACACTTTTGTATAATCTCACGTTTTTTGGTCATCCTTTGCTTTTTTGTGGAATTGTATTAATCGCAAAAAATATTTTTGGTAGGGTACATAATACTTTTGGCATTGAACAGATAATTATTGTCGTGATATATAAATTAACTTTTGTCGTGGTACAGATTACCATGATAATTTGTACCATGCCAAATGGTCATTTGGCATAGTAGTAAATATATTTTTGTATATGGAGGACATGATTTTCATATGATTATTTGTTTTGTATGGAATTATTATTTTAAATTGGAATATACTTGGTTTGTATGGAATTAGACATTTGAAGTTATTTATTTTTAGATGGTTGGAAGTGAAATGGATGCAGATTGTGGAATGGGTGATAATATATGTATTGTTTTGTTTGTACACCTTGTACAAGTTGCATGGAATACATACAGGTTGTCGTTGTGGACAAATTAATTTAAAAAAAAAACATAAAATGATGTTTTTGGCGACTAAACAGTTGGTAGCAAAAAATGGAGTAAATATTTTTAGTGACTAAATAGTTAGTAGCTAAAAAAAGAATTAAATGAAAAAAAATCTTTTAGCGACTAAATATTTAGTAGCCAAAAACAAAAGAAAGAACGATAAAACACTTTATTTTGTGACTAAATATTTAGTAGCCAAAACAAAAAATATTATATCGTAGGTGACTAAAATTTTAGTAGCTAAACAATTTAAGTTTTTGGTGACACAAAATGTTAGTCGCTGAAAATGTCATGTTAAATTTAATTGAAAGCTTTTGGCGACTAAAAAATTAGTTGCCAATTGTGGACTTTCAGTGACTAAATCTTTTTTAGTCGCCAATTACCTTTCCTAACAATCATTCAACGACAAAACTGGCGACCAAAAATTTTAGTCAGCAAAGGGTTTGGACAACTAAAATATGACTTTTAGAAACAAAAAATTTAGTCACCAAAAGTGTCATTTGTTGTAGTGGTTTCATGCCAAAATTGAATTTGTTTATGTTCCAAAAGTTTCATCACAAACAAATGATTGTTTATTTGGAATTGCATAGATGATTGGAAGGGGGGGACATTTCTGTCCATGATTCATTTTTAATGCACAATATATAACGATTTCGGCTTTGACACGATCCATTTGTTATTCTGGAGCTCGGGTTTATGGTTTCCAAATATTGTTCACGTCTTTTCCCCTTTATTCTTGCTTGAGTTTGGTTATTGAGTTGGTTGGAGCATGTTTGAAATAGGTTGGTTGCTTAATTTTCAAACTTTTGTTGCCAAGATTTTTGCTCTTCCGCTCGAGCGACACTTCTTGCGCTCGAACGGGCTTTGCAAACTCTCAGTACTTTTGCAGGTCTACAAAACTACTAGGAGAGTGCATTCTACGCTCAAGCGGTTCTTTTTGCGCTTGAGCGAGCTTAGTTGGAGCGATCCTTCTTGTGCTCAAGTGATGGTCTGTCCTCTGCAAAACTCCTAGATGTGTGTATTTTGCGCTTGAGGGGTCATTTCTTATGCTCGAGCGGAACAACTTACTATGTCTGACGCTTGACCATCAACTCTTGTACTCGAGCGGATTGTGCGTCTATCAGTTCGCAGCAACCTACTTTTTCATCACTTTTTTATCTCTTTTCTCTCAAAAACACTAGATCGGGACTCTCTCTCTCTCTCTCTCTCTAAAACTCCTATTCTCTATACATTTTCACCTGGATCTAGTGATCTCTCTATTCATGTGCCTTTGTGAAAAAGGTAGAGCGTCTCAAGAGTTTTGTTTTGATCCAAGTAAAAGTTGGTTTCGGTGTCTTTGAAGCTCCTCCATTGTTGCATTGGTCTTCTAAGCTTGAGGTAGACTCTCTATGAGTTTTAACTTGGTTCTTTCTTGATGTGTATGATACATTGGGTTTTGAGTTAATTTTAACAAACCTAGGATTTGGGGTTTAAATTTAAAATAGAGGTTTTCAAAAGGAGGTCTTGGAAATAGTCATAGGAATGAATATGAACTTGTGATGCTTTAAAATAAATGATTTAGTGGTTGGAAAGAGATTTGGGAAGAAATGGGGTTTTGCCCTAAAATGTTTGAATAATTATCTTGCATAAATAATGAAATAAAATATGGGAATATGAAATTAAATGAATGTTTATATAAGTGGTGGAGTTAGATGTGTGTCATCTCCCACCTACAAAAATTTGGATAATTTATCTGTTGTGAGATTGTATATTTATTTAGAAATATCTGTTTTGGGCCTTCGGTGAAGGATGATTATGATTGTTGTAGAAATTGCATGAAGATTAGGTAAATTGAAACTAATCTCTTATCGGTTGTCATTGAATATGACTATGTTTAATACATTGTATACGTATGATATTTGGGAGGAGAAAGGGGATGTATTCAATGATTGGGAGGAGAAAGGGAATGGACTCCATTAAATTAAGTTGGCTTATGTGTCATGGGTGTAAGTTCCGAAAACCGCGTATATACATGGGTGCCAATCCCGCGGGTGAAATTTTCGTAAAATGACAAATTAAAGTGTTTCTGTATAATGGTTGTGTAGTGAGAAAACCATTGAGTTGTAGTTTCAATTGGGTTGTCTGAATAACAACGGAGGTGACTTATGAATTGAGAAAATATGAAACAATGTGAAATGAACTGATATCAAATGGATTGGGATGTAATATTGGGCATAATGTAGTTATGAAAGAAGAGTTGTAAACAATTTTTATCTTGAATATTGAACATGCGCATCATATTTATAACTTTGTTAAAGTTCATATATTGTGTTAGATTATTCTACTAGATTTTGGCTCACCCTCCTTGGGAAATCATTTTTAGGTAGTAGCGATATGCCTCCCCCAAGGACTTAACTTGGGAGGGTCTGGGAGCTGAAGACTACGTTTTGTTATTTTTGTATTTACTCTTTGTATAAGCCTATGGCATTATATATATGGAGTTTAAGACTCCCGCTTTTGTTGATGTTGGAAATAATGGTGATTATAGGCTTATTTTGGGCCAACTTGTAGTCCAAATTTGAGTGGGTCCACCACGTCTTTTGAGGTAGGTCCAAAAAGGTGACGTGTTCCTTACCGCATGGCAAGTCACATGGTGAAGACAGTTCGTCAAAACCATTTATGAGTGAATGGGAATTGGACATCATTTTTGGATTCGTGGAATAGGAAATTGAAGAAGTAAAATGTGGGTTTCTTTGAAATGATTATCCCATATTGGAAACTTAAGAGAACTTATGTGTGTATATAAGTTCTAGGCGGCAATACTTGGGTTAGGCCCCAAGTTTGTAGAAGGGAGGAGTTATGGACAAAATGACCTTTGGCTCAAACCACCACACATGCGCATGCTGTCGCCTCCGTCCGACTAGCCGGGCGCAAGTGTGGGTTGTGGGTTGGGTCGATTCTAACATTAATTTTTTAGGCAAAATTTATTTGAATTTTTCCAAAAATTCTTGCGGGAAAAATTAGGTTGCGTTTGGTAGAGTTTTAGAATTATGATTTGGAAATAGAGTTGTATTTTGAATTTGTGAGTTTTGGAATTATGATTTGAATGTAGAAAATTTGTTTGGTTATGAATTTTAAAAAGAGTTTGAATTGAGTGATGTGACATATGATATTGAAAAGTGGGTGTTTTAAAAAGTGGGTGTGGAATTAATTTTCTAAAGCTGCAACCAAACAACACACTCAAACTAAGGGCATAATTAAACTTCAAAAGCTCTACCAAATAGAGCCTTATTTTTTCTAAACAAAATTAATTTAAATTTTGCGCCAATATTTTTTGTCCAAACAAAGCCCTTCTCCGGTCCAATTTCCAGCGGTCCAGCAGGTTCAAATAGGTTACGGTTGCACCAAATAGATTCAGTTTTCCAAACAGATTCAGAATTGGGTTCAAATAGTTTTCCATCTACTCAGTTTAATTTCCATATCTGTTCAGGTTGTTTGCACCTATTCATTTCAAAAATCTACCTGTTCGGATTTGTTCAACAGCCACCAGTTTGCCTATACATTCAGATTCATTTCCAGCAGATTTTCACAACTTGAAACATACAGAAAAATTCTTCTCTTCCTGATTTTGCTCTTTGTGTCCATTGTTCTTCATATCAGTTTTTAGGGAAAAATTCAGAGAGTAAAGAACACATGTTTTGTTCGCCGTACAAATTGTTTAGAGTTCTACTACAATTTGTGTAGATTATTGTATCTTGGGATATAAACATCATTTATCCGTAAGCACCGAAGCAGGACGAATCTGTCTTAAGGACAGAGTATCAGATACTCAACTTGGTCTAATTTTGTACTTATTCATTTCGATAAAATAAATTCTGTAAGTAATTTATTTTTTATTTGTTTGATTTGTTTCAATTTATTTATTGTACACAGAAGATTGTTCTAACAGTTGTAACCCAGCATAGTCTTAGAAAGTTGTAAGCCTGCAGGGCATTATTTTGTTGATCATTATATTGATATCACATGCTATAGATTCAGGGGAGAGCTAATGAATGTATATCGCATACGTGCTCTTTTGTAAATTAACTCTGATTAATGAAAGGTAACTACTTTATTTATGTCATTGCGTATATGTTGTTAGGGCCGATTTATAGCATTTATTCCAGGGCATTACACAATACCATGAAAATTTCAAAATACATGAATTTTTAAGCATAATTGTACGATTAAAAGTGCATTAGACACTACAAGAAAAAGGGGTATAAACACAGAAGCTTTTGCGACGGTACGTTTTCCCGTCGCAAAAAATGAGCTTTTGCGATGGCAGATTAAACCGTCGCAAATGAGTGCTTTAGCGACGGCCTTTTACCGTCGGTAATAAAATTGCATGGATAGTGTGAAAAAACGGAAGTATTAGCGACGACGTTTTTTACCGTTGCTAAATTTTTTTTTTTTGAGACGGCATGAGTTGGCTGTCGCAAATAGTGGACCATTGCGACGGCAAAATGTCCGTCGCCCAAAAAACTTATCAAAACGGCGTCGATTTAGCTTAATAATTTATCATTTGCGATGGTGTAAAATGTACCGTCGCAAAAAGTTAAAAAAAATTTGCCTCATCTTCCCTTTTATCTTGGCGCTCGATGAAATCCCTAAATGTTCGAAATCCCCAAATGAGCGACGAACCGTGAACTTGGCATCTCTCTGGATGAGCGACGAATGGCGAGCAGGCTAGCGGTGGTGCGATGGTGCGGCGACGATGACAGCTAGGGTTGGACCGGCGACGACTTTCTCACAGCGTATGCTCTCTCTCTGTGTATATATATATATATATATGTATGTATTAGCTGTTCAAAAAAAAATATATATACATGAATATAAATTATTTGCCCCACTCAACCAAGTAAACACCAGACAAGGAACAAAATTTGTCTCATTTCCATTGAAATGGATGAAACATATCTATTTTCTATGAAACTGAGACCAAACAATAGTGAAAAACCGAAACTGAGACCAAACATATCTGTGTGTGTTTAATAAATATCTGTGTGTGTTTGTTTTTTTATATCATTTAATAAATATCTGTAAGACCAAACATATCTGTGTGTGTTTAATAAATATCTGTGAGACCAAACATTTCCATTCATTTACCTTTATTAAACCTTCTTTTTCATATCATTTAATAAATATCTGTGTGTGTTTGTTTTTTTATAGCAAAATAGGCATGTTAACTTTAGTGTTGGACTGTGTGGGTCATTTGTCTTTTTCTCATGAAAAAAAATTTTGATCAGACAAAAATTTTGAGAGAAAAATTCATTTGATATGAAGCACTCAAATAGTAACCTCAAAAATTTTATTCTTTGACTAAAAATTTCATTTCTTATGAAGCACTTTAGTAAATAATTCAAAATTTTACCTGAGTTTTTTTTAAAAAAAAGGTTTGGTATAGGTTTGAGTTTGCTAAAAGGATCTCTTGATTTTGGGTAATAAAAAAAAAAAGAGTAGAATTTAATTTTGAATAGGTTTGAGTTAAAAAGCATAGATGAGTTTTGAGTATTTTTTAGTGTGTGTTTGAATCTTATATTTATAAATTCATTTGTGGTGAAAGAAAAAGAATTTTATAGTGGATGGAGAG
Organism: Camellia sinensis; assembly: GCF_004153795.1. NCBI lineage: Eukaryota > Viridiplantae > Streptophyta > Magnoliopsida > Ericales > Theaceae > Camellia > Camellia sinensis. The sequence goes on from NW_021026861.1 coordinate 1,145,824, forward strand.
TTTAATAACTTTTATGTAAGTAGAGGAAAAGGTCCTTTGAACATTTTTTATTTTTATTTTAATTGTCTAAAAGCAAATACATGTTTAATTACAATTATGGAATCTCCATTTAAGTGCAGTATCATTTGCAGAGGTATAAAAGCTTTGAATACATCAACTTCATTTCAAATTAAACTAAAAATTAAAATTAAAATAGTGGAGTAGTCTAAATAAATAAATAAATAAATAAACATTTTTTTGTCTCACGTGTTGTTGTACAAGTATTTCATTTTTTATGTTCTCCCATCAAATTGGTAAATAACTAACTGAGATAAGACCACCTACCTATTTGAGAGAAATTGGACGGATAGGTATCATGGTACATGAATACGTAGGTATTATATTTAGAGTTACTTTAATGAGATATTTTTGTGGATGCGTACAGATGATGGATAAGAGTTGGATTGATTTGCCAAATAGGATGTCGAGCGAATACATTAATGGGATTGATGAATTCCTTGTGTTTGCCTACACCAATAGGGTTGAAGGTTCGATGATCAGTTGTCCGTGTAGGAAGTGTGAGAATCGATACCATCTTGTACGAGAGGGTGTACGGGAGCATCGGATTTTGAATGGCTTTTTTAAAAAAATACAAACACTGGATTAATCATGGGGAATCTTACATATCTCTGCATGGTAATCGAGAGAATGAAACATTAGCTAATTTAGACTTTGGGGATGATATGATTGGAATGATACAAGGGGCTATGGGAAATCTACATGCTAGTACAAGTGTTGAGCGTAATGAACCATAGGGGCCTGATCCCCATGCATCTGAACTCCAGCTCGGTCCAAATGCAGAGACTGCAAAGTATTTCAAACTTCTTCAAGATGCGCAAAGTGAATTGTATCCGGGTTGTCAGAAGTTCACATCTTTGTCATTGATTGTTCGACCTCTACATCTGAAGGTGCTTAATCAGTGGACAGACAAGTCTGTTGACATGTTGCTTGAGTTATTGAATGAGGCGTTCCCGTTGGGTGTGAAACTCCCGGACTCATATTATAAAGCTCAAAAGGTCACAACAGATTTGGGCTCCACGTATGAGACGTGGGATGCATGTCCCAACAGTTGCATGTTGTTTCGAAACGAGGACGCCAACCTTGATAAATGTGTCATTTGCAAAGGCCATGGATGACCGTCGAGCCACATAAAATTGTGGTGTAGCTTTGAAGGCAGATACCATAAGTTATGCTAGTCGGAAAAACAAGAATCCTCGTGTGGGGTCTGTGTACTATTATGGACAATTGACAGATATTGTTGAGATTCGATATTCCAATGAGAAGAAGCATGTGTTGTTTAAATGTCATTGGATTGACAACATTCACGAGAAGATACAACATGTCTTCAATTTCACATTAGTCAACTTCAATCATTTGTTGTACCGAGACGGGACTCCAATGGGGTTCCTGGTTTGGGATTTAGAGCCATATTTCGGTCTAGGCAAACTAGTTCCTTAAGAAACTTGAATTCGAGGTGTTGACGCCCAAAAATCACCAAACGAGGTCAGATTGGCACGAAACTTGGCACACACGACCGCCTAAGCACGAGAGACTTATGCGAGAAGACGGGACTCCAATGGGGTTCCCGGTTTGGGAGTTAGAGCCCTATTTCGGTTTAGGCAAGCTAGTTCCTTAAGAAACTTGAATTCGAGGTGTTAACGCCTCAAAATCACCGAACGGGGTCAGATTGCCACGAAATTTGGCACACACGACCGCCTAGGCATGAGAGACTTGTGGGAGAAGACGGGACTCCAATGGGGTTCCCGGTTTGGGAGTTAGAGCCCTATTTCGGTCTAGGCAAACTAGTTCCTTAAGAAACTTGAATTCGAGGTGTTGACGCCCCAAAATCACCAAACGGGGTCGGATTGGCACGAAACTTGGCACACACGACCGCATAAGCACTAGAGACTTGTGGGAGAAGACGGGACTCCAATGGGGTTCCCAGTTTGGGAGTTAGAGCCTTATTTCGGTCTAGGCAAACTAGTTCCTTGAAAAACTTGAATTCGAGGTGTTGACGCCCCAAAATCACCAAACGGGGTCAGATTGGCATGAAACTTGGCACACACGACCACCTAGGCACGAAAGACTTGTGGGAGAAGACGGGACTCCAATCGGGTTCTTGGTTTGGGAGTTAGGGTCGGATTTCTGTGTAGCGAAAATTATTTACTTAACTATCTTTGTAATTATATAGTAGTTAATTTTTTATGTTTTTTTGTAATTAAAATATTAACACATAATTATATTGTCATTAATTATTTTTATTTTTTATTTTCAGATATTTCTTGAGTAGCAGTTTGCTTCTTGTGGAATGCAAGCGTGTGAAGATTGTGACAAACTTTTGTTTTTGTAACCCACAGAAGAATCATGATGAATACTTTTATTTTTTTATTTACGTTCTTTAGATTTGTGAACATTATGTATGTATTATGCAACATTATGTGATGGGATAATTTTGATGATGTGTTGCTATGAATGGAAGAATACTTTAATTATGGATGAATTTTTATTTATATACAGGAATTTTTATATTATTATATAATTATCGATTTTTTTTAGTTATTTTTATTTAATACAGGTAATTTTCATATATTTAATAATTGTGTTGTAGTTTTTTTTTTTTTCTTTTGAGACAGTATTATACTGTCTCAAAAAAGGTTTTTTTGCGATGGTAGCATAGCCGTCGCCAAAGCTATTGGCATTACTAGTTAATTGAAACAACAGGCCTTTAGCGACGGTATCCTTCACCGTCGCAAATACTATTTTTAGCAACGGTATTTTTACCGTCGCAAATAACCATTTTCAGCGATGGCATTTTTTCGGTCTCTAATAAAACTTTTAGCGACGATATTTTTACCGTCGCTAATAACCTTTTCAGGGACGGCACTACAGTCCCGTCTCAAAAACTTCAAATTTCTACACATTAATAGCGACAGTATTTTGCCATCACCTATATTTTGCGACGGCGTCATACCATTGCTAAAGGCCTTTAGCAACCCTCTTTGTTGCGACCCCCTATTACCGTCGCTAAAAGTCTGCTGTCGTCGCAAAAAAGCTTTTGAGATGGGGTTTTTGGTATTTGCGACGATGTTTTACAGTCGCAAAAAAGCAAATTTTTTGTAGTGAGATCAAGAGGCCGCACATTAATTTTGTGAACAAAAATCTTCAGTGATAATATACAAATAGAATGTTTATACAAAAATGTTACACATAATAATTTAGTATCTTATGATCCCTTCATTTTCAATCAAAACACCAACTATTATTTTTATAATTTACAAATACAATTATCATATTATTCTAAATGTATTTTCTGTATGAATTTTATTTTTTACAAATCCGTTTGCAAAAATCTTATGGCAACACACAAATATGTTAAATAGTTTGAAATACAGTTTCAATGCATAGTTATAGCATTAGTATGGGTGAAGACTGGTAGCCCCTTCCAATGGGAACCCAAACCCAAGCGAGATATTGCAACAACCTTTCCTTTCATACACCACCCACCCTTTATTTTGCATTAAATTCACTACAAGAAAAAGCAGATTTCACGACTAAAAATGGATTTTTCGCCGCTGAAAGTAGCAGAATTGGCGACTAAAATGGAATTAGTCGCCAAACACTTTTTGCGACTAAAACAGTTTAGTAGCCAAATGTAGGGGTCTTAGCGACTAAAAGTCAGTATAGTCGCCGAATATAGGGGTTTTAGCGACTAAAAAAATTTTAGTAGCCAAAAGAGAAGGTTTTTGGCGACTAAAAACATTTAGTAGCCAAAAGTATAGGTTTTGGCGACTAAAAAATAGTTTGGTCGCCGATTATACATGTTTTACCGACAAAAATCAATTTCGTAGCCAAAAGTGAAGCTTTTTGGCTACTAAAAAAAATTTAGTAGCTAAAAGTCAAGAATTGCCGACTAAAATGCAGTTTAGTCGCCCAAAGTAGAGGTTTTGGCGACTAAATTTCAGTTTAATCGCCAAAAGTGGAGGTTTTTTGGCGGGAATGAATTTTTTTAGCGACTAAAATATAATTAGTAGCCAAAACTATATAATTGGCGACTAAAAAATAGATTTAGTCGCCAAAAGTGATCTAATTTTTTTTAGTAAATAATTTATTTTTTACATAAATTATATTGAATAAAACTAATTATTTTTATATATATAGCTAGATATTAATATGAGTCAATATAGTATATAAATAATATAAGTTGCATATATATATTTATGTGGTGTTGTAGTGGCATAGTGGAGAGAGTGTGTGGCTAAAGGTTTAGAATGTGGGAGAGGTTGGCGGTTTGAATCTCAGAAAAAGTAAAATAGTTGGTTTTTTATTTATTTATTTATTTTTTCACGGAAGCACCTTTGGCGACTAAAATTTTAGTCGCCAAAAGTGTTTATTTTGGGCGACTAAACGGTTTAGTCGACGATTCATGGACTATTGGTGACTAAAAGATTAGTCGCTAAATGTGTGATGTTAAAAAATGTAAATCGCTATTGGCGACTAAATCGTTGGTTGCTAAAAAGCTATTTTTTGCCGACTAAAAAAATTTTAGTTGCCAATACCTCCAGCGACCATATATACGTGACTAAACGGGCGACTAAAAAAATTAGTTGCTGAAAATAAAAACTCGACTTTCGGCAACTAAAAACAGACTTTTGGCGACTAAAAATTTAATCGCCAAAGGTACTTTTTCTTGTAGTGATTGTAGTTCCTGTTTATTTCTAAGGATGGTATAAAAGATTTGCAAGAAATAAATGTTTTCAAAAGGTGAAGTCTGCAGCTAAATGCACCCGTTTGGTGCCAGTTAAAAAGTTAATAATAAAAAAATAGAAATTAAAAGTATCTATCTTTTGACTTTTATATAATTAATATTTTTTAAATTTATTTGACTTATTTTTGAGTAATAAATTGCAAATAAAAACTAAACCAAATAATTTAGCACAAACTTTTAAAATTAAAAAAAACTATAACCAGCTCATATAACTTACGCCACATATGCGGCTTAATATTGTATCCATACCTCTTTTTAAGTCCAAAAAATGATACTTTAACAATATAATAATGGAAAGGAAAATGATACAATGTGCATTCACTACAAGAAACAGAGGCTATCACCACGTTTTTTTTTTCTAACGCTTTTGAAAAACGTCGTGAAATCTCCTATACTTTTTTCCATTTTGAACAAATTTAATTACTCATCTCGTTTTGTACACCAATATTAAAAAAATTGTGAAATAACATTTAGGCCTCGTTTGGAGAGTGGCTATTTTAGTCAAAAAGCCAACTAAAACTTGTCATATCACCTCTCTACTTTTCTGCACATCTTTTTGTAAAGAGCCAAAAAATTACTAAAATAACCTGTTCCCAAACGAGGCCTTACTTGTGATTGAAGAGGCAGGACTTCTCTGATGAAAAAAGAGGCGCGACTTTAGAGAACACAACGTTGCTTTTGAGAGAGAGAGAGAGAGAGGCAGAGAGAGAAAGCAAGGCCTTGGATCTTCGATCTCTATCAATTCTTTGGTTGTATGATCTGGAAATGCTTGTTCTACACTTGATTTGAGCATTTGTCTGTAATATTGTTTGAATCCCTCTTATCTAAGTCGATCTAGGGCTCAAGGTTAGAGTTTTTTGATATGGATTTGCTACATTCACACAAGATCTGTAGACTTTAATGGCTTAAACTAACGATTTATGGTTGATTTCTAATTTCTTTTCTTCTGTTTTGTATTTTCTCTTTTCAAATCGATTTTTCTAGGGTTTTGAGTGCCGTGTTAATGTCTCTGATCACGTACAGGATAGCAAGCAGCGTTGGATCTGGATTGTTACCAACAGTGAGTCGAAGCAAGCTCAACGACGTAGAGATGTAGATCTTATTCTCAGATCTGCTCTCTATCCGATCAGATCTACTCTCTCTGTCTCTCCGATCTGCTATTATGGTAATATCAAATCTACTTTCTTAATCTCTCTGATCGAATTTCACATATTCTCTTCATTGCTCTATGAGATAGAAGAGGTTTGCATTGCATGTGTGGAGGAAGGGAGGTTTCAAAAAAAAAAAAAACCTACAAAATGCCAAAACAGGGTGTTAAAAGGGAAGGAAGAATGAATCCAAAAAGTAAAGTCTTCTTTAATTTCACTCTCCTCTCATTTCATGTGTTGTGGATGATTCTTTCCCCTTTGTTATCATTTCCCAGTTTCTCCCAACCGCTTTACCTTCTTCTTTCATTCCTTTTCCTTTGATTCTTTCCATTTCCACCCCAACCTTTGTTTTTTTTATTTTTTTATATTTTTTATGACTGTGTGATTTTGATTCATCACACTTAAAAGGACTTGCAATTTCATTGGTTTTCTTCTTCTTCTTTTGTTTGATTATCATAGAAAATCGAGAAGTACAAGTAATTTTATTTCCCCATTATTAATTTTTTTTCTCAACAAATTCAAATTCCAAACATAACTTAGAAATGTTTTGATTTTGGGTGTGATGTCAAGGTATGTATCAATAGATGAGAATCCTGCAAAACAACTCGTCTACTACTTTGTCAAGTCGGAAAGACAGCCATCGAATGATCCGGTCGTTTTGTGGCTTAATGGGGGGCCAAGGTGCTATAGCTTTGATGGGTTTGTTTATGAACATGGTACTGCATTCTTGAAACACATCAATTTTGGAATTCTCAACTTATCTGTTGTTACAATAGCTTTACTTATTGTATCTGTACACAAATATTAGACTGTAAAATTGTTTTTCAAATGTGTGAGAAATTAAATTCTATTTAGAATACAAGGTTGATTGAGTTACCATTTTGTCCGCAATATGTTGTCATGATATACATGAAATGGGTTGTTTGGACATTTTTGAGTTCTTGTACTACTAACACATTTGATTTACATATTACATCAGCCAAGTAAAATTTGTTATGTGTATAAAATGTTTATTGTGCAACCTTGCAGGACCATTAAACTACGAGGCAGGAAAACGACACGGAGAACTGCCCATATTACATCTCAATCCTTATAGCTGGTCCAAGGTTGATAGTTCTAAAATGTATGTTTATATTCTGAATGAATGTAAGAAACTTACTTTTAAAAACCGCTAATTAATTATGTTTATATTTAAAAATGTTTTTGTTTTTCACTTCCTGTCATGGTGACTATCTAGGTTATAAAAGATGATACTTCTGATCTTTCCTAGTGGATGAATTATCTTTTGAATGGAATTAGTTGATAACAATGATGCCCCTTTGTGAACACATGGCGGAATGCTATGCCTATTACACAAGTTATCACTTGAAACTTTATGATTTGATGTCCTTTAATTGATTCTGCTGTTTGTCTTCTAAATTGATTTAATGCTTGACTAATAGGATGTGGTGTGGCACTTATAGAAGTATCCCCACCAAGAATGCCATTGGTGGCATGACTCGATGTTGAAGGTATTGTCTGATATGGCTTAGATTACATTACATTACATTACATTACAACATATTTTGTGTCTATATCTAATTATTACTCTGTTTTGCAATCAATTTCACAAAATGTGTTTTGCTTGTTAGGTGCATGGTTACTATAATTTCAGAGATGAAACAACTTGTCTTTCTATTAACTACTTGGACCGATTCCTCTGTTCTCATGTTTTGCCGATAATTCCTTCTTCATTTACTAGTAACCATACCTCTGTTTGTCTGTTTTTTGTTTTCTGTTTTGGTATTTTGAGAAACATGGATCACTTTTTTGGTGAATTGTTGCCCAAAACAGTTTTTGGAATTAATTACTGAAAACAGGTGTTTTTGAATCCAACGAGAAGTTGTTGGGTTCAGATACATTATTAGCCAACAGAACTCAGAAGGTAGCAGTCGTACAAAACTTAGATTGTCGGACCATGTCTGTCTACTTCAAGTTAGAAGATCGTGACACGCGTCTAGGCAAAATCATAACACTCCCAAACGTATATTAACTTGTCATCAATTCAAAAAATTTCTTGTGTTTTTTTTTAATTATAAATTTTATAACAAGCTTCTTGTTGGTAACTAGCGCTTGAATTGAATAAACTGCATATGCTTGTGTTACAAAAGTCAATGTGGTTGCTAATCTAAGAGATGAAATGATAAGTACACACATATCGTGCTTTTATAGCGTTGCTCAAAATCAATCATACCATTGAATGAAGACACTAATCCATGGCTCCAAATTCAAATTCCTCTGTTTTTTATTTTATTTTATTTTAATAATAAATTTATTATTTATTATTAACAAGTATTGTTCAGCACAGGAGGGGAAAAGATGGCTGTGGCAGTTACTATCGGTGGCATGCTTGTCTCTGGCTGCCAAAATGGAGGAAACAAGAGCTCCTCTTTTGTTAGACTTAAAAGTATTAGAACCAAAATTCATGTTCGAGCCCAAAACAGTTCAACGTATGGAGCTCTTTGTCATGGCCAAGCTCAGATGGCGGTTGCGAGTCATCACCCCCTTCGATTTTGTAGATTATTTCTTTGTTATGCCTATTACACAGGAAAGAAATACTTCTTTACATATTTTTGGTCAATTCTCAGATCATGTCACTGTAGTTAATATACATTAATGGATCAAATTGATTGTTCTCATCACACACATACTCATTTAGTGTATGCTAATGCTTGAAATGGTGTGTGGCCTTGCTACATTCGGGGAGGTTTCTTCTATAACAAATATATGATGCACACCAGCAATCATTGCATTATCAACATGAATGATCGAAACTGGATTTTTTTTCTTTATTTATTTATTTTGACTAGAATTTCCTTGTTTTTATTATCAATTGACTTGAAGCTTCTTTGTTGACTCATTTATTTGGTATATTTTAATTTTTATTAGTAATGTCAAATATTATTTAGTTTTGTTATTTTAGTTAAAACCTTCTTAATCCTTTTCTTTTTTCCCTATATTTTTTTCCCGTCAGCTCGTTTGATACATGCTTTTGGTTCTTTGAGTAACACAATTTTTTGCAGAATTCCAATCTTATAACATATTTCTAGATTTTCTGTTACTAGTTCTCATTATGTACCTTCATTCTTGCAAAACTATCGTCACACTTTAATAATTTGTTTCCAATCAAGCTGTTAATTTTTCTTGAAATACATTTTAGGATTGGGGAATTCTTGAGCATGTAGAAGATTAAATGATCTTTAAAGTGCTGCTTTGTATTTGTGCTATTAGTTGGAGTCTGCCATGCCGTACCAAGTTGTTTTCAGTGACCCCATTTTCTGTGTATAGTTTTTTGCCTTGGATATGTCTGGTTGCATGTATTCTTACTTTTAGAAGATAGTGCCTCCATGTTCTGTATTCTCATTTTCTGTGCTTGAGCTGCTTTAGTTTATTAAGCGAAGCATTCTCTAGCGGTTCGTGTTTTTTTTTTATTTTTTGTTTTTATTACATTAGATGCCTGATTCCTTGTGGCAGTTAGTGGGACCTAGGTCCTCACAGCATGGGAAGCAACTCTCTTCTTCCCTCCCGGTGCAACAAATACACCAAGGTTTACTCGGTGACAGGCATAAAGCACATTCCACTTCAGGCACTTTCTCAAAACCAATTTTACCTCCTGGGAATTCTTCAAATGTTTCCTTGGGTGATATTCCTAATCCTCAGAAGGTATTACATTGTATTTTATTTTTTATGAATAAGTACGGAACTGTATCAGATGGACACCTAGGGGGTGTCACCCCTGTACAGCAAAAGAAAAAAAAATTAATTAGACACAAGAATCCCAAAACTAAATCCCTTCCCTAAAATGTAACTCCTACAATATCTACCAAAAAATAAAAAGTCTTCTCCAAAAATGAATAAATCGGATTGAAGTAAGCTTTATAGACGTCTGTACATCCTTAAAAGGCATTGTATGTATTGTTTTCAATAAAATTACTTTTTTATTGGTTTTATTTATTTATTTTAATTTACACATCTAAGATGTTCTTTGCCTTCAATTGTCTCTCGGTCTTTACAAATGATCTCATCACAGAATGCAACTGGCGTTCCAGCAACTGTATTATCTTCTTCTTCTGGGTTTCTACATTCTTCCAGGGCAATTACTTCGAGTAAGTTATTTTATCATGCTTGCCATTTTCAATATTAAATCCTCATTTCACCATGAAATCCCTTACTTTTCCTTTCTAGTGTTGATTTCTTGAGCATCCCATCTATGTAGGCATGCAACATTCATCTACTACAGGGTTTGGTTCTGCTTTGAACATTGAAACACTTGTTGTAACAGCTGAGAGAAGGGATACTTCCATAGAGGTATCTTTTTGTCTATTACTAAAGGTGCATCACCTTCCATAATCTGCTTATAGTGCTTGGTAAACATGAAATTATGACTATCTTGGTCAAACTTGATCTGAATAGAACTTTCATTCAAATGCCACAGCTTGAAGATCCTCATGGTAATGTCTCCTTAGACAGAACAGTATTTTTTTTTAATTTTTTTTTAATTTTTTAATGCAATAAAAAACTTCTAGTGTGGAAATTGGCATAATTATAATGCTTAAAAAACCATATCATAATTATAATGCTTAAAAAACAGAACTTTTTTTTTTATTGTCAAAACAAAACTTAATTGGTTTCTCATTATACGTGCAAGACTTGGTTATGTAGATTTGTCCTCAAGAGTTATGGATCAGATGTTTCAGTTTATTGTCCTAGACATTTCTGCTAAGTTTTATTTTTTAGTTTTTATTTTTGGTGAATCATTGGTTATTCCCTCCATTTTCCCATGAATAACATGAATAAATTGGACATAATAGATTTTATCATTATCTTTTTTCTACAATTTTTCCTGCCAATGTTTTTGAGGTTTATATATATATATATATATATGTATTCTTTCTCTACTCCTATACACATTGTTAAATTCTTATGAGTTATTACATAAAAGTCTTTGAAATTAGGGCTACATTTGTGTGGATGCATGAATGACCATTACTTGTAAGCTGGGCTTTTTCTAAACAATTTTATGTTCTTGCAGGAATTCTCACCGGATGGACGATTCATTATTAGTACTGATCGGGATTTTAAAATTCGTGTAATTGACGATTCTTACCCATTGAAACAAATAAATTATTAAATATTAAATTCCATTTCAATTTGTTTTCAACAATGTTATTTTGTGATAGGTTTCCCTGTTTCCAAAGAAGCCTTTAGATGGAGCTCATGAGATACAGAGCTTTTGCCTTGGTCATTCTAAGTGAGTGAGTTTTTTATCTTCGAATATGTTGTAGAGCAGATGTGATTTCCATGAATAGTTTTCTGAATAGTTTTTCTCTACAATAGTGTATTAAAGCACTTTTCATTTATCAACAAGAAAAGCAAACAAGTGTTGCAATTCTTTGTAATAATAGTCTCTCTTATTCTATGTGCATTGCAGGTTTGCTCAAGCTCTCTCTACTGAACATGGAAGGTTGCCCTGTTACTGCAGCATGCTTGGACTCTCTTGCAGGTTCACTTTTGCCTTTTCTTCTCCTTTGAGTCGTCGCCATTTTAGTTATGTTACTGAATATTGTGATAAATATTGCATTTTGAGATAAGGGTATGTGGGTTGGTCAGTGTTTTCCCCTTCATTTTTTGGTTGGTGACTTGCCAATAGTAGGCTTATAGTTTATGTTGATTGTGAAAATAATTTGCTGTTGTTAAAATCCTTGGGATTTGATAGCCTAATTTCTGTAACACAACAAAATTTTTGTAGGTCCTCTTTAAGGAGAGGATTCTGGCATATGAACTTTTGTTTGTTAATGCACAAAATTGGGATTCCAATTAAGAAAGGGAATATAGAGCTCAATTACAGTTGCCAACAATAGGCTTAAAGTTTATATTGATGGGCTTTAGTCTTTTTTGGAAAAATAATAAATAAAGAAATGTAATAAATCCCTTAAACAGAGCCTTTTGTTAAAACCTAAATTGTTTTTAAAGCTTCTTTTCAATTCTGGGTGAAAACAAAAATTTTAGCCCTAGTTTTTGTTTAAATACTATTGAAAGAGTAAAGTTGTAACTTAAATCATAGTTTTGTGTCAGGAGCAAAACTCTAACCACCTCTACCAAAAAAATTAAACAATTAAAAATAAATAAATGCAATCAAGTGATTAAGAAAATTAAGTTTACAAATTCTTCAATTTATGTTTATTTTTGTGAATCTGATTGTAATTTATGTTCTGATACAGGTATGTAGACCAATGAAGACTAACAGTGAACTCTCTCATCAATTTGAATCAATTTGAATTTAACTCATCCAAACTTGAAATTTATGTTACAGGCATGAGTAGATTTTTGAAATGCAATCTAGTAAAGTTCAATAGTCTCTTACTTTGGTGATATCTTGAGTTGGGGATAATTTTCTTGGTAGTAATTTGCCATCTCTTGTATAGTTGGATCAATCATTATAGCTCAACACTTCTTTCTCGGTTAATGTCTTTGTTAAAACATGATTTGTGAATGTGTTATTTTGTGATTAATGGTGATTGGATATTAAATTGAATACGAAAGTGAACTAATGTTGTATTTGATATTTGAATGAGAGTTATTATTTCATGTTAGTGTTATTTTTCAGATTTTTTAGTTCAATCATATAAAATTAGCACAATTTTTTTTTTAAAAAAAAGAGGCTATCACGGCGTTTCTAAAAACGTCGTTAAATATTATATCAACGGTTAGATTTTTCAAAAAGAGTACGACGACGTTTTAAAAGGTCGCTAAATAGCATGGTGATGTCATAGCGGAACTTTTAGCGGCGTTTATAAAACGCCGCCTAGAGTAATATAGCGACATTTCTAAAGCGTCACAAAGTTATAGCGACGGCCGCATCTTCGACGCTTGGTGCAAAACGTCACAAAAGGTTTAGATGGCGTTTTTAAGACCTATAGCGGCGTTTTTTAAACGCCGCTAAAACCCTCTTTTCCAGCAGTGATTTTTGCACATTTTAAGAAACGTTATGATTTTTGTGATAAAAATTATAAATTTTTTGTAATGAAAACTACAACTTTTGTGATGAAATTTATTAATGGTGAAGTTCTAATGTGTACTTAAAAGTTATCTATAATTAAAGTTATACTTTTTGTGATAAAAAATTATACATTTTGTAAGAAGTAAAAATTTATATTTTTATAAAGTACATATCATATACACTAAAAAAAAAATGGGACATAGTAGCTTTGCCCTCTACAATAATTGTATTAGTCGTTGTAATAAAGAAAGAGCTAGCTTGCACCACAAAATAAATAAATAAATCAAGACAAAGGTTAACAAGTGCCTATACTTGTTAATATTGGAATGTGAGTAAAGGTGTTGTGAAAAAGTTTAAATATATAAAAAATATTTTAAAATTCATAAAAATGTATTATATTTAGTGATAAAATCTACACTTATATTTTATAGAGAACTTGTTTGATGCAGTTTTTCATGAAGTGTAAACTGAAAGTTTTTTTCTTTTAACTTTCAGATAATCAATTTTTTAAAATTTATTTCAATTATTTCTGCTTATGAAGGTCTTCTTTAGTCAGATTTAGTAAATTGAAAATTGATATAAAAAAAAGGAAGATAAAAGCACTTCTCCCTTAACTTTTTCAAAAACCTTCTTTTTTCAGGTTTAAATTTTGGATAAATTACAAATACACCTCCTGTGGTTTGTTTAAAGTACAAATTGTTTCATATGATTTGAAAAATTACAAATATTCTATTGTCAGAATTTTTTATTTAACAGAATTAACTAAAAAAATAAAATTCATAATTGCTTTCCCATATACAATAATAAAATTTCTAAATTATTAATTGAAACATATTTTTAACAGCATTAAAAATTGTTAATTAATTTCATGATTTATTATTAAAAAGGACGATTTGTTATGAAATTAGAAACCTCGGAAGGTGGAATGTAATTTCCAAAACTACAAGAGTTGATTCGTATTTTAATCAAACTTCAGGGGATGTATTTGTAATTTATCCATAAACTTTTATATCTCATAAATTGTAAGAATAAACTACACTAAATATTCTAACACAAATTCAAAATAAAAAATAATAATAATTAAAAATAAAAAGAAAAAGCTATAAACAGCTCTACAATTATACTTACACTTCTGTAAAGTAATTTATAAGTAAAATTTCCACCAAATATGAGCCGAAGTCTGAATTATCTAGTGAGCAACAAGGGTGACAAAAAATAAAGAGGATTTCTCAATTTGTAAAATGTCAAAAGTCAATGAAACGAGGCGGTATCGGGGGTTCCGAAATGATTAAATTCTAAACTTTAAACATAACTATGGGTGTGTATAATATGGGAGTTGTATAATAGAATTTTTTAAGAAAAGATTCCATTAAACACTTTTTAAAGAATGTGTATCATATGTACTTTATAATTATGAAAGAAAATGGTATAATTCCGTACTTTTTGAGTTATAACTAAAAAAATCATAATCAAACATAAAAAAAAAATCATAATTAAATATATCAAAATAATGTCATAACTAAAGAAGAAAATTAATCATAATTCAAAAAAAAAAAAATTTACATAACTAAAAATACGTATAATAAAAAGTATATATAATAAAATTCTCCATAGTATTAATAGTTTAGATGAAATATGAGTTTTTCACTTCGTTGGGCAATTAATTCAGTTGAAATGAAGCTCAAGATATTTACTTCTTTCACTTGGTTTTAAAATTTGAGTGTGGGCCAATTCTGAAAAAATCTATGTAATTTGTGATTCGAAATAGATTCAATTATTATAAATCTTAAATATAAAAAATAAATAATCTAAATCATTTAACACATACAAAAGTGATTTATCTTGTTGTTTCACAATCGATAAATTGACACACAAGATTTTAACGTGTAAAAAATCACAATTAGAGCACCTCTAATTGTGATAAAAAATCACGGGTTAAAAGCCACTAAACAATCCATTATGAAAATAATGAAATTACACAAGAGTACAAGCAATTACCCAACTCTCACTCATGAATTGACTTCCACTCCTTGTGTCTCTTCCATCAACATCTTTGTCTCGGGATTGATTAGCCCAGTGTTGAATCCACAACACCCAAGTTGAATCCACCACATTGAGCCACTTCGAACTCCTTCAAAGCTTCCAAACTCAAAATCTCTGGAATCCACCGATGAAACACTCTAGAGAAATTGAATCGTGACAAGCCTCTTGATATGTGCAATTCAATCCATGTGAGGTGACAAACTCACAAAATCATCAAGGGAAAACAATAGCTAGGCTCTCCAAATGAATACACAAGAGTCCTCAAATCTCAAGTTTTAGATCTAGAAGTTGTAACCCTAAAACATGCAACTTACGCAACTTTATACAAAATAGGGTCGCAAAGACCGCTCGAGCTTAAGAAATACCATTCCAGCAGTGTGTCTAAGAGACGGTAGAACAATAAGTGACTTCGCTTGAGCGGTAAAAAGTTCACTCGGGCGAAGAATGAATCCTCCCAATATCTCAGATCAAGTCTGAACTATTAGGCGAACCATTTCAGCGCTTGAGCGCATAATTCACTGCTTGAGCGGTTAGTGAACAATGCTAGGCACAAACGATAAAACACAAATGTGTTTTTATGAGAAATTGACAAAATAATCAACCCAACAATCTCCCTCTTTGGCAATTTCTAAACAAAACACTTCTAACAATGAAACCTATCAAACACACACTCCAGACACAAAGCCTAACCACTCTAAACAACTTGTGTGGTGAGCTACCTGCACAAATCACAATAAGTCCAACACAAACACAAGAGATAGATGGATACACATGAATATATGCTTAGCAATGATAAACATGAATAAGCAATAACCAACAATCATGCTAACATTAATACTCCCTCTTTTTGACCAAGAGAGACAAAGGGAACAAATAGTAGAAAGGGAACCAATATCCAAAATGCATGATAACAAGTCCCAAACCCCAATAGATATCAAACAGATCCCAATATACCATCAACAAAATAAGTCCAAAATAGTAGCAAGATGAGAGGAAACATGTACAAGATATCAAATAGTACATGACTAGAAAAGAGAAAACATATCCAAAAAGAGATAGAAGTCAGAGAAGTAGAAAAACCATCACTGAAATGGAGGAGGTGGAGGTTGTTGCATCTGAAGATAAGAAAGAATCTGAGCAAGTTGAAGCAATGACTGATCCATCGAGTGCTCAATAGGGCTAATGGTGGCCTTAAATGTGGTGAAATGAGCATCAATGGCTGTTTCAAAAGTGATGAGGCATGCATCAAAGCCATCTACGTGAGTACCCAAATGATCAAAGCGTTGTGACATGACCTACTCTAACTGGAGAAGCTGGCCTCAGATAGTACGAGCACGAACATACGCCTTTCCATTATTGGCTACTGCGGCATCTAACTCAACCTCCTCTGCCAACTGTTCCTCACCTGCAACAGAAGGACTAGCCTTCGAAGACTCCTCCTTAACATGCACCCGACTCTGAGAAATAGTATTTTTGGTGAATGGTTTGATAGGTGTAGCATGCCCATCATCACTAGAAGAAGAAACCTCAAGAGAGGAGATGATCCCATTGATGAGGCAACCACAAGGAAGACCTAAAGATTTTTACCCTCGAAGACTGAGATTATTTTTTGCACAATCATAGTAAGAAGATCATTGGAAAGGAGGCGATCAATGCAATACAAAACATACCTTTGTTCTTGATTGATGTTAGAACTATGAGTAACATGAACATTCGTACAGATAATGAGATTTAAAAGACGGAAGGAAGAGAGAAGTTCATTTTGTTTGATAAGAGCCCTGAAAACCCAAATCTGGGATAACCCATAAAGTTCAAAGGCAACCAAATTGAAATCAGCATTAGGAGGGGCAAGAAAATGATAATGACAATTAACAATCAGTGCAATACCAAGTGCATTTCGGATAAACTCTTCAGTGACATGAATTTCTTTAGATCTCACCCAAGTGATGAACGAAGGGTCATACTCATTAATAGAGTGAATGCTACAGTAGAACTTACGCACCGAATCAATATTTTGAGAACCTGAAAAGAGAAGACCATGTCACCACCCAAAGGAGTGAACACACGACAAATGGGAATGAAATCAAAGGTGTTGGGTTGGACATTTCGTTCAAGATGGACTTGGCGGGAGGCAAAGAAATCCCTAAATAGTGTGGCTTTTTCTTTAGATTTGAACTTCTCATGATTAAAAGTAGGACGATTTTCTATAGAATTTTAACGTTTGCTGGATTGAGACATAAAGTAGCATTATACGGTAAATATACCCACAAACACAGACAAAACACACCCAATAACATTCGACAACCAAACCCCACCATGAGACACCCAACCAAATTCGTAGACAATCGAAGAACCCCTAAACTCAAGCACACCCATTCAACACCAAACACAACCCAATAGCCCCCCAAAAACAACCATCACAAACCCATTAATCAACAAGAAACATTAGTAACCAACAATGTAATCCGAGAGGATATTGAAACTTAGAAATAATTAGAACAAAATGAAACTAGAGCATTATATACAAGATGTGAGAGAGAGCAAACAACACAAAAGAAACAACTAAGTAACTAATTAAAATAAATAAATAAAAAACTAAAGCAAGAGATAAAAACCCTAGATGGACTTTAAACAAAACAACTAATAGTATTACTAATTAACAAAAAATAAAAAAAGAAAAAAAAAAGAAGAAAAAAAGGAGAACAACCCTAGAAAGAGGAGAGAAGAGAAAAACATGAGAGAAACTCAAAATAAAGAGAAAAGAGAGGAGAAACTTACCAAAAAGTGATGAAAATCACTTGGGCCAAGACTCCATTACTCAAGCGCAAAGAAGAATCGCCCAAAAGTTCAGTCCGCAAACACAAGTACTGGTTGAGGCCATTAACTACTCGACCGTAATAAACACTGCTCAAGCTGTAAAGATAAATTCCAAAAGTTTTGTCTGCAAACAAAAGTACTGGATGAGGCGATTAATCACTCGAGACAAAACACCACTTGAGCGGTCCCGACAATCAAGTGAAGTCCCGAAAATCCTCAAATACACCGTTGAGCATCCAAAAACACCCAAAAATCAAACTATCACCTGAAATTGAGATGTGATAGTAAGATAACAATAATGTGATACTAAGATGAGATAATCTACGCATCATGAAACCTTCAAACTTGCGAGATAGATAATATGAACATGAGATCATTTGCAAGTAAGGTAATAATGTAGAGAATAACATAGGCAACACATGAATGCAATGCTCAAAAGAGAACGCGATATCTCACAAAAAGTGTGTGTATGTGTGTGTGTGTGTATGTAATCTTTGAATGGTTACAACCAGTAGAGTTGATCCTAGTAGTGATCTGATGGCTAGACCTCCAACAAAAGAATCTATACAATACTGAAAAAATTTAAACCACTAGTAATCAAGGGGTATTTGTTGAGTAAACATGGAAACTCCTCCCTCAGCCAAAGCAAACCATTATCTTGCGCACTCATTGGCGGGTTTCACGCTCAAGAGTATGATAACCTAACTAGAGATGAACGGAAAGGATAATGATAGCTTGGTTTGTGACTCTGAGGTAGCCTTTTACTCATTCCCTAAGAATAATGAACCGATGGGAGAGCCATGGAGATGCAAAAATATGGTAGAGGGTTGAGAGACTCAATATCACCTAAGATATGCTAGCATAGGTCAATTTCTTTAGAGATGCACAACATATAATGCTAGAAGTCCATAGAGAAATTTGTTCACTTATGTAGAAACTCTTACAATTGCTTAACTTAATGGTGTGTGCATAATGAGATCATGAAAGCAAAGAGCATACACATTCATCACGAGTTATGATCAAACATACATGAAGCCTTGTTTGCAAAATGAGAGATGTTCAAATAAATTTATGTGCAAGGAAGTCAAGCATCAATAACAATGAGACTATAACATCCAAGCACACAGAATACCAAATGACCCCAGATTCACTCATGCAACAAGTCACATTCTAGTCAATGAACAATACACCCAAGGTCTTTCTAAGGAACTCAAACCTAAGAAGATCATGGGATTTTATAAAAATGTTAGCTCTTTGATGCTCAGTAGATACATATTCAAGAACAACGAGTCACTCCTCAACTAACTTTCGAATGAAAAGATGACGAATGTCAATATGTTTAGTGCGAGAGTGTCAGACTGGATTCTGAGAAATATTGATGGCATTTGAGTTATCAAAAAAAAAAAAAAAAGTGATTGTGTACTGATCTATCGCATAATCATGAAGCATTTGCTTCATCTAAATCATTTGAGCATAACAACTAATGTACTCTGCCTCGGCGGTTGAAACAGAGATAGCATTTTTCTTTTTTCTATGCCATGCAACCAAGTTATTTTCGAGGTAAAAACAACCTCCGGATGTGCTTTTGCAATCATCAGCACACCCTGCCCAATCAACATTAGAAAAGCTAATAGTGTCGGCCTTGGTATCAGAAGAGAACTAAATCCCACGCCCCAAAGTTCCACTCAGATACTTGACAATATGCTTGATGGCTAGAAGGTGAGACTTTTTAGGGCAAGCTTGATAACGGGCACACATACCAACACTAAAAGCAATATCGGGCTGACTTGTTGTGAGGTACAAAAGGCTCTCTGTCATACTTCTATAGAGGGTAGAATCAACTTTAGTGCTAGAAGAATCTTTAGTCAAGTGAAGACTCATGCTCATGGGGGTTTGCGTGTGTTTGGAAAACTCAATACTGAACTTAGACACAAGTTTCTTAGCATACTTGGTCTGAGACACAAACATACCCGGCGAAAATTGCTTAATTTGAAGCCCCAAAAAGAACGATAATCCTCCTATCATGCTCATTTCAAACTCATGTGTCATGCAATTCGAGAAATATTTAACAAGAGATTCAGATATGGATCTAAACACAACATCATTGACATAAATTTGAGTAACAAGAATATGTGACTTAGTACGTTTCATAAATAAGGTCTTATCCACACTACCTTTTTGAAAATCGTTGCTAATAAAAAAGGTAATTGACCTATCACACCAAGCCCGAGGGGCTTGTTTCAACCCGTATAGTGCCTTGTCTAACTTGTAGACATGTGTCGGAAACTTAGGGTCCTCAAAATCCTTTGGTTGCTCAATGTAGGCTTCCTCCTTCAAGTAACCATTCAAGAACGCACTCTTCACATCCATTTGAAACACTTTAAACCCAAGAAAGGAGGCAATAGCAAGTAAACTATGAATAGATTCGAGACGTACAACGGGGGAAAACGTCTCATCATAGTCAACCTTGAGCAACCAACCTCGCCTTATTCTTAACAACTGTACCATTCTCATCAGATTTATTCTTGAAAATCCATTTTGTATTTGTGACATTCACATCTCTAGGTCTAGGAACAAGAGTCCAAACTTTGTTATGTTTAAATTGACCTAATTCCTCATGTATAGCATTGATCCAATTATCATATTGCATGGCCTCTTTTACATTCTTAGGTTCAATTAAGGAAACATAACACACATGAGATACCTCATGGCAAAGTTACTTTTGGGTTTTCATTCAATCTATGACACTTCCTATCACTTGTTGAATAGGATGGTTGAGCTTCACCCTTGCCGATGGCTCCAAGATAGGAAAAAAAGATGATGGAGTAGCCATGTGTCTATCTCCTTGTGCACCTCTTGAGATTGGGCTTGCCATGTGAGTTGGTGCTTATTTCCCTACTCAAGCTTCTCCTTGGCTTGATGGAGCCACATTAGGTGCTTTAGGATCACTTTCTTCTTCCTCATGTAGAGATGCTATTGGAGAACCTGTGTCATCTATAACCACATTGATAGATTCTATGATAGATGAAGTACGAAGATTATAGACACGAAAGGCTCTACTAGTGGTTGAATATCCTAGAAAAATACCTTCATCACTATGGGAGTCAAATTTTGCCCAAATGCTCTCTATCTTTAAAAATGTAATACTTCTAAAATTTTTGAAGTATTTCACATTATGTTTCAACCCTTTCAACAACTCGTAAGGAGTTTGTAATGTACCGGGCCTCAAATACACACGATTCACCACATAAACAACGATATTTAAGGATTCGGACCAAAACTTGGGAGGTACTTTCTTGCTAAGGATCATGACCCAAGCCATTTCTTGAACTAATCGGTTCTTTCTCTCAACAACTCCGTTTTGCTATAGGGTAATTGGAGCAGAAATTCATGCTTGATGCCATGCATATCACAAAAATTAAAAAACGAGCTATTTTCAAATTCACGACCATGATTAGTTTGAATTCATATGATATGCCTAATGGTAACACCCTGTTCATTTTGGATTCTTAGAACTAAGGACTTGAAAGCATCGAACATATCAGATTTTTCACGCAAAAATTTACCCCATGTGAATCGAGTGCAATCATCAATAGTAAAAAAAATATATCTTTTACCTCTAATGCTTTCAGTAGGAGTGGGTCCCATAAGATCCATATGAACCAGCTCAAGAGGACGTTTGGTTGTTAAGCTATTTACCTTCTTATGAGGGGCTTGAGTTTACTTCTCCAATTGACATGGCCCGCACGCTTGGTTCAAAGACTTACCCAATTTGAGCACGTCTCGCTGAAGCTCCTTATTGGTTATCTTGGCTAGATCTTTGAAGTTGATGTGACCTAACCATTGATGCGTTAAGTCTAGATTGCTTATGATGGTCGAATAACACGTGAGGTCATTGGTAGTAACAATTCCATAGCAATTATCAGATGTGCGAACACCATGTATGATGGTATTTCCCTTTTGTCTAAAATTTCAGATTTATCTTTTGAAAACAATACCTCATGATGTGAGTCACATATTTGATTAATACTTTATAGATTAGCTTTAAGACCATCAACAACCAATATGCTATCCAATTTAGGGAGACCAGGCGTACTTTTAGAGTTCTTACCAATGACTCTAGAAGTGTTACTGTCTCCAAATGTGACAATTCCTCCTTCTTATCTCTCGAGAGATGTGACTTAGGATTTGTCATCGAACATGTGATGAGAGCAACCATTATCAAGATACAATATGTGGGAGTCACGAGTTTTATAAGCAATGTGAACAACAAAACAAGTCAAGTCACTCTTCCTCACCCACACTCTTCTAGTCTTAACTTAGGTGATGTCTTAGCGTTGTGAACACCATTTTGACCCATGGTATTTCGCCGTGACATGCAGGGTTGTCTCCTAACCCAAGAGGTATTAGAGTTTTTTCTACCTCTTTGAGACACCCTACTAAACAACTCAAAGCAATAAGGACGAATGTGGCCATACCTACCACAATGATGACAAATAAAAACAGTTTTTACCTCCCTTTCACTGGTCATACCAACTTTTGGTCAATGGAGAGACTCATCATCTTGTTGTTTCTTTAGCTTTCTCTTTTTTTGAGTCCTTTTGTCATGAGATGTGGAAGCATTCCCATTTTGAGGTATGTCATCACTATAGCCAATTCCACTATTGTCAAAGCCCATTTGTTGAGATCTAACGACATCTTCCAATGTGCTTGACCTTTTGTTCCAAATATCAATTGTAGCCCTAGCACTCTTGAGTTATTCCTCTTTCTTGATGATTAGCTCTTCCAAGGCAACTTGAGACGTCTTGATAGTTTCAATCTTCTTTTCATATGTTGTATAGATTTTTTTTGTAGCTTATTTCTCTTGGTCTCACAAATCAAGAGTTTTGCACGAAAAGCTTGTCGATCATTAGAGATCTTAATGGTATCATTCATAGTCGCAGAAATCTCCTCTTTCAGTTTGACATTCTCACCTTCACATGCTTTGATTTTTATAGTGACTTTCTCATTCAACATAGATAAGTTAAGAATTCCTTGTACAACTTTTCATAAACTTGTTGAACCTCTTCATCATCTACTTCATTATCACTCTCACAGGATTCATCATTGGTGACATTCTCCAGTGAAGACCCATCATTCTTTTGTTTCTCTTCCTTCTTGAGAACATCCAATCGAGTAACTAGAGCATTGAAGTGAGAAGAGCTAGATGCTTGTGAAGATGACTCCGCTCTTTCATGGAATTGCATTAGAACAACCCATGTATCTTTACTATTGTCATAATGAGAGATGCGTTGTCGCTCTCCTTCAGAGAGTGTTTCTCGAATAGTGTTCAGAACTCATTTGCTACTTTCCATGTCAGCCCTTTCCCTAGCACTCCACTCTTCAATGGGCTAGGTGACCTTTGATTGATAATAGGATCAATCACAAATGGTGATTCAATATTCTCCTCAATTGTGCGCATCCTTTTGAATTTTAAGCTCTGAGGTACACCCTCATTCTACACTTCCAATACATATAGTTACTCCCATCGAAGATAGGAGCATGATGAGGACTAACCCCATGAGCAAACTCAATCAGCCTGGGAGTTGCTTGAAGGAATCTATAATAGAATGCCATGAATGTACCGTCTCCATGTTCACTAGACTCAATTTCATTAGCTTCTTGCTTTGACCCACTCTCATCACCCCAAGTCACAAACTTTCTTTTTGTTCTTCTTGGAAGGACACTCGAGAGCGATATGCCTAAACCCTTGGCATTCATAGCACTTGACTCCCTGACCTCTCATTATTTTCTTCTCGAGTTTTGGAACAATTTTGAGCTTATAATTACCCTTATCCTTAGAACTAGAGTCCTTGAAATTAGGCTTATTTTTCTTTAATTCTTTTTGAATTGTTTGGTAAACAAAGCTGCCATTTTGGACTCTAGATCAATCTCAACCTTAGGATTCTTAACAACCTCATGAGCACTAGTAAAAGCCATACTTTCCTTTTGTTTTTTTCTTTGAAATCAAATGTGCCTCATAAGTTTGCAAGTTTCTAACTAACTGATTGAGCTGGAGGTTCTTAACATCTTTAGCCTCCTCTATAGTTGTCACTTTTGATTGAAACCTATCGGGTAATGACCTCAAAATTTTTCCAACAATACGAGATTCAGGGATTTTCTCACCGAGAGTGAAACGGGAATTCACGATGTCACTGAGTTTAGCATAAAAATCATCAAACATTTCATCCTCACGCATAAAACAGGTTTCAAAAGCGGAGGTGAGACATTGAGATTTTGATCTCTTGATGGAAGTAGTACTCTTGAGAATCGTTTTAGGAATGTCCTAAGCCTATTTTCCAGCCTCACAAGTGCAAATACAACGGAATTCTTCCAAAAGCAAAAGAATTGAGCGTTTTACTATTCCAACTCACATTTTGATAATCATTTGTATCTCATTTATCAATTGACTTGGAAATATCAACACCATCGATGGTCACAATAGGTTCACTCCACCCATAGACGATGGAATGCTAAACTTTCTTATCAATATATTTTAAAAATGCCCTCATACAAGCTTTCCAATATGAGCAGTTTGTTCCATTAAGTAATAGAGGTCTATGAGTCAAGTTACCTTTACGAATCGAATCCATTATCAAAAATCACACAAAATCACACTCATATAGCTTTGAAAAAAATGATCAATCAAAGACCAAGTGACTCGCTCTGATACCAATTGAAAAAATCTATGTGATTTGTGATCAAAATAGATTCAATTAATAGAAATCCCAAACACACAAAACAAACAATCTAAATCATCTAGAATGAATGAAAGTGATTTAGCTTGTTGTTTCAGAATCAATAAATCAACACAAAATATTTTAATGTGGAAAAAACCATAATTTGAGCACCTCCAATTGTGGTAAAATATCATGGGCTAAAAGCCACTAAACAATCTGCTATGAAGATAATAAAATTACACAAGAGTACAAACAATTAGCCAATACTAATTCATTTATTGACTTCTACTCCTTGTGTCTCTTCCATTAACATCTTCATCTCAGGATTGATTAGCCCAGTGTTGAATCCACAACACCCAAGTCGAATCCACGACACTGAGCTGCTTTGAACTCCTTTAAAACTTCCAAGATCAAAATCTTTGGAATCCACCAATGAAACACTCTAGAGAAGTTGAATCATGATAAGCCCCTTAATATGTGCAATTCAATCAATGTGAGGCAACAAACTCACAAAATCATCAAGGGAAAACAATAGCTAGGCTCTCCAGATGAGTAGGTTTACTTCAGTCACTTCTTATTCAAGAATAGAAGTAGGAACATATAACCATGGACTTCATTGCCGGTCTACCTCGAACACTTATAGGTATGAATGCTATTTGGGTTATTGTTGATAGATTAACAAAATTTGTTCGTTTTCTTGCTGTGAAAACTTCATTTAATGCTCATAGACTTTCCACTATTTAAATTGATGAGATCATTCGGTTACATAGGGTTCCAGTATCTATTATGTTAGATTGGGATCCTAAATTTGTTTCTAGATTTTGGCAAAGTAAGTAATAGGCAATGGGCACAGAATTGATGTTTAGCATAGCCTTTCATCCACAAACTAATGGGCAAACTGAGAGAACTTTCCAAACATTGGAAGATATGCTTCGTATGTGTGTCTTAGAATTTCAAGGCAGTTGGGAAACTTACCTACCATTGGTTGAGTTTTCTTATAATAGTAGTTTCCACTCGAGTATCAGCATGGCACCTTATGAGGCATTGTACGGAAGGAAGTGTAGATCTCCAGTTTGCTAGACTGAAGTTGGTGATAGAGCTTTATATGGGTCAGAACTTGTGCAAGAAACAACTGACAAGATAAAGATCACCCAACAAAGGCTGAAGACTACCTAGAGTAGACAAAAAAGCTATGTTGATCAGAGAAAGAGAGATTTGAAATATGAAGTGAGAGATCATGTAATTATCAGAGTAACACCAATGAAGGGTAAACAAGGTTTGGCAGAAAAAGGGAGTTAACTCCACGTTACATTGGGCCGTTTCAGATTCAAGAAATACTTGGCCCTATCACTTATTGTATTGCTTTATCACCGGGAATGGATCAAATGCACAATGTTTTCCACCTATCAATGCTCTGTGGATACCTTAGAGATCTATTCCATGTTATAGACTACCACCGAATAGCACTTGATGATGACATGATCTATGAAGAAAAGTCCATTCAAATCATTGACCGATAGGTCAAGTAGTTAAGGAATAAATGAATTTCTATGGTGAAAGTTTAATGGAAAGATCACTATGGAAAAGAAGCGACATGGGAAAAAGATGATGAAATGAGATAATACTACCCAGAGTTGTCTCCAAATGGGGGTAACTGAAGTTTGGAGGACCAAACTTCCTAAGGGGAGGAAGACTGTAACGATCCCGACCTCTGTATCATTTTTACATATTATTTTATTGGGCAAAATTTGCATAATTATGTGTTTATTTGATACTTATCTGTTTGTTTGTGGATTATCTGTCTAATTGTCAACTTAGAATTCAAAATTGAAGACGTAAACAGATTAAGAAACTGAAATTGATAATTCAATAGGTTAGTTGGAATATTTAGAATTATATGGTAAGTTTAATTAAATTTGATTCGAATCAAAATAATTAGAATAAATAAATTATAATTGTGTAGACTTAAACCTAATTGATTAGTCTTAATCACAATTAATTAGTTAAGCCTAATCCACCTATTCATATATGTTAAGCATGCTTTAGATTTCATTTGACATCAACTAATGTGTTGAAAATTTAGAGTTAGAGAGAGAGAACTCAACATGGCAGAAAGAGAAAGAGAATTCAAGGGAATTAAGGGAAGATTGAAGAGATTAAGCTTAGCTAAGGCCAAATCCAAGCTCTAGGTATGCTCTTTACCCATAATTCATGAAGATAATCCATGTAGGAAGATGAATTCACCAAGTTATAGGATCATTTGCATGCATTTGAAAGGAATGAGCATGAATTATCATGAATGGAATGAGTTTGAGTGGATTATGTACATGTATGCATAATTCTTCATCTTTGAAATTGGTTTTCTACAAATTCATACATGCATGAGACTTATACAAGTTATTTCTAGAGGGACTTCATGATTTTTTGACTCAATATCTCACATAAACATGTCTTGTAAAGAAAAGAGTTGAGTTTATTACATGCATGTCAAGAACATGGTGCAAACCTAGCCAACTCTGTGAACTTTGCTTCATATTTAGCTACTATCATGTTACCTTGCTTAAGTCCCTCAAACTCAAGCACTTTTCGATCGTGAACACACTGCTTAAAATATTTCTTGTAGAATATTTCAAAACATCATGCCCAATTAATCCCCTTGTTATCTTCTCAAATTAGCATCCACCATCCTCTTGCCTCATTCTCTACAGTGAATGCAACCAACTGAACCCTTTATGCCTCCGCACATAGAAATACCTTAAATAATTTTTCTATTCCAAGGACCCAAGCTTCAGCTTTCAATGGGTCTACTCCTCCATGGAACAACGGTGGTTTCATCTTCTTAAATTCTCTAGTCAATGCGATTGTATGGTCATCAGTCTGATAGTCTTGTGCAAGCGGTACTGGCATTAGCGGAGGTGGGGGCAGTTGTTGCTTTTGTTGCCTTAATGCTTCCGACATATCACGGATCATTCTTTCCATTCTATCCAGTCAGGTCGTAGTTGACTCTTCTATCTCATCAGCCTTTGTTCTCACCATTATCTATATAAACTTGCATTATAATAGACATAGAAATTGCACATATACACATATAGGCACAATAGTTCATATTCTACATATTCACATGTTCTCATTGCACACAGATATATTCTTATCAGATGAATGCATCTTAAGTCTTTTCTAGACACTTTATTGCTCAATTGGA
Source organism: Camellia sinensis (assembly GCF_004153795.1). Classification (NCBI taxonomy): domain Eukaryota; kingdom Viridiplantae; phylum Streptophyta; class Magnoliopsida; order Ericales; family Theaceae; genus Camellia; species Camellia sinensis. The sequence continues at coordinate 1,173,596 of NW_021026861.1, forward strand.
CAAGTGTGTGAGTTATTAACTCATGCTCTGATACCACTTTGTCATGACCTGAACTTGCCCTTAAAGGTTTGGATCATAATCGGCCAGTAATCATAACATTACCTACGGCCTCAGACATTATATTGACACATTTAATAATATGGGGGCCAAAAACAGAAGCAAACTAACAAATTTTGTCCAGTGAGCTTGTGTATAAATGTCATGAACAAAAACTTCTTATATATTAATACCTCACACTCATACAAACATAATAAAATTCCATATGTCCAAGATCTTTCAAACATTATTGTCATACACAACTAGAACTTATATACATATACAAGGTCAAACATGACCAATAAAAGAAGATAGAAATTCAAAAAACAAAAGAAACCAAAGCCTCACTGTAGACACCCCATTTTTGACCGCCCTTAAGACTTGGTTGCCACCGATTGATCACTCGATCATGAATTTATACGCTTTTCAAACGCTCAATTTCCTCAACAAAAAGCCTCGGTTTTGAGCCCCAAAAGCCAACAAACCTTGCACCATTTTTGGACCAAAACAACAACTGTCCAAGCCTGACCACCTAGAGGCCTGCAGGCCAACTGGTGGCCGGTCGGCCAAAAGTGAGTGTACAGCCGTCTAACTAGTGGCAGGCTAGCCACTTGTGTCAGTAAAACCAGATATTTTTGCCAGTTATGCCAACTGTCACCACAGGTGCATGCACTGCACCAGCTGTTTCTATACTGATATTTCTGAGAGCCTAATATAATTTTCTATATATATACTTGACCCCCTTTTATAAAATTAGGTTAGAAAAATTTGGAAAAGAAAAATTCTTGGACAATATTTCTCTTTCTCTACCTTGCAACCTATACACACCTTACCTAGCCTTCTTAAAACAAGTTTTTTGAGGTCCCTTTGCTGAGGTTTTTGAGCTTGCATCTTAGCTCTTGAGGGTGTGAAATTGGTGGTTTATAACTCAAAGGGTCACTCCTGTTCAGGAGGTATAACACTTGGCTCTCTTGCACTACTTCTTTCCTATCTTTTCTTACTATTTTTGTGCTATTTTTCAACTGTGTATATGGGCTGAAACTTATGGTTAAAAGCTATCAAAGGTAGAGGGTTTGACTACCTTTCTTTGAGCCTTACTTCCTGAGCTTTTACCCTTGTGCTTCCCATCTCTTCATAAACTTTTTTTGAGCTTTTTCCCACTGATTTTTAGAGATTTTCAAAGGCTAAAAATGCTATTTTGAAGTCCCAAAAATGGAGGGGTTAGTCACCCCTATTTTGGCTTTGTTTGTTACCTTAATTGCTCCATTATTTTAGCTTCTTCTTCTTTTTTTTTTAGCTGTTTTTACTTTAATTCCAACACTATTTTAGCCTAATTTAGGACTGTTTTTATGTGTTAGTTTCATTTATGCTTTGTATAGCATGCTTCTAGTGTAATGGCCCTCATAGGTTTGGTGTTTTAGGCTTTAGACACCAATCTATTTGAGTTGATAGCATTTATTTAGTGTTTTCCATACTTGTGTTCACCTCTAATCACCTCTGTAACCTCCCTCTATTCTTGGCTTTTTCTTTACTTTAAGAGTTTTTTCAAATGAGTATTGTTTAAACTTGAGATAGAAATCCTTTTGTTTAATGGTTTAATCTCTTCGAAGGTTTATTACCAAAGGCATGCCATCTCTCTCATGCCTAAAACAACTTCTTGTTTGACACTCTTCTCCATTTAGTGGACTTAACTATCATTTTTGGACTAAAATGACTAAGGAATGGAAAGGTAATTGAGGTAATAAAACTGGGCTAAAATGGAACAAGATAATAAAATCAAGTTTGGGGTTAATCGGGCATTAGTTGAACCCATTGAGTCTTGAATCATTTCATACTTGTTAGTAATGAAAATGGCTCAAGATTAAAGGTCAACCACTTCTCTTGATCAATTCCATGATAAGGAGGAGGTTCATGAGTCTTTCCTCATCATTTATCGAAATTGTATCCCTTGATTCATAAGTTATCATGCAATGAACTTGAATCGATTAATGGCCTGAGAATCGAGCCTATCCCTCCTTTGATCTGTTTGATGATAAGGAAAGACAAGGTGGACAAACATCCCCTGAAAATACTCTATTTGTGCTTTGTTTCATGTCTGTTGCAGCATGGCAAAACCAAACATTAGTGACCGGCCGACCACTTTAATGTACAGCCGACCACTTTTTATGGCCGGCCAGCCAGGTTTTTCAGCCAGGCAGTGTCTTTTTTCCTGCAGAATAGAGCAAAGACTGAGGCAAAAAGCAGTTCAATTTTTTGCCTGTACAACATAAGCATTGTGACAGCAGAACAGAGAGCATTTTCGGGTGGAAATCCGCATTCATGCGTGAGCCATCCCTCATCTCTCAGGGCCTGTTAAAATTATGTTTAATAGTAGTATGTTGTCCTTAAAGTAGTGGACTTGTAACTAATTAGGTAGTTTAATTAATTTGTATTAATTAGTTAGAATAGTTAGTTAGTTTTTGAGTTGTACTTAATTAATTAGCTAGAGTAGTTAGTTAATTTGTGGCATTGTAATAATTAGCTTAATTAGCTAGGACATTCCCTCTTGCGTGAGGGTAAATATGAAATGATGCGTGCATATCTTCCAACCCCATGTCTTTTTCCTTTTTATTTACCCGTTTATGATGGATAACATAGAACATCGTGTTTCTTTTAGCATTTTCCATGATTTGCATCCATTTATCTTGCATGCATAAGGTTCGGTTTATCATTCTAACGGTATTGTCATTTATTACTGCCTTGAATACGTACACCATCACATGATATCAAAGTGATTTACATGATATATTAGACAATCGAACCTATTAGTTGCATTTTTGCATGTGTTGCATTAGTCACTTGCATTGTTAGGATCATGTATTTTCTCTAACTATTTTCCTTCTTTTGGCTTCCCTTGGAGTACTTGGTGAGCACTTATTGCATGCGGGTGATTGTTGCCATATCAAGCATGTTTCCCATGAGGCTAAGTGCTTAATTGATATACTTGTTTGAATGCCTGTGGATGATGGCTAATTGCTCAAATTGGGATGATTTGATCAAATGTACATATGAGATCACCTTTTCAAGTGGTACATATTCAAACACTTTTCAAACAAACATAAGATCAGAGTGGTCTAACTTTTGTAAATTAGTCTATACTTGTGCGCAACACATAATAAATTAGCCTAAATAATCGGAACAAGAGCTTATAATGTAAATAAGAATCACATCATAATTGGTAGAGGCTGATCTTTGATCGGACGACTGGAGTGCTTAATTCATGACCTTTCCCTCTCGTACCTAAGTTCCCGAGCTGAGACACATTGGTGATGACGAATAAGTCGCCTTTGGCATGAGTCTCGGGTTTTCTAAATTTTTTAAAAATATTTAGATGGCGACTCTATAATCTGGCAAAACAGTCCATTTTTGGTATTTTGATTCAAAATTGATTTCCCAAATGAATTGCCAGATTTGGACTCATTTGTGTTTTTCTATTCCACATTGCACTTGTGGAATCATATTTCAAACCACGGGAGTCCGAACTGTAGGGCTATCATATTCGAAAGGAGCACAAAAAGCAAGCTATAATTTCTAGCTACTCTACTAGGGATTTAGAGAACTTGACTCGAACCTCATGATGTGAAATTTTATCTACAAATATATGTTCTTTGCATTGCATTTGCATCGGTGCTTTAAGTCACTGTGTTTTTCATCTGCTATTCCTAGACGGTTTGCCAGAGGCTTGCCCAAAAGCTTGCCAAAAAGTTGACCCGTCGTGGGCTCTGCCATGTTGGAAACACAACCCTTGGATCTGGACTACCACTGTACCGTTTGATCCTCTTTTCATTACTCAGTGTTAGGTGTGAAAGGTATATTAGGTAATCTTGTTGAGGTACCCCCCTCGACCATTTGGCCTAGCAGCATATAGTAAAGCCATAGTGACTGTTCCAAATTTAGGACAAGATGCTCACCCGTATGCAGGATTGCGTGAAACCGCTTGATTGAAATAGTGAAACCCTAGTTCATCACAAAACTAGGATAGGGAAACCATACCCCATCATAGGGGTGTTTTGGCTCTCTCTTAATTGGTATATGCTTTACAGTGAAACTGTATAGGAATGTACATATCAGTTGCATAGTTGGTATCTATTTCGGGGCAAAATTCAGTATGTAGTGCAGTTCTTCAGTGTTGATCATGTCTGTGTTGATAACATCTTAGCTGAAGTGATGTGTGGTTTCTGATTACTATTCTCTTTTGCTTTATTTCTTTTGCTAGGTAGTTTAAACCATAGCTTCATAAGGTTTTGATATCCCTCAAGTACTCTGGACCCGTGTCGAAAGACGTTGCACGGTCGAAGATCTTGTTCGGGGACAACCCGTGTTTACCTCACTATCATCGATTACAAAGCAAAGGACGGTCAGGCAGAATTCACTAGTCCAGTTCTTACAGTAATCACCTCTCAGCTCACCTGTGTTTTGTGACGACCCAGAATTTTTCCCTCTGCTCGAGCGGACGAGTTGACGCTTGAGCTGACTTTTGGGGTTCGCAGCAATTTTGCAGACAACCTAAGATTCTGGGAGTTGTGAATCTCCGCTCGAGCGGAGAAGTTGACGCTCGAGCGGGCTGCTTTATTGGTCTGTGCGCGCTCGAGCGGTTGAAGCGACGCTCGAGCGTGGAAAATAGGATTGCCTTGGCATTGTATTAGTGTATTTGGAACCTTTTTATTTCATTTTGGAGTATTGATTGAGGTGGTATTATGATAGTAGGGTAAGATTGGACCAAGAACTTTAATTCGAACAATTCGTTTACGTTCAGCAGTCACTCTTTTGCCCCTTTCTTTTTCCACACTTTGAATTTGAATGTGAGGTTAGAACCATTGGAAAGCTTATTTCCGGGGCTTCAATTTGGACACAAGAACGACCTAAAACGGAGTTCGGATGAGAGAGTTATACATGATTGAAGTTTTGAAATCTGTGCTGGAAGCAGGTCCGCTCGAGCGGGAATAGGGACGCTCGAGCGGGAATAGCGGGCCAGCAGCTTCAAAAACGGGATTTTAGATCATTTCAGATATTTTTCTTCTTTCCTCTTCCTTCCTCTCTTCCTAAGTCCGAAACCCTAACTCTCAAACCTTTGATTTCATCCATTTTACCAACAATCCACCATGGTTTTTGCATCAAGGATGGAGAACAAGAGGGAATCAACGTTTTTACCCGATTGGAACTCGGATTTGCCAAGAATTCGGCTCAAAGCTTGCTCCTTTGTTTGATTCTTGAGGTGAGGGTTCTAATACTCTTCAATACTTACATCCATAGATAGATTTGAGGTAGTTTCATTGTATAATTGTACAAATTTTCATTTTTGAGTATATAGAAGAAATTATGAGATTTTGGGAATTTCGGATTTGAACATTGGGGGATTCAATTGATGGGTTAAGGTGCTAGAGTATGACCCTTAAATGTATAATCAAGGAGGAAATTGGGATGAAAGGTAATGGGTTAATAAGTTTGAATGTTCTTAACATTTTAATACTTTCTTGAAACCCTAGGTTAATTAAGGATGATAATCAAAGATTTGGCCCAAATTGAAGGTAGACTAATGAAATTGAGGTATTGAATTGTATGTGTTCAAGTTTAATTTGAATTTGGAAATGTTTGAAAATTATGTTTAAAATTTGCGAATGAATTTTGTTATGAGCAATGTAAATCATGTTATACTGAGAAGGAAATTGGGGGAATGATTTATTAATGATATAGATGACATAAACTCGGTTATGGAATGTTGAAATGGAATTAAAGAATTTCCTCTTGAATTATATTTAATGATGTTGAATTGTAGTGATTATGTGAGATGGTATTGACTATGTTGGGCCGTGGGCCATTTGTGAACTATGAACTTATGTGGCCCTGGGCCATTTGTGAGCTATGAACTTATGTGGCCGTGGGCCATTTGTGAACTATGAACTTATGTGGCCCTGGGCCATTTGTGAGCTATGAACTTATGTGGCCGTGGGCCATTTGTGAACTATGAACTTATGTGGCCCTGGGCCATTTGTGAGCTATGAACTTATGTGGCCGTGGGCCATTTGTGAACTATGAACTTATGTGGCCCTGGGCCATTTGTGAGCTATGAACTTATGTGGCCGTGGGCCATTTGTGAACTATGAACTTATGTGGCCCTGGGCCATTTGTGAGCTATGAACTTATGTGGCCGTGGGCCATTTGTGAACTATGAACTTATGTGGCCCTGGGCCATTTGTGAGCTATGAACTTATGTGGCCGTGGGCCATTTGTGAACTATGAACTTATGTGGCCCTGGGCCATTTGTGAGCTATGAACTTATGTGGCCGTGGGCCATTTGTGAACTATGAACTTATGTGGCCCTGGGCCATTTGTGAGCTATGAACTTATGTGGCCGTGGGCCATTTGTGAACTATGAACTTATGTGGCCCTGGGCCATTTGTGAGCTATGAACTTATGTGGCCGTGGGCCATTTGTGAACTATGAACTTATGTGGCCCTGGGCCATTTGTGAGCTATGAACTTATGTGGCCGTGGGCCATTTGTGAACTATGAACTTATGTGGCCCTGGGCCATTTGTGAGCTATGAACTTATGTGGCCGTGGGCCATTTGTGAACTATGAACTTATGTGGCCCTGGGCCATTTGTGAGCTATGAACTTATGTGGCCGTGGGCCATTTGTGAACTATGAACTTATGTGGCCCTGGGCCATTTGTGAGCTATGAACTTATGTGGCCGTGGGCCATTTGTGAACTATGAACTTATGTGGCCCTGGGCCATTTGTGAGCTATGAACTTATGTGGCCGTGGGCCATTTGTGAACTATGAACTTATGTGGCCCTGGGCCATTTGTGAGCTATGAACTTATGTGGCCGTGGGCCATTTGTGAACTATGAACTTATGTGGCCCTGGGCCATTTGTGAGCTATGAACTTATGTGGCCGTGGGCCATTTGTGAACTATGAACTTATGTGGCCCTGGGCCATTTGTGAGCTATGAACTTATGTGGCCGTGGGCCATTTGTGAACTATGAACTTATGTGGCCATGGGCCAATTTGTGAAGCTATGAAGTTATGAATCAATGAGGCCGAGGGCCAATTTGTGAAGTTATGGATATGTTCCAAGATAAGGTCTAAGACCATTATGATTAAATACAAATTCAGACTCGTTATGTGAACTCTACATTGGTATATGAAAGTGTGTTTAATGAAATCCATATTGTGGGTTACGAAATGTTTAATGTGACAAGTAATTTCTGAAATGATAAAAATGCTATGAACTTCCGACATGTTTATGATATGATATGTTTTCTGGATAATTTTCCCAAAATGCCTAGATATGCTACGAAACTCCGGATATTCAAGATATGACAAGTTCTTTGAATATGAGACCTTGCTATGCATACAGAAACAAATTAACCATATGTTCTCTTTATTGATGAGTGCATGGATATGTATTACAATTCATGTTGTACATTAAATTATTATGTGCTATTATTCACTGAGCTTGGCTCACTTTATTTTATGTTTGTTTCTGTAGGCACTCAACCTGGAGGTCAACCTTAACCTGTGGCTTCCGTTACCCAGTTGTCGATTCCTGAGTATCTAAGCTCTTAGGTGTTGACCGTTCAAGTTATGGAGTTTTGCTAATTTTTTTAATTTGTACCCTAAATATCTGTTAAGATTGATGTGTATGTCATGTTTATATATATATGTACATAGCTATCTTTATGTGTTATGTTCTGTTTGTGATCCTGGCATAGTAGTGGTAGCTCTATGGATATTATTTTACACTGTTATTTGATATTTAATGCTTCCGTTCAGGCCCCATAAATTATATTCATCAGGTTTTATGTCCGTTTCTGAGGTGGTCATGCCCAAACTTTTCGGGGCGAGTTTGGGGTGTGACATGTTTAATCTGGTTCAAGAATAGGCATCTACTTCCAGTCCAGATCAAGAAAAATCACCTATTCCAATGGCACAATATCTCCCGGTAAATATGAAAGACTTAACACTCCAACTGTAACAGGCTGTTAAGGCATTACAGCAAGATGCAGCTCGTCAAGCTGAGGTTACGGCCCATCAAGCTGAGGTTATAACTAGGCTATAGCAATAGCAACCGCAGCCAGCAGCGGCCTCTATATCACATGTGCCCACCACGGTTATCCTTGTACTCGGTGTCACTACTAATACTGCCACTGCTTCAGATCCACAAACCCAGGGTAATCCAGTCTTCCCAGTCCCAGCAAAACCTATCCCAACACAAGCTTCCAAAGCCCCGATTTATCAAACTGAGGTACCGTTCGAATTAGAGGTTGATCCTACTGCACACAATATCAACAAACTAGAGAAGCTGTTCAAAAAAACGCAAGGAGTCAACTCCATTCCAGACATAGAGGATGGATAGACTGAATCGGCAGTTACATTACTGGAGTAGTTGAAGATGCCACACGTTAACTGCTTTGACGGTTTCGGGGACTTGATGGTGCACTTACGACTATTTTCAGATATCTTACAGCCGATGGGCTTAATTAGACTATAGAAGCTATCTCTCTTTGGTCACACTATGTCGGGTATAGCGGCCATTTGGTATGCCAAGTTGGAAGATTCAGTAAAGCAAACTGGGAGGAGTTAGCCGAGTCCTTCATTACTCAATACTCTTACAATACGCAAATTGAGGTCACAACTTGTGATCTCGAGGCGACACATCAAGAGCCAAAGGAAGGCTTCTCCGAGTTTGTAATGAGATGGAGAGCCAAAGAATCCAAGTTAATTGTTCGACCTTCAGAGAAAGATCAAATCAGAATGGTTATCTGGAATTTGCATGGCAAGTTGTTACAGAAAATAATTGTTCTCCCCCTATTTACATTCAAAGAACTTCATGAGATGGGGTTCAAATCGAGGATGCCATAAAGCAGGGGATTATCACCGATGATAAGAAGCCGACTGAGAGGCTATTTGTCTGCAGTTCCAATCTGCTAGTGGTAGCACAACTACGAGGCCATCGGACGTAAGTGTTGTCACCACAACAAAAATTGCCAACCCCTTCGCCAACCAAGGCCTGCAAACACCATCCAACCCTGCTCGAACCTCCAGGTAGAATTTATGACCCACTATACATGACCTTATCCAAAGCTATGCAGGTGTTGGATAAGAAAGGGCACCTAAAATTGTTAGGACCTTGCCCACTTCCTGACCCTCTTCCACTCAAGCATAACCTCGCAAAATACTATGTTTTCACCAGCAGCGCGGTCGTGACACCGACCAATGCTTCCGCTTGCATCATGAGATTCAGGATCTCATTGACAACAAAGTCATCACTCCACCTCAGAAAGCAAATGTGACCACAAATCCACTTCCGGCCCATAACGAAGTCCCCCTCACCTTGAAACCTCAACCTCATCCATACACTGGCCACCTCTTATGACCCCAATATATATTACATCTTCCCACCTACCAAAACAAATGCCATTCATTCTTGAGGGCACAGATTTGTGCATGATGGGCACATCTAATCCACAACCTGAGCCTCACAATGTGGTGACAATACCGGCAGTAAATGAGGTTTTAACCTTGAAGGGAGGTATTGGTTTGTTGTCGGGGCATATTGGGGACCTATTTAAAAGGCATATGATCCGAGTTGCTATGTCGTGCCAAACACTCAAACCAGGCCTAAAGTGGTGTTACCAACCTTGGTGGAGATTAATGTGGTTAGGAAGGATAGCCTGAGCCAAGGGTTGGATGGCTTGGCAGATCTTAAAGAAATCTAGAAAACTTGCAGTTCTTTGATGAGCATGATCAGGTACAGATCGAGTGGTTTGACTTGAATGTATCGACTGATAATACTGGATGGCTGAGTGATGAGCCAGAAAAGGAAGAAGAAACTGGGATGAAACCGGAACGAAAGGAAATTGAAGTAGCTATAGTGGCCAGAAAGACTGATGAGAATGGAAAATTACCGGAGGGCACATGTGTGGGAAACCCAACCCAAGAAGTAGGTGTTGTGACCACTACAAATACTAAACATGAAGCTGCACTAAGGCAATTTGAGAGAGAAAGAATTTAAGACAGCTAGAAAACCACAACTATATATTGCCCCGAGGGGGACATTTGTATTGTAAAGATGATTCAAGTAGAGATAGACAACTGTTTGATGGAAGCTGATGGCGAGTGGTAGGACAACAATGATTTGCATTAGGCCCATACTAACGAACACTGGGGGGATTGCATCCCAGATAATTCGTGGTACGCTGAGGAGATACACTATCTTACTCGAAGTGGATGGTACTTTAAGTCGCTGCACCTAGATCAAACAAAGCCATTAGGAAATGACAAGGATATCAAGAAATAGAAAGAGAAGCAACTAGAAGAGGAGCTAGTTTTGAAGTAGCTCAAGAAAATCCAAGTTGATATCTCTATTTGGGGGCTTCTTATGGTTCACGGGTGCACCGACAGGCAGTATTGTCAGCGATGGACAAGGCTAAATTGTTCATTGATACTACACCCGAGCAACTTGTGGGCCTGGTTTTTCCAAGAGGTGGCAAGCCAATGCTCACTTTCTCTGACCAAGAGCTACCACCGGAACGCTCGGCTCATAACAAGCCATTATACATTTCTGTGAAATTCAAAGACAAGTGGGTGCAAGTGGTATTGGTAGATACTAGTTCTGCCAGTAATGTCTATCCTTTATGTACTGCCTATGCGGTTGGCCTCAAACCGACGAACTTTATCCCCATTGCCCAAGTGATACAGGCATCTCACAATACAAGTAGAGAATTCATGGGAACAATGAAAGTACGAGCCCATATGAGCAAGAGATCAAGTTCCACGTATTCGATGTACTGGCTACCTTTAACCTGTTGTTAGAGAGGCCTTGCTTACATCATATAAAGGCTGTCTCCTCCACCCTCCATCAGATATTGAAGTATGCTCATGAGGGAGGGGTAGTAATAGTTTTTGGGAACTCATCTCTCCATCCACCTCTAGAGGTGACTACGCCAGTGCTAGAGATCAACCATGGCGATGAGGATGTATTCCTCTCGGGATTCACTCTGACGGAAGCCTGAGTAGTGTAGACTATCTTGGTTGTGGATGAAGGCATGTACGTCAGTGCCCAGTCCATCTATTTAATGAGAAAAATGCGGTACATTCTGGGAATGGGACTTGGACAGAGCGGTCAAAAAGGTGTTACAGCACTGGCAGAGGTACCACATAACCCACATGCCTTTGGACTGGGCTATGTGCCCACCAAAGAGGACTGGATAAGGAAGGCGGAAGAGATGAGGGGCAGATCCAAGGCCAAGAGAGCTGGAAAGCATTATGAGCTCGTCCATAGGCCAATTCGGGGGACGTTGAACAACCGTTTTGTTCGAGAGGGAGAGGATTTCCTTTTTTGCAGCTTTCCATAGCCTTGGGTAAATTCCTCAGAAAAATATTTCTTCGGATTCGGATCTTCTTTGATCTACAACTACAGGACAATGATGATGAAAGGGCTGGACCAAGCGTCAAAGCTAGGCAGAGCACGGAAGATGACTCAGACAACAGCGAGCTTATAGTAGGGGTAGCACTGGCCAATCTTCTGACAGATCCTACGATCGACATGGAGAACTTGGGGGATAACATTACTATTTCCATGATCGGGGAAGAACCGGGTGTGGACCCAACTAGTGGTATTATGGACGCATCGAGGGCACTATGTCTTATTTGGCAGTTGGAGAAGGGCTATCTTTCCAGTTCTGAATAGGGTGATGAGCCAGAATTTGATTCCACTGAGTCTGTGGTGTCGGAATCAAATTCAAGTTAGTCCGGGGAGTTTGAGTCTGGCATTCCCAGAGGTGGTAACCCGGATGCCAAGGTCTGGTCGAGGTCCTCTTTTTCTTTTGCTTTTGAGTCTGTTGTAACCGAAGAGCCGAAACTTATAAATGAGAACTCTGCAGATTTTGTGTACTTTTCTGTGTCGTTGGTTTATTGCATTGACCAAGTTTTTTAGAATTTTAATGAAAACGAAGAGGAAGAAATTTGTAGACACCCCATTTTTGACCGCCCTTACGACTTAGACGTTATCATTTACACACCCAATGACGAGTGTATATGCTTGTTAAGTGCTCGAATTCCTCAGCGGAATGCCACAGCTTTGAGCCTTCCAAACCTTGAGCCCTTGTTGCCTTGTTTTTGGACCAAACCTAGTGATCTTCATGCCTGCAATCTCTAGTGGCCTGCCGGCCACTTCTATGGGCTGCCGGCCATTGCTCTTGGTTGCCGGCCACCAATGTCTTTTGCAGATATTTTTTGACAGTTGTACCAGCTATTTACACAGATGCTTGCATCTTCTCCCACGTGTATGGCTGGATGCTTCTGAGGGAGGTTCATGTTTTTCAATATATGGAGGACCTCCTCTTTTGCTTTGAGGTTAGAAAAAAATTTGGAGCAAAATTTTTCCTTTCTCTACAATTCCCTCTCTCTTGCAAATTTCTTCACCTTTGCCTATACACTCCCCACCTTTGCCTATACACTCTTAACCAAACCTCTCCATCTTCGAGCTGAGGTATCTTTGAGCCTTGTTTGAGCTCTTGAGGGTGTGTTTGCCTTGTTTTATTACCTAGAATTGGTTCTACTATTCAAGAGGTATAAAGCTTTGCCTCTTTATTTGTTGTATTGACTCTTTTTCTTACTATTTTCAACAGTTTTTTGTGTTGTAAAAACTATGTATTTTTGGGTTGGAACATGGGTTTTAAGGTCAATAAAGGTTGAGGGGTGGTTCACCCTTCTTTACACGTTACTCTAAAGGCCTTTACCCTAGTGTTTCCCACCTTTACACTATCTTTTTTTGAGCTTTTAAACACTAATTTTTAGAGTTATTTCAATGGCTAAAATCATAGTTTGAAGTCCAAAATTGGAGGGCTAGCCTCCCTTCCTTGTGTTTTGGTTACTAGCCTAGCATGATCCATGTTATAACTTATTATTCTAGTTATTTTTGTCTTAATTCCAGCATTTTTTAGGACTTATTTTAGACTGTTTTTATGTATTCATTGCATTTGAGCTTTGCTTTGCAGGTTTGTAGTGTAATTGTCCTCACGAGTTTAGTATTTTAGGCCTTAGACACCATCCTATTTGAGTTGATAGTGATTATTTATGGCTTTCCATACTTGTTCTCGCCTTTAATCACCTCTGCAACCTCCCTTCTTTCTTGGCTTTATCTTTGCTTTGAAAGTGGTTTCAAATTATTTGTTTGTTTAAGCATGAGATTGAGGTGTCATGCTTAATGGTTTAATCCCTTTGGGGGTTCATTACCAACGGTATAAAGTCTCTTTCATGCCCAAAGAACACTTGGTTTGAGCCCTCTTTCCATTAGAGAACTTTAAACTCACTTTTGGACTCAATTTATTAAGGAATGGTTGGTAAATTAAAATGAAGTAATAAAATTGAGACTAAAAAAGTGCAAGATAATAATTGGTTCGGGTTCAATCAGATGTTAATTGAACCCTTGAGTCTTGAGTCATTTCATACTCATTAATGATGAAAACGATTTAAGATTCATTGTCAACTATTTCCCTTTATCTTTCATGATAGGGAGGTGGTTTTAAGAGTCTTGTTTTATTGCATTCATTGAACTTGCACACTTTGGTTCATAGGCCATCATGCAATGAAATTACATAGATTGGTGGTTTATGAATCAAGTTTCACTACTCATTTGAGCTGTTCAAATGATAAGGAGGGGTAAATTGTGCAAACAAATCCTTAAAAATACACTGTCTCTATTCTATTTGCTCTCTGTTACAGCAGGGAAGCCCAGTCATCAGTGGTCGGCAGGTCACTATTGGTGGCGGCAGGCCATCTTTTGTGGCCGACCGGCCACCTTCAGTAGACGGCAGGCCCTCTGCTGGCCACCAATGCAAAATCAAGCAGTGTCCTTCTGATACAGAACAAAGTTGGTCTGGAGGTGGAAATCAGTGTAAATGTTCTACTGTGTAACAGAGGCATTCAGCAGCAGAAACAGTGGCTTTTTTCGGGTGGAAACTGCATTCATGCATGAGCCCTCCATCGATCCTTGGGATCCGTGTTATAAATATATTAGTGCTGTGATTAAAATAGTGGCTTTGTAATTAATTAATAAGAATAGCTAATTCGTCTTGTGTTGTAATTATTTTAATTAGCTAGATTAGTTAATTAATTAGTTCATTCAGGTTGTAATAATTAGTTAGCTAGCTTAGTTATTATTCATTTGGGTTGGTGATAGTTAATTAATTAGTTTAGCTTTAACTAGTTAGCTAGTTAGTTTATCCGGACCCTCCCGTGTAAGGGTGCAATGTTGTAATAATGTGTATGTCTTCCAACTCCACGTCTTTCTACCTTTTATTTACTAGCTTATGATGGTTAGTTTAGGGCACCATGTTTTGTTTAGCATATCCCATGCTTTGCATCCACTTATCTTGCATGCATTGGGCTCGATTCATCATTCTAACTCACATTGTTAGTTTAATACTTCTTTGAATACATGCTTAGACCGCATGTCATCGGATTGATTTATATGACATGTTAAGTAGCCGAGCCTATTTAGATCGCATATCGCATGTGTTGCATTAGTCATATCGCATAGTTAGGAATCGTGCGTTTTTCTAACTAGTTTCTCTTTTGGCTTGGAGTACTAAGTGAGCCTTTACTTGCCTTAGCATATCGCATGTTGATGTTGCCATGTCTAGCATGCTTGCCATGAGACTAATTTCTTAAGTGTATAATTGCTTGAATGCCTATGGATGAAGGCTAATTGCTTGAATTGGAACAATTTGAGTAATGTACATATGAGATCACTTTTTCAAGTGGTACATATTCGAAACAATTTTCAAACACAAACATGAATCAAAGTGTTTCAATTCTTGCAAGTTAGTTCATTCTTTTGTGTGTGCGCATCACATAGTAATGTTAGCCTAATAAACCGGAACAAGAGCATATGATGTAGATAAGAATCACATCATGATTAGTAGAGGTCGATCTTTGATCGGGCGAGTATGGGAGCTCAATTCATGACCTTCTCCTCTCGTACCTATTCCCGAGCCGAGACAATCTTGGTGATGACAGACATGTGGCCTTTGGCATGAGTCATGGGTTTCCTAAATTTTTCAAAAATATTTAGGTAGCGACTCTGTATCTAGCAAGACAATCCATTTTGGGCTTTTTGAATTAAAATCAATTTTCCAAAGGATTTGTTAGATTATGACTCTTTGGAGTTTATCTATTTCACATTGCACTTGTGAGATCAGATTTAGAACCGTGAGAGTTTGATACTGTAGGGCTTATCCGTCTTCCGTGAGGGGGCGCGAAAAAGTCAAGCTACAATTTTTGGCGATTTTGCTGGGGATTTAGTGAACTTGACTTAAAATTCATGATGTGAAATTTTATCTACACTTGTATGTTCTTTGCATCACATTTGGATTGGTGCGCTTAAGTCACTGTATTTTCCATCTACTATTCCTGGACGGTTTGCCGGAGGCTTGCCCAAAAGCTTGCCAAAAGGCTGACCGGTCATGGGCTCTACCATGTTGGGAACACAACCCTTGGATCTAGACTACCGTTGTACCGCTTGATCCACCTTTCACTTCTCAGTGTTAGGTGTGAGAGGTATATTCGGTAGTTTTACTGAGGTACGCTTTTTGACCATTCGACCTATTTGCATATAATAAAACTATAGAGACTGTTCCAAACTAGGGAAGGATGCCAACCCTTGTGCAGGATTACATGAAACTGCTTGATTGAAGTAGTGAAACCCTAGATCATGTCAAAGTTAGGACAGGGTAACCCTGCCCCCTCATAGGGGTGTTTTGATTCTTTCTTACCTGGTATATGCTTTGTAGTGAAACTGTACAGGGGTGCTTCATATCAGTGGTATAGTTGGTATCTATTTTGGGGCAGAATTTAGTGTGGAGTATAGTCACTCAGCTGTGATCATATCTGTTCTAGTGAAATTGGGCTGAGGTGTTGTCTATTTTCTTTTTTGCTAGGTAGTACTGCAACCATACTTTCAAAAGGCTTCGATATCCCTATCTTTTAGTAGGTAGTCCTGGAACCATAGCTTCAGAAGGCTCCGATATCCCTTGGGTACTCTGGACTCGTGTCGATAAACTTTGTAAGGTCAGGGATTTAGTTCAGGAGTAGCCAGTGTTTGTTTCGCTGTCACCGGTTACAAGGCAAAGAACGAACAGACAGAATTCACCGGTCCAGTTCCTACAACAGTCACCCCTCGGCTCACCTGTGTCCAGTCCAACACACGGCCAATCACCTATTCCAATGGCATAGTATCCCCCAGCCAGTATGGAAGAACTGATACAACATGTGCAACAGAGCGTCGAGACATTACAGCAAGATGCTACCCACCAGGCCGAGGTCACAGCCCGTCAGGCTGAGGTTATAACCAGGCTACAACAATAGCAACCTTAACCGGTTATGACTTCTGCATCCCATGCACCTACCATGGGTATCCCAACACCCGAAGCCATATCTCATACTGCTAATGTCTAAGAAAACTAAGGCAATCCAACAGAACCCATCCCAACACAAACTTTCAGAGCCCCAGTGTATCAAACCAAGGCACCATTCGAATTTGAGGTTGATCCAACCGCGCTCAAAGTCAACAAGCTGGAAACGTTGTTCAAAAAGGCACAGGGGGTCAACTCTATTCCAGGCATAGAGGATGGGAACACTGAATCGGTAGTTACCTTATTGGATCGGTTCAAGATGCCGCATATTGACTGCTTCGATGGCTCAAGAGATCCAATGGTGCATTTGCGTCTATTTTCTGATATCCTATGACTAATGGGTTTGAACTGAGTATAGAAGTTGTCACTATTCAGCCAAACTATGTCTAGAATAGCTGTTATCTGGTATGCTAAATTGGAGGACTCTGTGAAACGAGATGGCAGGAGTTGGCCGAATCCTTGGTTGCCCAATATTTCTACAACACATAGATCGAGGTCACAACTCATGATCTTGAGGCAATGCATCAGGAACTGAAGGAGGGCTTTTTAGAGTTTTTTATTTGATGAGGAAAAAGGTGGCTATAATGGCAAGAAGCCTCTAGAGAAAAAGCAAGTTCGTATAATTGTTAGAAATCTGTACGAAAGGCTATTGTAGAAAATGATAGTCCTCCCATTATTCAACTTTAAGGACCTTCATGAAATTGGAATTCAAATCGAGGATGCCATCAGGCAAGGGATCCTTTTGGAAGGCAATGAACCTGTGAGGAGAAATGTTGTTCACAGTTCTAATGGTAGCACATCTGTGAAATGCTCAGAAGTAAATACTGTCACCACTCCCATCAATAGCTAAAAACCCACCACTTCAACTCGGCCCCAAGCCCAAAATTTCCATCCTCTTTACATGAGTCTCTCTCAAGCCTTGAAAACACTGCTAGCAAAAGGATACCTAGAGCTCCTAGAACCCCAACCCCTTTCAAATCCTCTTCCACCAAGACATGACCCCGTTAAATATTGTGCCTATCATCAATAGCACGGTCATGATACAAACCGTTGCATCCGCCTTCGTCATAAGATTCAGGATCTTATTGACGAAGAGATCATAGCTCCACCAAAAGGACCTCAGGTCACCACTAACCCATTACCTTCACACCTCAACCTAATCCATACACTACCATCCACCTACAACCCCAGCATATACATCACCCCATCACATTTACCCAAGCTTGAGGTGTTCATTCTAAAAAGCATGGACTTGTGTATGATGGATGCACTTGAACCCCATTCATCTCAAACTCATGAACCCACTACTTCTGAGCTAATGAGCATGATTGAAGATATTCAGAGATTTCACACCCTATGGGATTTTGGCACCATCATTAACCATATCACATGCCAAAAATTTCACGCCAAAAGGTTTCCCAATCTTGGGGCAAGCAACAATTGAAAATGGCCAACTAGAAGCTATCTCGAGTCTGGGTGATGATATGTCGACAACAACTAGGCTCTCCTCCTATATAGCGACCCAATCCCTTGGCAAAGTATTGGCAAGGGGCAAGAACAAGGCCGGGGCAAGTATTGATCATTGTGAATAGCTTCAGTGGGCTATGAAGGCGTTGAAGGTCAAAGGACTGAACAAATACCAAGCGCTTGCAGTTGTCGCAAAGACTGTGGATGACACTTTTGTCGCTTAGGTAGGGAGCATTTTGAATCCAGGGATAAACCATGAAAATGGTTGTCGTACAAGAAACGCCCCTTTCAACTCTAATCCTACACCTATAAGAGGTCATCAAACCCAATCAACACCTGCCAACCCCTCTATCAACCCTGGCAGGACTGGAAACCACACCGTTAATCCTCTTTACATGACTTTGTCCAAAGCTCTCCAAATCCTCATAGGACAAGGCCATCCCAAACCTCTTGACCCTCGGCTTCTCCCTAATCCCCTTCCATCAAGGTATAATGCTACCAAGCACTGCGCTTTCCATCAATAATCTGGTCATGACACTGACGGTTGTTTTCGTCTTCGCCATGAAGTTCAAGATTTAATTAACAATAAGGTCATCACTCTGCCAGGTCCTACAAAGTTTATCAGCACTGGATCAATGAACTTGGGAGATAATGTGACTGTGTGATCGGGGATGAACCACCAGCTGATGGCACTCATTTTACTCCAGATGTGATGGATGGCATGCACTTTTTAGCACTTTGAAAATGTTGTTTATTTTACTTTTAGACTTGGGTATTGAATCGGTCTTATTGTTTTGAGTCAATCTTGTTGTGTTAGAGAGTCAGGTGCTTTCAAGCATGTTAACTCGGACATCACATCACTGTCTTGTTTTGTTTGTCTTTTTCACTCTTCAAGTCTGTTTCTACCATTGAGCTAAGTGCACCAGAAGATCTGAATGAAATGACAATACTTTTCCACTTATTTCTTTGTGCCTTTAAATCATTGCATTGACCAAAGTTTTTCAAAACGATTTCTGAAATTGTGATGAAAACAAAGAGGAAGGAATTCCTCGAGATTTGTAAAAATTTGATCAACTGAGAGAAAGAGAGGCCTGTTAAGCTCTTGATTGAATGAAATCATGCCTGTTAAGGTGAGTACTGAGAAGGATCCTGGCTTGATCCAGATTGGTTCTACATTGTCTTCAGAAGAGCATGAGCGACTAGCCGCTTTATTAAAAGATTTCAAAAAATGTTTTGCTTGGTCCTACGAAGACATGCCTGGAATTGATCTTGAGATTGTACATCATAGGATCACTCTCGGCCTTGAGAGTCAACCCTTGATATAGAATGCTCAAACAATTAACCACAATGTAAGGCTTGCATGGCCGAATTCGAAGCAGCCCTTGAACTAGGGGTAATAAGGTTAGATGTCATCAAAGGAAGCTTGCATAACTGGATGAGAAGTAGCACTTGAACTAGGGGCAAAAAAAGGTCAGAGGTGCTTGAAGATTCAAAATTGGGTCATTTCTCAAACCAATGAAGATTGGCAAGAAAGCTAAATCCCATAATCTGAGAGAAGAAAATTTATTGCTGAAGGACAATCAAGTTCCTATCCATAACACTAGGGGAAAATGCAAACCCAATTGGATGCGCTCTTACATCATCAAGACTATTTAGTCAGAAACAACAACTATTCTCGTGGATTCCGTTGGCTTAGAGATCCTATAGCCAATCAACATGGACAAGGTAAACTTTTCTATCCTTGAGAGGCTAACTGGGCCGAAAACTCAAAGGGGCGACCTAGGCAAAAGTTAGAGCAAGAAGAAAAAGAAAAAAGAACAAAAAAAGAAGAAACGAAAAAAAAAAGAAAATGAAAAAAAAAAGCAAAGTAAAAGAAAAAAGAAGAAAAATGAAAAGAGAAGAATAGCTCGTAAGGTTGAAAACTCGGAAAGGCGGCCTTGGCAAAAGTTAGAGCGCAAAAGGAGAGTGTTAATACCCAAGTGCACCTTAACCCAGGAACTATGTAAGGCCTAATTCCCATCTTTGGGTTACGTAGACAACTTGATCCTGAAGTTTAGCCCCAACCATTTTTAACTTGCTTGTCGCATCCATGTTGATTAGCTGATCCTTGTTCAACTCGGCTATCCTATCCATGTCCAATTAGCTCATCTTTATTCAAAATCGATTGTCCTATTCTATTAGAAGATTCAGCTCCAAGACAAATCAAGTTCAGATCTAAGGCTGCGCGTCTTAGGAATTAGTTCCATGTTGGTTGAGCAGTGGCCATTTGCAAACAGTTTTGAGGATTTTTAGTGAAGTTGACTAATTCTCTTGAAAAATATTCCATTTTTCCAAAACTGGACCATTTCTTAGACCCAAAAAAGGAAAATTTTCAGTACTCATAGCCTGACTTACATGATTTCAAAGCAGGAAGTCAAACAAACATGTTAATCTAACCCTCATGTTGGTCAAAATTGTTTTAGCAGAAAGCCGAAAACAAAAAAAATGGTCAAAATGATAAACTAGGGGCACAGTCGAGTAAAGTTTTCTGTCTTTTACCCGTTGTCAATGCACTCGCCAGAAAAGGGCACAACTGAAGCTAATAGCAGAGGCCAAAAAAGCTCTCTCATCCTCCAAGTAGCAAGGTATCAAGCTCAGTGCCAAGCACAAACTGGATATGGAAACAGATATCTAACCCCCCTCATAGGGTCCATAACTTCTAGCTTATCCATCAACCACACCTAGGAAGGGATAAAAAATCAGAGTGATTAAAGAATAGAGAGATGTGCACTGAGAGAAAAAGGTAAGGAAAGGGATTTTTAAAGAAAAGGTGAGGCAACTTTGGTGATGACGAACACGTGGCCTTTGGCACGAGTCATGGGTTTTCTATATTTTTTCAAAAAAAATATTTAGGTGACGACTCTATATCTGGCAAAGCAGTCTATTTTTGACATTTTTTATCCTAAAATCAATTTTCCAAAAGATTTGACGGATTTGGACTCTTCGATGTTTATCAATTTCATATTGCACTTGTGAGATTAGATTCAGAACTGCAGGAGTCCAAACTGTAGGGCTTCTTTCGAGCTTCTGAAAGGGGCATGAAAAAGTCGAGCTATAGTTTCTGGCGACTCAGCTGGGGAATTAGAGAACTTGACTTGAGCTCGTGATATGACATTTTATCTACACTTATGTGTTTCTTTGCATTTGCATTGCATTGGTGCGCGTAAGTCACTGTGTTTGCCATCTACTATTCCTGAACAGTTTGCTACAGGCTTGCTTGGAAAAGCTTGCAAAAAGGCTGACCAGTTGCGGGCTCTACCATGCTGGGAACACAACCCTTGGATCTGGACTACCGCTGTACTGTTTAATCCTCCTTTCACTTCTCGGTGCTAGGTGTGAGAGGTATATTAGGTAGTCTTGCCTAGGTAGTCTTGCCGAGGTACCCTGTTTGACCATTTGGCTTAGTTGCATATTGAAAAGCCATAAAGACTGTTCCAAACTAGGACATGTTGTTTACTGGAATGTAGGGTTGTGTGAAATCGCTTTGCTTGAATAGTTAACCCTAGTTCCTGGCGAAACTAGGACAGGGTAACCCTACCCCATTATAGGGGTGTTGTGGCTCTCACTTAACTGGTATGTGCTTTTAGAGTGAAACTCTACAGGAATGTACGTATCGGTTGCAAGTTTGGGTATCATATTTGGGGGCAGAAATCAATGTTGAGTGCATTTCTACAGCTTATGATTACAACTGTGCCTTGTTCACATCTGAGCTGAGGTACTGTGCAGTTTCGGATTTTTGCTTTCTTTTTGCTTTATTTCTTTTTTCAAGGTAGTTTATCACAATTGCTTCGGATAGTTCTGTTACTCCCCAAGCACTCTGGACCCGTGTGAGGAGACTTTACAGATCCGGGGATCTTATTAGGGGACAACCAATGTTTGCTTCACTCCCACCGGTTACGAGAAGGAGGAGGGTTAGGCATAATTCACCAGTTTAGTAGTCACCTTCTACTTCACATGCGCCTAGTCAGGCTCAGTTTTCTACTTCTACAACAGTAAGAGATTATTCACCAGTTTTGATGGCTTAACATCCAGCGGTTAGCATGGAAGACTTGCTTCGTCATCTCTAGCAAACCATTGAAACTATGTAGCAAGATGCTGCTCGCCAAGCTGAAGTTACAGCCCATCAAGCAGAGGTGATAAATAGGCTACAACAACAACAAGCTTCCCATGCACCTCCAGTGGGTATCCCAGCACCCGAAATCACTGCTAATGCTCAGGATGAGAATTTGGGTAACCTAGTAAACCCCATCCCACCACAGGCCTCCAAGGCATTAGGGTACCAAACTGAGGTGCCATTTGAATTTGAGCTTGACCCCACTACACTGAAGGTCAACAAGTTGGAGAAGCTTTTTAAGTGGGCACAGGGTGTGAACTCAATCCCTGACATCGAAGATGGATACACTGACTCTATAGTAACTCTGCCAGATAGATTCAAGATGCCACACAGACCGGTTTGATGGCTCTGGGGATCCCATGGTCCATCTGCGGTTATTCTCAGACATTTTGCGGCCAATGGGCCTTACCAGACTTCAAAAGCTGTTGCTTTCCGGCCGAACCTTGCCAGGGATAGCGGCTATCTGGTATGCAAAGTTGGAAGACTTTGTGAAACGAAGCTGGAAGGACATGGTTGAGGCCTTCATCACACAGTACTTCTATAATACCCAGATCGATGTCACAACCCGTGATCTTGAGGCAACCCCCCAGGAGCCGAAGGAGGCCTTCTTGGACTTTGTAACGAGATGGAGGGCCAAGGCTTCGATAATGACTACCAGGTCATCCGAGATGGACCAAATCAAAATGGTGGTCCGCAATCTGCAAGGGAAATTATTACAGAAGATGATTGTCTTGCCATTGTTTACATTCACTGAGCTCCACGAGATAGGAGTTTAGATTGAAGATGCAATGAAATAGGGGTTGATTACCGATGAAAATGAGCAGCCTAAGAGGCCTTTCACGCGCAGTTCCAATGCAACCATGAGTGCGAGCACAACTGCGCGGCCATCTGATGTGAATGTTGTCACCACAACACCCAAGACTGCTAACCCATTCACTAGTACAAATCCACAAACCTCAAACAACCAGGTCCGATCTCAAAGGGTCTTTACCCCATTATATATGCCTTTATCCCAAGCCCTGTGCGTGCTGATAAAAAAGGGGCATCTTAAGCCGTTAAAACAACGCCCACTACTCGATCCTCTCCCACTGAAACATAACCCGGCTAAATACTATTCTTTTCACCAGCAGCATGATCACAACACTGACCAACGTTACAAGCTGCGTCATGAGATTCAAGATCTCATCTATAACAAGGTGATAGCACCACCCCAAAAGCCAAATGTGACTACCAACCCTCTTCCAGCTCACAACCAAGTTCCCCCACCCCGGAACCTAAATCTAATACATACACTGGCCATCGCATATGACCCCAACGCATATATTACCGCTTCTTACCTACCCAATCTAGCTGTGTTCATTCAAGAAGGCACAAACTTGTGCATAATGGATGGATTTTTTGGGTATAACCAGATTTTGATGGCACTCGAGGATAGAGAGAAAACTGCTTTCATTACATCATGGGGAACCTACTATGACAAGGTGATGTCGTTCGGGCTGAAGAATGCTGGGGCTACCTATCAAAGGGCTGCAAGCAAAATTTGGCATGATATTATCTACAAAGAGGTCAAGGTGTACGTGGACGACATGATTGTCAAGTCTAAGGAAAGAGAGGGCTACTACACCGCACTGAAAAAATTCTTTCAACGGATTAGAGAATACAAACTGAGGTTGAATCCACAAAAATGTACTTTCGGTGTAACAATAAGGAAAATGCTGGGTTTCTTGACAACACAAAAGGGCATCGAGTTAAATCCTTCCAAAATCAAGGCTATCCTGGAAATGCCACCACCAAGGACTGAAAATGAGGTGCGAGGCTTGATGGGTAAAGTGCAATTCATAAGACGGTTTATTGCAAGATTAACCTTGACTAGTGAACAACTTTTTGGTCTCCTGAAGAAAGGAAAGAAGTTTCGATGGGATGATCGGTGTCAATTCACTTTCAAGCAGATCAAACAGTACCTTCAGAATCCACCTGTGTTGTTGCCGCTAGAGCCAGGGAAGCCCTTGATTTTGTATCTGTCAGTAACAGACACGACAACGGAATGCATGCTTACTCAGGAATCTGAGGATAAGGTAGAGAAAGCCATTTACTATTTGAGCAAGAAAATGCTGGATTATGAGACCCGCTACACCTCATTGGAGAAAGCTTGCTTAGCCTTGGTATGGGCTACCAGGAAGTTGAGGCACTAATTGTTAGCTCACTTCATAATTCTGGTTTCGAGATTAGATCCCATTAAATATCTCTTTAAAAAACCAATGTTTATGGGTAGGCTAGCCCGTTGGTTACTTCTTATTTCCAAATTTGATCTGAAGTATGTCAGTCGCAAGTCGGTCAAGGGGAGAGCTATAGTGGAGTTCCTGGCAGATCACCAGTGGAAGGGGATGAAGCTGTAGAATACCTATTCCCAAATGAAGCCATTCGGCAAGTTGATGAAGAGATTTGGATAATGTACTTTGACAGAGCGTCTAATCAGTACGGTTATGGGATAAATGTGTTGCTGATAGCACCCGACAATTCCTATATATCTTTAGCCTTCAAACTCTAGTTCAAGGTATCCAATAACGAAGCAGAATACGAGGCATGTATCGCTGGTTTGGAAGTCGCCTTGGAACTAGGGGCAAAAAGGTTGGACGTTATCGGCCACTCAAACCTAGCTGTGTCTCAAGCAAATGGAGACTGGAAGGTCAAAGAAGAAAAGATGAAGATTTATCACCAAACCCTGGATATTCTGATTCCTAGGTTTGAGAAGCTGACTTTCACGCATCTACTAAAAGAGAACAACAGGTTCACTGATGCCTTATCAACTATATCTTCTATGATAGCCATCCCATTTGGAGTCCGGATGCGTTTGATCATCATTGAGCAGAAGTATACGCGGCCTATGAGACTATCACCGCGATAGATGAAGCACAAGATCAAAACCCTTGGTACTATGATATCTAGAACTTCTTGAAAAAAGAGGTTTATCCACCAGGGTCAAATGCCAAAGATAAGACGGCAATACAGCGGATGGCCGTTCAATTTATCATCTGCGGAGGTAAACTATACAAGAAAGGTCATTTGGGAATGCACAAGTTGTGTGCCGACGCAGAGGAATCAAAGCGCCTAATGGAGGCCATCGATGGGGGAGAGTGTGGAGCACACATGAATAGAGTAATGTTAGCTCAGAAGATTCTCAAGCAAGGTTAATAATGGTCTACTATGGAGGAGGATTGTATTGGTTTTGTTCGACGATCCTATAAATGCCAAATTCATGCTAATCGCATGAATATCTCGCCGTCAAAGCCGTACAACATGACTTCACCATGGCCGTTCTCAATCTAAGGAATTGACGTCATCGGTGTAGTCACACCGAAAAGGTCGAATGGGCATGAATACATTCTGGTGGCAATTGATTAGTTCATAAAGTGGGTGGAAGCTCAGTCTCATGTAGTGTTGAAAGCAGTGCATGTGGCTAAGTTCATCTAAAACAATATCATTTTTTGATATGGAGTCCTAAAAGAGATCATTTCAGATAATGGCTCCCACTTTAAGAAAGAAGTGATCGACTTGTTGGAGAAATACAACGTGGTTTTCCATAAGTCATCTACATTCTGGCCGCACACCAACGGAGCCGTTAAGGCCGCCAACAAGAACATCTATTTTGCAGAAGATGGTTGAGGCCTACAGGGACTAGCCAGACAAATTGCAATTCGCACACTGGGGCTATAGAACTTCAATCCGGACGTCTACTGGGCAACTCCTTGCTCTCTTGTCTTTGGGATAGAAGTTGTTCCGTCAATCGAAATAGAAGTCTTGTCACTACGAGTTATGGTTGAGTGCCAAATAGCAGAGGGGGAT
This sequence comes from Camellia sinensis, assembly GCF_004153795.1. Taxonomy (NCBI): domain Eukaryota; kingdom Viridiplantae; phylum Streptophyta; class Magnoliopsida; order Ericales; family Theaceae; genus Camellia; species Camellia sinensis. The sequence goes on from NW_021026861.1 coordinate 1,199,557, forward strand.
TGGCAACAGAGCAGGTTCAAAGAACTAATGTTGTTTAATGAGAGAAGGCTCAAAGCATTGTACCATGTTCAGGGTTATCAACGCAGAATTACTAGGGCTTTTAACAAGAAGGTTAAGTCTCAGAATCTCAAAGAAAGGGGTTTGGTGCTGAAAGACAACCGAGCTCCCATCCATGACCCCAGGGGCAAGTTCAGACCCAATTGCATTGGTCTTTACATCATCAAGACTATCTGTTCGGGTGGAGATATTATTCTCATGGACCTGGATGGCCTAGAAGTTTCCCAACCAATCAACATGGACAAGTTGAAAAAATACTATCCCTGAGAGGCTTGCTAGGCTGAAAACCCGGAAGGGCGACTTAGGCAAAAGTTAGAGCACAAAAAAATTAGAAATAAAAAAAAAAAACTGAGCTCGCAAGGTTGAAAATCCTAAAGGGCGGCCTTGGCAAAAGTTAGAGCGTAAATGAGAGTGTTAATACTCGAGTGATCCCAAACCGAACTACTTAAGGCCTGATTCCCATCTTCGAGATACGTAGGCAACTTCATCCTAAAGTTCGACTGTAAACACCTCCAAATCAACTATCTTGTCTGAGTGTATGATCAAGTCATCTTTGTCCATTCTTTATCTGAGAGTTCAGTTGTGATCTTTATTCTGAGAACTGCTTATAGTGCTGAGTAGTGTTATTCAGTCAAGGGGCAATTTGTGATCTTTGGATTCGGGGTTGTACATCTCGAGGATAGATTCTGTGTGTGTCAAAGTGGTGATCCTTATCGAAAATGGTTTTGAAAAGTTTTGATAAAAGTTGACTTTGCTCAAATTTTACCTTTTACAACTTAGACCATTTTTGGACCAAAAGGAAAATTTTCAGTGCTCACAACTTTAATTTCATTGATTTCAATACAACGTTCTCCAACTCTCGATACAAATTACAGTTGCTTTTATTACATGAAAAAAACTTGAAAAGTAAAATCAAAGCAATAAACTAAGGGGCATCGATGAATCAGGTGCTCGTGCGTCCCCCACTCGTGCTCATGGAAGCTTCTGATGCCAAAGTGGGCCCGGTTTGTGCCTTATCTTCGAGCCAAGTTAGGCACTCGCTAGAAAGGGCGCAACTGAAACTAAGGGCAGGAGCCAGAAGTTCCCTCATCCTCCAAGCAGTGTGGTACCTAGCCAAATGTGAACCACAGGTAGGGAATGAAGCCGGGTACTCTACCCCCTCCTCTGGGCAAATCTGATCGTGTCCAAACTAACACTTGAACCGGAATGGAAAGTAGAATACATAGTGTGTTAGGCCGATTAATTGAATACTAGGCTGCCGAGTCATGCTAGTAGCTCATTTCGGTCAAGTTAAGATAAGGGCAACGCCAAGCAATGTCAGCAGCAGACCTATTGCACACCCAGTTGCACCACCATTCCTCATTCGAGAAATCTACTAGCTGTTGGCGGAAGAAGTATGCTTGAGCTGAGTATGCAGGGCAAGAGTTCACTACTTTCAGCTTGTCCATTAGCCACACCTGGGGAGGGATAAAAGAAAAGAGAGATTAAAGAATAGAGAAATATATGTTAAGAGAAAAGTGAGAAAAGGGCTTTGAGAGAAAAACGGAGCATGAGTGCTGAGTGATGTGAGAAACACATATTAGAAAGGGTGGGAAACATTTACCTGAAGGAGTAATGGACTTCCTGCAAATTTGGTAGTCTCTCGCTGATGGAAGGCGTCTAAGTCCATCAAAGTCTCGGTCAATACCAAGCCGATGCAACTCTTGCCCTCTTTCAAACCTTGGGCACTTCAACTAGACGAATGCTAGACCCTCCGAAACTAGGGGCAAGAAGGAAATGTGCTAGCATACACAAGCAAAGGGCGTGTTGCCGAAAACCCAGCCAAAAAAGATTACTTCAGTCACCGACCTCAGAAAATCGATGAATCAAGCTGGGAATGTCCAGCTCTCCATTGTGAACCAAAGATCGAGCCTCATGTGGCGTGAGCCCACACATCCGTCCCAAAGCTTTGATGTGGCCGAAGTGGAACTGAGGTATGCTTTCTTCATTGCGTCGGGATTCCATTAACATTTGAAATTCTTTAATTGTCAGGCACATTTCTTGTCCTCCGAAGCTAAAGATATGTGTAATGAGGTTCCAACATCTAGCCACGACATGAAGGAAAGGAAAATGAAGTGGAGAACGACTCAGCGGGAAAAGTGCATTTATGTCGAAACCGTAAAAATTCATCTTTTCTGAGCTGTCTAAAGTTGCAATCCAATCTGAGAGTTTTTTGGCAAAAACTGGCTCCATTTGTGATGAATTTGTAGCTGAAATGAAGAGATCACGAAGCTCAACCTTTTATAGAAAATAAGGTAGTGAGTGGAAGCCAGGTGTTAACAATCTAGAGGTTCTTCACTTTGGTGGCCGGCCGGCCTCTGCTGATGGATGGCAGGCCACTGTTGGTAGCCAGCAAATCCCTATTCAGGTCGGCACCCTTCCTCTCAAGTTTACTGTCTACCTTTGTGCTGAATAGTGCTGGAAGTAAGTGTTTTGTTCTGCTCTTTGTGTGTTTTAGCGTCTTGTTTTGAGTCCTTTTTGGTTTTAGCAAGTTCGTTGAGTTGTATTTGTGTTGTTTTGTATTGTTAATCGAGTTGCAGTTATGTTGTTTTATCGAGTTGTTGTTGTGTTGCTTATCGAGTTGTATACTGCATTTTGTATTTTGGTTGTTGTTTGGTTCGCTACTCGTTTAAGCATCTCGTTTTAATCAAACGTTCTTGGCCATTTCAATTCCCTATCCATTTCATCCATATATGGTGCTCATGATGCCAATATATATATATATATATACAAACACATTTTTCATAAAAAATTGCGAGTTTTTATTCCGATCATGGCTTTTTACAAAAGAGGAGTACAATTTTTTAAAAGCAAAACAGAACTTCCTAAAGCTATACATGTGCTAATACTGCTAGCAAACAGAAACTAGCAAACTACAAAAAATCAGCGTTGGTCGCCTCAGGCTTGAGAAGCCCTCTTCGTCCTCTTCCTCGAAGGAGAGGACTTTGCAGCACTATCTCACTCGGCGCCACTATCTGAATCTGGATCAGAACCGGAGCTGGTGTCATCTCTGCTCTCCGCCTTAGAGCTTGCCTTGACATGGACTCTACTCCCGGAACCCAAGCTGGCGTCATCACCTCCACTCTCAGATGAATCTGAATGCTGACTCATTGCCTTCTCAAGGTTGCTCGTCTTAGTATCATCATCACTCAGAATATGCTCTGAAGGGCCGCTCTCGGCTTGGGTGTCGCTCGCTCTGCCTCGACCGCAGACCAGAGCCTGTCTCTCTCTCCTCTCTGCTGTCGGAGGAGGTACCACTGGTACGGGTGATGTAGCTGTTGCTGGTGCCATCGATATGGGTGGAATCTGAAAAGGCAGTTGTCACATATCAGTTACAACATGCGTATCAGATGCAAGCACAGTGTGCATAATGAGTATATGCAGAAGTTAGATATAATGTGTGAATACAGTATGTGAGTGCAGTGTGTCAAATGCAGTGTATCGATCCAGCGTATCAATACAGCATGGGAAGTTTTCAGTTGAAATGTCAGTGTGTCAGTGAAAATTTGATGCCTACATGAAAAACTAAAGAAATTACCTGAATACCGTAGAGGCTAAGTAGTGCCTCTCTCCTCTATACCATCCCTACCAAGGAGGCTATCAACTCGAGAGCACCTTCCGTAGACTCGATGGATGCCTGCAAATGCATTTTGAATGATTAGAATCTGCAAATGAACATATCTGAAATGAAGTATAGGGTACAAATGTAAAGTGTGGTTCATACCTGAGTCGGGCCTCGATTCCTGACAAGTGCATGTCCGGCTGCTGCGGGCTCAATCGGAACCTACTAGGGATCCCCGATATGCCGCCAGCATGTTAACTCAGTCGAAAGCTTTGGCCAGTTAGTGACCTGCCTAGTAGGAGGGGCCCTTCGTGTCCTGGCCCTCATTGCTCGAGTCCTACCCGCCGTAGGGGCACCTGCTACTCTGCCTACATGAGCACGAACACCAGTCAGAGGCAGCATCAAATGTGTCCGAATGAAGGCTGTATAATCCCCTTCCCAGTGAAAGTAGTCTGCGTCCAAGCCCTCCGTGAACTAGATCTTCTCCTTAAATGAGAGGCTCTTTATGGCCCTCATAGATGCTAGAGGAGGCATGGGCACTACTGGCTCAAGTAAGCCCATCGTCTGGCGCATGAATCGCTCACCTAGAAACCAGGCTTGACACACCGGGTCCTCTAGCAGAAGTCAAAAATGGGAGGCCCCCCATGCACCAGCATATTGATCTCTAACTCCAGCCAGCATCAACGCCCAAGACTGCCAAGCTATCTGTAAACAGGGGTATATACAGATGGTTAGTCGTTGTCAGTTGTTGATAAAGCAAAATTAACTGTGAGTTTTGGGTTACCTCTCCCGCAGCAACTCTGTCGAAGTACCGGCGAAAGACTGCAAAGGTCTCTCGAGTCCTCTGTAGGCACCTGCCATCGTGCTGGTGAGAGGATAGCATAATAGAAGGCATCTCCACCTCTGGCTCTGGAGAAAGGGTCAGGAAATACGCGTATACCCATAGCTGCAAGGAAAAGGCAACAGTGAGTATATAGTGTACTGAAAGTACAAGTGCAGATGCAAAAAGTAGAATGTGTAGTGTAGTGTGCAGAATGTACAATGGAGAAAGTGCACTGTATAGATGTAAACAATGCAGTATGCAGTGTATAGAAAGTGCAAAGCAGAAAGCGCATAAATAGAAGACAAAAAATGTAACCAGAGATGTAAAGCGTACCTCCCAGGCTCGGCAATAGCCTCTGACTCTATCTCCCCTCCTGCGGGACGTGGAGCTCATATAGCCGTACAATGTGGCAAGGCCAGCGCCGCCCCAATCATAGAGCCAGACCAGAGATAAGTCTGCCAGGGCTCTCAAGAGATACAACCCTATGGTATTCCACATGTTCGCAAACAATGTGGTACCGAAGAAGAACATCAAAAAGCCTTGGGCATAGTGCTCGGTCTCCTCTGGTGTCTATAGCTCTCTCCCTCGGAAATACTCGGTGAACCAGCTATATTATACCATCCCCGGTCGGAAGAGAGGTGGACGTGCTCCTAGCAGATGTAGCCAGGCAACCTCCCACCGGCCCATGTCCTTATCGTAAGGGATTAGATTACCCCCTACTTCTACGCCCATGAGCATGGCAAAGTCGTAGGGAGTCATCTCATCTCCCCGGTGGTGGAGAAGTGAAAATGCACCGAGAAGCGGTCGACTTGCATTATGGCACGATAGCCCCATATAGAATAAGCCGAAGTTGGCCTCGTCAATGATGTGGTGCACACCGGCAGGGAGCTCCATATACCAGTCCCTCCCGGACGTGGCTCCATAGCCCTTACTAGAGCGAGAGTCCTCCTGTGATCAGAACAGTGATATACAGTGATATGAGAACAGGCAGATGAAAAGGCAGTGCAAGAAATACAGTGCAAGAGTATGATTAAGGCAAGAAATGTATTATAGCTGAAGTAACTAATACAGTTAAAGTAAGAAATGCAATGTACAGTGAAGAGAACGTGAGAATATAGTGTATACCTCAGTGGTGCCATAAGACAAATAGGAGTCCAGCTCTCATAGCAAGAGGTCCTCTAGTGCGCGTTACGCAAATGCTTTGAAGTACCTGATACTCCTGAGAGGTAGCACATGTATTGAGGATGGTATGTTGCCGGATCAAAGGGACGTACTCCCAGTGGTAGTATCTTGGGCTCAGGCTTGTCTTCCATCTCTGCCGGAGGTGGAATCTCGAACGAAGCTCCGTCCTGGGGTAGATCATCCGCCATCTAGAAAGAAGATGCAAAAGTGGTGAAAAATGAAGAAAAGCGGACGAAAAAGGGCAAACTTTGAAAATGTCAAACCCTAGGAGAGAAAGTGAAGGGAAAAGTCAAAGTCGAGAAAAATGTACAAAACTCGAGAGAAGCTTAAGGAAAACAAGCCTAGAATGGTGAAACTCCAAGAAAAGGCACCGAAATCAAATTTCAATCGGTTCAAAGTGAAGGAAACAAAGAGGATTTAGGGAATAAACTTTGTGTGGGGTGTTGGAAAACACGTAGAAAGTGCGGATCTAGAGAGAAGGAGCACCTAGAGAGAGAGAGGGAAGAATTTCGGATATGGGGTTGTGTGGAAATGAAGTGCCAAGCCTTACATTTAAATACCCAAGCCAAAAAGGCCAAAAAACACTTAATCTGCCACGGGTGGCCAGCAGGCCACATTGGTGGCCGACAAAGGGTATTGAAGGCCGGCAGGTGGCCGACGACCTCCTTTTGTGGCTGACAAGTGTCCTATGGCTTCCCCTGGAGTCCTAATGCTGTTTTGTGTCCTTGGTTTCCAAGAAGTGTGGGGGATTGTTCACTGTTGAGTTCAGAATGTCTCTGCGGAAGCTCAAAACTGTGTTTTCGGTGCGCGATGTTTGTCATTCGTTAACATGAACGAGGTGTATCCTTTAAACATATTGTAACTCTTCCAGGAGGTAAATCGAAAGTTTGCTATTGGATTTTTTTGTTATGCTTTGTACCTTGCGTGGAATATGCATTTCGTTTTGATGCATGAATATGCATTTCTCCATTGGTATATAGAATATGCATATTTCATGTATATGTATTTCACGTTATTGCATGACTATGCATTTTGCTTCTATGCATTCAATGTGAATCATGCATGGAATATGCGTTCGCTCTTGAATCATGCATGCACTATAAGAAATTGCACTTTTGGCGACTAAAATTTTAGTCGCCAAAAGTCAAATTTTTAGTCGCCGAAGCGTTTTTCCGACTAAATAGTTTGGTCGCCGTCTTGGTCACGGAAAGATCGTCAGGGAAGGTATTGGCGACTAAAAAATATTTAGTCGCCAAAAGTCCTAAATTGGCTACTAAAAAATTAGTTGCCAAAAGGAAAGGTATTAGCGACTAATTTTCTTTAGTCGCCGAAAGTCAGCGATTGGAGATTGAAAATTTAGTTGCCCAAAGTTTTCAATAAATGTGTTTTTTTTGTTTTAGCGACTTAGTCGCTAAAATCATGACTCCTTTTTAGCTTCCAAGTTTTTGGTCGCTAAAATCATGGTACTCCTTTTCGGCTACTAATTTTTTAGTCACAAAAAACTTCTTTTTTTTTTGCTACTAACTATTTAGTAGCCAATAAGTTCTCTTTTTATTTTTTGGCTACTAAATGTTTAGTCACCAAAAGCAATTTATTAATTTTTTTAAAATGCATAAATTGAATATTTTTAATTAATTTGTAAATTATATGCAGTCCATTATCAATGCAACCTGTAACCTGTAAATATACAGAATAATACATCTATCAATTATCATCTAAATCCATTATAAATAATATTACTCATTTCATTATCATATAAATCTACATCAACACCAACCAAGTATAATCTATCTAAATTAAATATTACATACAAAAACAATGGATTTCCAAAACAAAGAATTGTACAAAAATAAATGTCTTCCATATATAGAACAAATGCTCTTCGTACACAAAAATAAATATCCACAATAGCTCACGCAAAAGCAATTTCATATACAAAACAAATGCTCTTCCTACACAAAAATAAATATCCACAATAGCCCATGCAAAAGCAATCAGTTAAAAAAAAAAAAAACCATTAGCACTTATTCAATAAAATTGACATTTCAAATTATAACAATTATAAATTTAATAATTCTGATATATTATACTTTGCAAATTATTGTGATCAAATAGACAACATGTTATTGTAAATGAAGTGCATGGTATGGTCCCCCTAAATCAATGGCCTGCAAAAAGTACCATTAGAATTTGAAAGGGAAGTGAAAGGCAAATGATTCATAGTGCTTTGTCAAGAAACTCAGGGTCACCCAAACTAGCAAAAACTCAGGGTCACCCAACCTCCAGTTCCTTCAGTGCTTTGTCAAGAAAAACTGCAATAGCAAACAAACAACATGATTAGGCTTTCCCGAAAGGATACTGAAGTATATATTTACAAGTATCAATGTTTACATGTCCACATCTCTTAAAAAAAATTTGTCTCATAAACCACCAAAATAGAATGAGGTTTCAAAGTGGAAGCTTAATGTGAAAGAAGGAATTGAACATTAGAATGGATGCTACTGAAATGCTACCAAACAGTTGTTTATGATCCAAACACAAATTGCTAACAAATCATTTGTCACCCTGGCATCAGCAACTCACTCATATAAATACCAGAAAAATGGTGATTAATATCCAAAATTACTTCAACAAACATGGGAGGCCCAACTCCAATATTATTTCTTTCTTATAGGTGAAACATAAATACACATTTTTTATTTTCCATGAATCAACCAAAAATTTGGAAGTTTACACCTAAACCAAAATCCACATTTCTTTGTCACTAGTCAAATTGTTGAAACTTAAGAATGTCAAGAACTTCATAATGAATTTACATGAAGATGAGATGTAAAAATTGGTTACAATTTTCATCCAAAATTAAAATTTTCATGCTCATAAATGACATAAGAAATAAGTGATGCTGTATTTTATCAAAACTGTTATTCAATATACCCTATGCCAAAGTTGTTAAAGCATCAATTGGTCCAACAAACTCCTGACTGACTTATCAAAATTATATCTCCAATATATATATATATATATTGACAATAAAATTCTGCTCTTCCTTTTACTTCAGTGCAAAAGAGTAAGTGAACCCATGCTAAACATTGCCTCCTGTTTCAAAACTTGTTCTTGAAAAAAAAAAAAAAAACCACGATTTGGTACTGATCAGTGAAATTATTGGATGAGATATCATGGTATGATGATCACCAAGCCTAATAAGGTGGAAAAGGTCCATCTACAAATAGTCAATAAGCATTTCCTGGATTTATTATATAGAAACAAGCTTTCACAAATATAAAGAGTAACATGGCAAACATCAACAATATCCCCAAGGAACAGAGTGCCATATTCAATACATATGGTTTAAGATCAAAGATTTCAAAGGAAAAAGGAGAAAAAAGTTTCAGAATACCTTGATCAGATATTTGTCACCCTAGATATGATCTCATAGAACCCTAGAGAAAGAAAGAACAAAAAAGGAATATCTACAATTCCATGCCAAAAATCATCTGTAAAAAAAAAAATTAATCATTAGTATTGACCACATAGCATTGGCATATTTGAAATTATAAAAGAAAATTATATAATGCAAAATCTTTACATTACCCTTATGGGTCTTCACAAGCAAGACTGTTACTTATATCAAGCACTCATCTTCCATGCCAAAAGCACTAATATAGCATCTGAATTAAGTTTAGGGGGTATTCAGCTCTAACTCCCAACCTACGGGTCCGAATTACGTTTCGTCAGTTCTCACAAGTTCTATTTGTCATGGCGAAGCTATCCGTGCGAGCTACACGGTCATTCGAGGGCTGCTTTGAAATTTTGCCCCCAAAATGCCCTTTTTCAACAAAGTTTAGGGCGTATTCAGCTCTAACTGCCAACCTACGGGTCCGAATTACGTTCTGTCAGTTCTCACAAGTCCTATTTATCATGGGGGAACTGTCTGTGTGAGTTACACAGTGGTTCGGGGGCTGTTATGAATTTTCGCCCCTGGAAAGTCCTTTTTCGACTAAGTTTAGGGTGTATTCAGCTGTAACTCCCAACCTACGGATCCGGATTATATTCTGTCAGTTGTCACAAATCCTATTTGTCATGGGGGAACTGTCTGTGTGAGCCACAAGGTGGTTTGGGGGCTATTTTGAGTTTTCGCCCCCGAAACGCCCTTTTTCGACTAAGTTTAGGGCGTATTCGGCTTTAACTCCCAACCTACGGGTCCAAATTACGTTCTGTCAGTTCTCACAAGTCCTATTTGTCATGGCGAAGCTATCCGTGTGTGCCACAAGGTCGTTTGGGGCCTGTTTTGAATTTTCACCCCTGGAACGCCCTTTTTAAACTAAGTTTAAGGTATTTTCGGGTCTAACTCCTAACTTACGGGTCCGAATTACATTCCGTCAATTGTCACAGGTCCTATTTGTCAAGTGAAAGCTGTCCGTGGGAGCCACACGGTGGTTTAGGGGTTGTTTTGAATTTTCACCCCCAAAACGCCCTTTTTCAACTAAGTTTAGCGCGTATTTGGCTCTAACTCCTAACCTACGGGTCCGAATTACATCCCGTCAATTCTCATAAGTTTTATTTGTCATGGAGAAGCTATCTGTGTGAGCCACATGGTCATTTGGGACCTGTTTTGATTTTTTGCTCCAAAAACGCCCTTTTTCAGTTAAGTTTAAGGCGTTTTCGGCTATAACTCCCAACCTACACGTGCTAATTACATTCCGTCTATTGTCATAGGTCCTATTTGTTGTGAGGAAGCTGGTTGTGACATCCATACGGTGGTTCGGGAGGCATTTTGCATTTTCACCTCCTTAACGGCCTTTTTCGGTTAAGTTTAAAGCGCTTTCTGCTCTAAATCCCAATCTGCACGTGCTAATTACATTCCGTCTGTTGTCACAGGTCCTATTTGTCGTGAGAAAGCTGGATGTGACATCTGTACGGTGGTTAGGGGCTGTTTTGTAATTTTGCCCCCATAATGTCCTTTTTCGGTTAACTTAAAGGCATTTTCTGCTCTAATTCACAACCTACACTTGTTAATTACATTTCGTCTGTCGTTACAGGTCCTATTTGTCATGGGGAAGCTGGTTGTGATATCCATACGTTGGTTCGGGGGCTGTTTTGCATTTTCACCTCCTTAACGTCCTTGTTTGAATAAATTTTAACAAAGAAAGCTACATAGGTTTGTCTCTAGGTATCCGATTCCTTTAATTTAACCTGATATCCAAGTACATTACAAAATATTCCTATTTCTTAACAAATTTCATTTATTTTCTATAATAGAATGGTGTGCACAATATGTCATAAAGCATTTTATTCCTATTTTCTGTATAGTTTTACGATTAACTCGAATTGGTAAGTATGTTTGTAGGTGAATGTCTAATTACACATATTGTCTACATATCTCATACTCATATCCTTATCCAAGTATAATGTCTGACAATGATACTCTATACATTTAGAAAAGGATAAATTACACGAACCTCTCCTAAAGTTTACAAAAAATACAAGCATTAATTTCGGTACATTTAGTACAAATAGTGCAAAGATACATGATACTCCTACCCTCATCATATCATAAAATCCACTATGCAGGTAATTTTAGTGTGTAGTACGCAAGTTGGAACTTCATTCATCATGACTAATGCTATACAGTTGCATTTCATGGAATGATAACAAGCATGTTTAGTGATAAATGAACTTAAAATACACATGTTTAGTGATGAAACAAAAAGAATTGATACAAAATGATTTTTTTCCTACAAACTAATAAAAGATATATTCTAATCATCTTTGTATACTAGGATGTATAATTTCAAGAATTATTAACGAGTCAACAAAGGCCACACACGGTTACTAGACCAAAACCTAAATAAATGGTTACCACATAACAGACCAGCAGAAGAACACCATTACTATCGTCACATGTTAGAAGTAGACAAGACTTACTCGATGCTTCAAAACTTTTCTGCCAATCAAAGGCAGTACAAGTGAAGCAAATGACTCAAATCTACAAAAGATGCTTAGAGCCCAGATTCTACGTTGAAATCTACAAAGATGGAAGATACAAGGTGGGGGAGAGAGAGTAGCCATAGTCAAGTGGGAACTTGAGCAATGTGGTACATAATTAGAAGTGAAAAGGTAGGGGCTCGACACTTTTTGTTAAAGAGAAGGTTCCCATGATATATGACTTAGGATTTATTATCTTAAAAATTCCTCTAAAAAAATCATAAATCAATTTAAAAAGAAAAGCACCCACTACATCGGCGTGGGTATGTATGAAAATAAAACAAAATAAGAAATTTCCACAAGAATATATTTTCCTATAAAATCTAGAAAAGAAATCAACAGATCAGAAAACTTCCTGGTTAACCATAGCTGAAAGAAATTTATATGCATATTCAATTGCTGAGTATCCCCCTAGTATAAAAAAAAAATGTCCATTTCCCATCCAGATACACCACAGGAAGAAAAGGTCAAATATAAAGAGGAAAGATTCAGATTGGGAGAGATTGATCAATAGCTGAACCTAACCCCTACTTAAGCTGAGGAGTCTGATTCCTCTAGAGTGATATTTCCTAGAGTGATCTTAAAGTGATATTTTGGATGACTGAGATTTAATTCTACAAAAGTTGAGAGTATAATAATCATTTCACCTTCTAGCTCTTAAGCCCTAACCCTATCACTCTAAGATCATTCTAGGAAAAAATCACTCTAGTGGATCCGAACTCTAAGTTGAGGTCAGCTATAAGTTTTTCAACTAGAACTTTACAGATGCGGCCTATAGCCTGTTCAAAAGTCCGGTAGGCCTCTGAGTCCATTGAGCTGATTAATTCACATCCATACTCAAATTGGAACCGATTTAAATGCATATCCTACATGTGCCACAAATATACTCAAAGTATTCATAGTTGCAATTTCATTCTTCTAAACTTCATAAAAAATCTATCATTAAATCCACTGTTTCTTAAATCTTTATAATTTGCAGAACATGTACTTTATATTGGTAGTTTAAACTTGCTATGAATCTGTAATGTACATGTGTTCATAGATTTTTTAAGTTATATATATTATGTCTTAAATAAAATGGAAATGAACCCTATTATTCAACAAAACATGAGTCTGCACTGGCAAATTCATGAATCCACTATAACATTAGCCCAAACATAACTTGCTCTTTAGAAAACCCACATTTGCACTTGCAATTGAGAATTTCATTGCAATTTACTCTGCATCCCTTCCATAAGTGCTATGCAACATAATCAATTAAGAACGTATAATTTATCAAATCAGACATTGACTTAAATTTGCAATTGATTTTTACAAAGTTAACAAGATTCAAAAAGTCTAGAAATAAACAATTAAAACTAACCAAAATTATCACAAGGTTCCATTTCATCATCATGAGAGTTAATGTCCATTCATGGCTGAGGTTTTTTTGAAACGCCCAATACATGTTTATGTACCCACCAAATTATGAAGTTTATATAATGAACACTCCTTGACAGTTGCACATAAAGAATAGGTGATCCTAATAATGGAGGTAAAGTGAATATATACATGGACTGTAGACTGCCTGGAACTTCGCTCTGTGCGCGAGGGCGCAAATCGTTGTTCTTAGCTACTACAGTTCGGACTCATGTCACGGTTTTGAATCTAATCTCACAAAGTGCAATGTGAGACCGATAAATCACCAAAGAGTCCAAATCTGGCAAATCGTTTTGGAAAATCGATTTTAATAAAGAAGTGCCAAACATGGACTGTTTTGCTAGATACAGAGTCGCCAACTAAATATTTTATTTTTGGAAATTTAGGAAACCCTAACTCGTGCGTAAGGCCACGTGTCCGTCATCACCAAAGTGGCCTCGGCTCGGGAACTTGGGTACAAGAGGGGAAGGTCATGCAACGAGCACCCCCGCTCACCCGATCAAAGGATCGGCCTTTACTAACATGATATGTTGTTTTTGAAAACACATGTGTTCTTATTCCGGTTATTAACCTAAAATTACTATGTGATGCGCACAGCATACAAGTATAGACTAGATCACCTAAGTTGGAACAAAACATTTCATGTTCGTTTGTTTGAAAACGGTTTGAAGTTTGCCACTCGCAAGTAGGCTAAGTCGGGGATTTTGCCACCCTCAAGTGGGCTTAGAAAAAATGATTTGCCACTCTCAAGTGGGCTTAAAATGCACATTTGATGAATTGTCCCAATTCAAGCAATGAAGCCCTCATCCACAAGCATTCATGCAGTTAAACACGTAAGCAGTTAGCCTCATGGCAAGCATGCTAACATGGCAACATATACATCTCATGCAGTATGCTAAAGCGTAAACACTCACAGTGTACTCCGAGCCAAAAAGAAGCCAGTTAGTAATCAATGCATGATCCTAGCTATGTCAAGAATGGCTAATGCAACACATGCAAAATGCAACTAAGATAGGCTCGGCTATTCTAAGATGTCATGTGAAGGCAACTTGATACATGTATTCAAGTAAATGTATTGAAATACAATGCAGTTTGTATAATGCGCCGAGCCCGGTGCATGCAATACAGATGAATGGGTGGAAACATGCAGAGCATAAGGATGTTAATTGAAACATGCCCTAAAACTAACCATCGTAAGCGGTTAAGTAAAAGGGAGAAACAAATTGGGGTTGGAAGACATGCATCACACACCCGCACGCTTATTACAACAGTTATGCCCTCTCGACGGAGGGTCCGAATAATAAACTAACTAGCTATGCTAAGCTAATTAATTATTACACAACCGAATTGAAACAAATAGCTACACTAAGCTAGTTGAGATATTACACAACAAATCAAATGATTAAATTACATGAACTAATCATGAATACTGAAAAGGCCTCGCGGGCGATGAAGAGATGCATTCTCGGTCAGCTTCGCTCAGAAATCCACTACCGTGCCTCGTGTTGCCTCTGTTTGCACACTTCTGGACTTCTGAAAATTGTGCCAACTTCCAAGGTACTTCTGACTTACCTTATGAACACTCTGAGAGGTGGTCGGCCAAGAGGAATGGTTATCGGCCATGTGTAATAGTCATCGGCCAAATTTCAAGGCTATCGGCCAATTTTGATAGCCAATCGGCATACTAAGTGGTCGATCAGCCACTGCTTCCTACAAATTCCTCATTTTGCTGCAACAGAGCACTAACAGAGGCATGGCAGTGTATTTGCAAGAAAATGTGTGTGCAACCACACTCCTTATCATGTCTAAAGGTCAAAGGAGTGTAGTGCTCGGCTCTCGAGCCATCAATCACGCATCTCAATGCATGATGGCCAAAGAGGCCGAGTTGCACAAGTCAATGGCAAATGAATGCACAAAAACACATAAATGCCTTAACCTCTATCATGCAAGATCAAGAGGGTCGGCGACCGAGAATTGAGGGCCGGTTTGATAATTCAAAACAATGCAAGTGGAATGTGCGTGGCAACGCAAGTGAAGAGTTTCCAAACACAATGCAACATAAGATGAACATGTCAACACAATGCAAACAACAAGCATGCAAATATGAGGCAATGCAACAAGCATGTAAACTCAATGTAATGCAACAATATTCAAACAACATGCCCAATGGACTTAAACCAAATATGGACAGACCTCAATCGTGCCAAAATCAGTGGCCATAATGCTGAAATAATGGCATGAAATGCAAGACAATGCATGCACATGCATTGGCCCATCAACTAGGCCTAAGAGCACAACTCTCAAAAGTGCTCAACGAGTGACAAATGTAAGAATATAGCCACACTATATGCTCTGAAATTAGGTATGAAATGATGCCAAATCATTCAAACAACAAAAGCATGGCATGCTAGAAGGCTCAAAGCTTGAAGCTAGCATAGGCACTTGCACTATAGCTATACAAAACACGAAGCATATGGCCAAGACAACCCAAAAAAGTCCTAGAACATGTCAAAATGATGCTAAAACGTGTTTGGAAGGAAGCCAAAATAAGCTAGCATGGTGATCATGAATCATGAAATATGCAAGGCCAAAAGGGAGGATGACACTACACCAACTAAGACCAAGCATGGGATGGCTTTGCCAACAAAAATCAGAGTTATATCATGGCAAAATAACCCTAAAAACACATAGCAATGATAGCTCACAAGCTTAGGTAGGAAGGCGTACACAATGGCTCATATTTAAGGCATAAAGAACCAACCTTCCAAAGCATGGAAAGAGTTACAAAGCATCAAATGTGTGAAATATGCAAGTGTATGACCACATTACATGGACTTAAATCACATATGAAATGATGCCAAATCATGCAAATAGCCCAAGCAATGCATGCTAGTGGCTTGGAAACTTAAAGCTAGTGAGCTAGAATGCATTATAGATATACAAAGCAATGCATGCATGACCAAAACAACATAAATCAGAGCTTAAGCATGGTAAAACATGAACAAAACTTTCTTGGTGTTAAGCCAAAACATGTTAGAATGATGGTCCAAAAGCAAGGTGCATGTTAGGCTAGCAAGGGGAATTGCACTACAAGTGCAAGGAGCATGCAAAGGGCTATCAAACCAACCCAAAACAGAGTTATGGCATGATAAAACAACACCAAAAACATGCTGAAATGGAACCAATACATGCTAGACAAACATGCTACTTTGATGAGCCATCTATACAAGCATGCAAGACATAAGGAGAGGGGATGACCCTCCCCTATTTAAGACCTCAAAATACACTTTCCAGCACTGAAATTCCTCTGGAATTCAGTGGTAGAAAGGTCATGCAAAGACTAAAACAAAAGCCTAAAGTGGTGGCCCAAAACAAGGCACAAAAGGGGGTAGACCACCCCCAACACCAACAAGACCTTAAACAATCATTTCAAACACTTGAAAATGAAGCTTTTTACAGTTGAGAGTTAAGCCAAAATAAGCATGCAAATAAGGCTAAGTAAGCAATGAGCACAAAGCTTAAAAGAGGGTTAGTGACTCACCCTTGTAGAACAACTTCAAAGAGGCAACTCCAGCAACTTTCTGAGCTAAAAACCAAACTTTGAATTCAAACAAAACCCTCAAGTACCTCAGCAACAAGAGTATGGTGTTTGAGTAGGTGCTTTAGTGCAAAAGTGTGAAGAAATTACACTTTTGAGCACAAACAAGTGCAAATATAGAGAGAGATGAAGAAATATATAGAGAGAGAGTGATATATATCTTGTATATCAAATTTCAGAACCTCTGAAAAGGGAGAGGGGTCTCCCTTCTAATAGAAAATCAAATCTCAAGCTTGTTGAGCAAGCTTGGGGTTTGATTCAATCCCTCTATACACGTGTATGGAGGATAAAATCTGTGCTCACCAGCTGTCACAGCTGGCACAAAAATATCTGCAAAAGCAAATAAAAAGGCCTCGGCTAAAAGATATGGCCGATAGTCCAAAAAAAGTGGCGATCGGCCAACAAGAGTGCCGATCGGCCATCACTGATAGCTGATGACAAGAAAACAAGGCCGATAAGCACAAGGCTTGGCCGATGGGTTGTAGGGCTGGCCAACACGCCACCCTCTTCCCTTAGAAACAAAACCACAAGTCCTTAGTCCACAACCAAGCACAAAACAGACAAGTTGAGAGGCTCTAAGGCAAGGCGCGCAGCTGAGACCTTTAGGAACTCAAAACGAACACGAGCATGGATGATCTTCGAGTGTTCGAACGATGACGTCCAAGTCTTGAGGACGGTCAAAAATAGGGTGTCTACAGTTGCCCCTCTTTGACAGAACTCGAAAGTCATAAGATGACAAGAGTGAATGTCAAAGCCCAAAGACAACCCATTTTTTACGAGGCCGAAGACTTAGACAAACGTATAAGATTATAAAGAGATGCGCTCGCAGGCAGGGTCAACATGCAAATGACATGCACAATACCGAACATAACTTATGATTATGCAAAGAGGGCTGTAATGAAGCAATTATGCAAAATAAATGTAACATTTTAAGCAAATGCTATGTAAAGAAATGCTACAGCAAACTCGTACACAAGCATATACGTAATCACGAACCAAACTACATCACATGTAGAAAGGATGCAAGAAAATTATGCAATCTTAGCGGACATGTGCGCTAGATACACAAAGCGAACGTGTGATGGAAACACAAAGTGAGCATGTGATCGATACACAAAGTGAGCATGTGTGATAGATACACAAAGTGAACAAAATGTGATAGATACACTAAGTGAACATGTGTGATATATACAGAAAATGAGAATCTGCGCAATAGATACACAAAGGTAAACAAAGTGTGATAGATACACTAAGTGAAGAGAGTGTGATAGATACACTAAAAGTAAGCACAAAGTGTGATATATACACTAAGCGAAGCTAAGTGTAATAGATACACTAAGTGAAGAGAGTGTGATAGATACACTATATGAACAAAGTGTGATAGATACACTAAGTGAAGCAAAGTGTGATAAATACACAAAAGTAAGCACAAAGTGTGATATATACACTAAGCGAAGCTAAGTGTAATAGATACACTAAGTGAAGAGAGTGTGATAGATACACTATATGAACAAAGTGTGATAGATACACTAAGTGAAGCAAAGTGTGATAAATACACAAAAGTAAGCACAAAGTGTGATATATACACTAAGCGAAGCTAAGTGTAATAGATACACTAAGTGAAGAGAGTGTGATAGATACACTATATGAACAAAGTGTGATAGATACACTAAGTGAAGCAAAGTGTGATAAATACACAAAAGTAAGCACAAAGTGTGATATATACACTAAGCGAAGCTAAGTGTAATAGATACACTAAGTGAAGAGAGTGTGATAGATACACTATATGAACAAAGTGTGATAGATACACTAAGTGAAGCAAAGTGTGATAAATACACAAAAGTAAGCACAAAGTGTGATATATACACTAAGCGAAGCTAAGTGTAATAGATACACTAAGTGAAGAGAGTGTGATAGATACACTATATGAACAAAGTGTGATAGATACACTAAGTGAAGCAAAGTGTGATAAATACACAAAAGTAAGCACAAAGTGTGATATATACACTAAGCGAAGCTAAGTGTAATAGATACACTAAGTGAAGAGAGTGTGATAGATACACTATATGAACAAAGTGTGATAGATACACTAAGTGAAGCAAAGTGTGATAAATACACAAAAGTAAGCACAAAGTGTGATATATACACTAAGCGAAGCTAAGTGTAATAGATACACTAAGTGAAGAGAGTGTGATAGATACACTATATGAACAAAGTGTGATAGATACACTAAGTGAAGCAAAGTGTGATAAATACACAAAAGTAAGCACAAAGTGTGATATATACACTAAGCGAAGCTAAGTGTAATAGATACACTAAGTGAAGAGAGTGTGATAGATACACTATATGAACAAAGTGTGATAGATACACTAAGTGAAGCAAAGTGTGATAAATACACAAAAGTAAGCACAAAGTGTGATATATACACTAAGCGAAGCTAAGTGTAATAGATACACTAAGTGAAGAGAGTGTGATAGATACACTATATGAACAAAGTGTGATAGATACACTAAGTGAAGCAAAGTGTGATAAATACACAAAAGTAAGCACAAAGTGTGATATATACACTAAGCGAAGCTAAGTGTAATAGATACACTAAGTGAAGAGAGTGTGATAGATACACTATATGAACAAAGTGTGATAGATACACTAAGTGAAGCAAAGTGTGATAAATACACAAAAGTAAGCACAAAGTGTGATATATACACTAAGCGAAGCTAAGTGTAATAGATACACTAAGTGAAGAGAGTGTGATAGATACACTATATGAACAAAGTGTGATAGATACACTAAGTGAAGCAAAGTGTGATAAATACACAAAAGTAAGCACAAAGTGTGATATATACACTAAGCGAAGCTAAGTGTAATAGATACACTAAGTGAAGAGAGTGTGATAGATACACTATATGAACAAAGTGTGATAGATACACTAAGTGAAGCAAAGTGTGATAAATACACAAAAGTAAGCACAAAGTGTGATATATACACTAAGCGAAGCTAAGTGTAATAGATACACTAAGTGAAGAGAGTGTGATAGATACACTATATGAACAAAGTGTGATAGATACACTAAGTGAAGCAAAGTGTGATAAATACACAAAAGTAAGCACAAAGTGTGATATATACACTAAGCGAAGCTAAGTGTAATAGATACACTAAGTGAAGAGAGTGTGATAGATACACTATATGAACAAAGTGTGATAGATACACTAAGTGAAGCAAAGTGTGATAAATACACAAAAGTAAGCACAAAGTGTGATATATACACTAAGCGAAGCTAAGTGTAATAGATACACTAAGTGAAGAGAGTGTGATAGATACACTATATGAACAAAGTGTGATAGATACACTAAGTGAAGCAAAGTGTGATAAATACACAAAAGTAAGCACAAAGTGTGATATATACACTAAGCGAAGCTAAGTGTAATAGATACACTAAGTGAAGAGAGTGTGATAGATACACTATATGAACAAAGTGTGATAGATACACTAAGTGAAGCAAAGTGTGATAAATACACAAAAGTAAGCACAAAGTGTGATATATACACTAAGCGAAGCTAAGTGTAATAGATACACTAAGTGAAGAGAGTGTGATAGATACACTATATGAACAAAGTGTGATAGATACACTAAGTGAAGCAAAGTGTGATAAATACACAAAAGTAAGCACAAAGTGTGATATATACACTAAGCGAAGCTAAGTGTAATAGATACACTAAGTGAAGAGAGTGTGATAGATACACTATATGAACAAAGTGTGATAGATACACTAAGTGAAGCAAAGTGTGATAAATACACAAAAGTAAGCACAAAGTGTGATATATACACTAAGCGAAGCTAAGTGTAATAGATACACTAAGTGAAGAGAGTGTGATAGATACACTATATGAACAAAGTGTGATAGATACACTAAGTGAAGCAAAGTGTGATAAATACACAAAAGTAAGCACAAAGTGTGATATATACACTAAGCGAAGCTAAGTGTAATAGATACACTAAGTGAAGAGAGTGTGATAGATACACTATATGAACAAAGTGTGATAGATACACTAAGTGAAGCAAAGTGTGATAAATACACAAAAGTAAGCACAAAGTGTGATATATACACTAAGCGAAGCTAAGTGTAATAGATACACTAAGTGAAGAGAGTGTGATAGATACACTATATGAACAAAGTGTGATAGATACACTAAGTGAAGCAAAGTGTGATAAATACACAAAAGTAAGCACAAAGTGTGATATATACACTAAGCGAAGCTAAGTGTAATAGATACACTAAGTGAAGAGAGTGTGATAGATACACTATATGAACAAAGTGTGATAGATACACTAAGTGAAGCAAAGTGTGATAAATACACAAAAGTAAGCACAAAGTGTGATATATACACTAAGCGAAGCTAAGTGTAATAGATACACTAAGTGAAGAGAGTGTGATAGATACACTATATGAACAAAGTGTGATAGATACACTAAGTGAAGCAAAGTGTGATAAATACACAAAAGTAAGCACAAAGTGTGATATATACACTAAGCGAAGCTAAGTGTAATAGATACACTAAGTGAAGAGAGTGTGATAGATACACTATATGAACAAAGTGTGATAGATACACTAAGTGAAGCAAAGTGTGATAAATACACAAAAGTAAGCACAAAGTGTGATATATACACTAAGCGAAGCTAAGTGTAATAGATACACTAAGTGAAGAGAGTGTGATAGATACACTATATGAACAAAGTGTGATAGATACACTAAGTGAAGCAAAGTGTGATAAATACACAAAAGTAAGCACAAAGTGTGATATATACACTAAGCGAAGCTAAGTGTAATAGATACACTAAGTGAAGAGAGTGTGATAGATACACTATATGAACAAAGTGTGATAGATACACTAAGTGAAGCAAAGTGTGATAAATACACAAAAGTAAGCACAAAGTGTGATATATACACTAAGCGAAGCTAAGTGTAATAGATACACTAAGTGAAGAGAGTGTGATAGATACACTATATGAACAAAGTGTGATAGATACACTAAGTGAAGCAAAGTGTGATAAATACACAAAAGTAAGCACAAAGTGTGATATATACACTAAGCGAAGCTAAGTGTAATAGATACACTAAGTGAAGAGAGTGTGATAGATACACTATATGAACAAAGTGTGATAGATACACTAAGTGAAGCAAAGTGTGATAAATACACAAAAGTAAGCACAAAGTGTGATATATACACTAAGCGAAGCTAAGTGTAATAGATACACTAAGTGAAGAGAGTGTGATAGATACACTATATGAACAAAGTGTGATAGATACACTAAGTGAAGCAAAGTGTGATAAATACACAAAAGTAAGCACAAAGTGTGATATATACACTAAGCGAAGCTAAGTGTAATAGATACACTAAGTGAAGAGAGTGTGATAGATACACTATATGAACAAAGTGTGATAGATACACTAAGTGAAGCAAAGTGTGATAAATACACAAAAGTAAGCACAAAGTGTGATATATACACTAAGCGAAGCTAAGTGTAATAGATACACTAAGTGAAGAGAGTGTGATAGATACACTATATGAACAAAGTGTGATAGATACACTAAGTGAAGCAAAGTGTGATAAATACACAAAAGTAAGCACAAAGTGTGATATATACACTAAGCGAAGCTAAGTGTAATAGATACACTAAGTGAAGAGAGTGTGATAGATACACTATATGAACAAAGTGTGATAGATACACTAAGTGAAGCAAAGTGTGATAAATACACAAAAGTAAGCACAAAGTGTGATATATACACTAAGCGAAGCTAAGTGTAATAGATACACTAAGTGAAGAGAGTGTGATAGATACACTATATGAACAAAGTGTGATAGATACACTAAGTGAAGCAAAGTGTGATAAATACACAAAAGTAAGCACAAAGTGTGATATATACACTAAGCGAAGCTAAGTGTAATAGATACACTAAGTGAAGAGAGTGTGATAGATACACTATATGAACAAAGTGTGATAGATACACTAAGTGAAGCAAAGTGTGATAAATACACAAAAGTAAGCACAAAGTGTGATATATACACTAAGCGAAGCTAAGTGTAATAGATACACTAAGTGAAGAGAGTGTGATAGATACACTATATGAACAAAGTGTGATAGATACACTAAGTGAAGCAAAGTGTGATAAATACACAAAAGTAAGCACAAAGTGTGATATATACACTAAGCGAAGCTAAGTGTAATAGATACACTAAGTGAAGAGAGTGTGATAGATACACTATATGAACAAAGTGTGATAGATACACTAAGTGAAGCAAAGTGTGATAAATACACAAAAGTAAGCACAAAGTGTGATATATACACTAAGCGAAGCTAAGTGTAATAGATACACTAAGTGAAGAGAGTGTGATAGATACACTATATGAACAAAGTGTGATAGATACACTAAGTGAAGCAAAGTGTGATAAATACACAAAAGTAAGCACAAAGTGTGATATATACACTAAGCGAAGCTAAGTGTAATAGATACACTAAGTGAAGAGAGTGTGATAGATACACTATATGAACAAAGTGTGATAGATACACTAAGTGAAGCAAAGTGTGATAAATACACAAAAGTAAGCACAAAGTGTGATATATACACTAAGCGAAGCTAAGTGTAATAGATACACTAAGTGAAGAGAGTGTGATAGATACACTATATGAACAAAGTGTGATAGATACACTAAGTGAAGCAAAGTGTGATAAATACACAAAAGTAAGCACAAAGTGTGATATATACACTAAGCGAAGCTAAGTGTAATAGATACACTAAGTGAAGAGAGTGTGATAGATACACTATATGAACAAAGTGTGATAGATACACTAAGTGAAGCAAAGTGTGATAAATACACAAAAGTAAGCACAAAGTGTGATATATACACTAAGCGAAGCTAAGTGTAATAGATACACTAAGTGAAGAGAGTGTGATAGATACACTATATGAACAAAGTGTGATAGATACACTAAGTGAAGCAAAGTGTGATAAATACACAAAAGTAAGCACAAAGTGTGATATATACACTAAGCGAAGCTAAGTGTAATAGATACACTAAGTG
Organism: Camellia sinensis; assembly: GCF_004153795.1. NCBI lineage: Eukaryota > Viridiplantae > Streptophyta > Magnoliopsida > Ericales > Theaceae > Camellia > Camellia sinensis. The sequence continues at coordinate 1,223,304 of NW_021026861.1, forward strand.
AAGAGAGTGTGATAGATACACTATATGAACAAAGTGTGATAGATACACTAAGTGAAGCAAAGTGTGATAAATACACAAAAGTAAGCACAAAGTGTGATATATACACTAAGCGAAGCTAAGTGTAATAGATACACTAAGTGAAGAGAGTGTGATAGATACACTATATGAACAAAGTGTGATAGATACACTAAGTGAAGCAAAGTGTGATAAATACACAAAAGTAAGCACAAAGTGTGATATATACACTAAGCGAAGCTAAGTGTAATAGATACACTAAGTGAAGAGAGTGTGATAGATACACTATATGAACAAAGTGTGATAGATACACTAAGTGAAGCAAAGTGTGATAAATACACAAAAGTAAGCACAAAGTGTGATATATACACTAAGCGAAGCTAAGTGTAATAGATACACTAAGTGAAGAGAGTGTGATAGATACACTATATGAACAAAGTGTGATAGATACACTAAGTGAAGCAAAGTGTGATAAATACACAAAAGTAAGCACAAAGTGTGATATATACACTAAGCGAAGCTAAGTGTAATAGATACACTAAGTGAAGAGAGTGTGATAGATACACTATATGAACAAAGTGTGATAGATACACTAAGTGAAGCAAAGTGTGATAAATACACAAAAGTAAGCACAAAGTGTGATATATACACTAAGCGAAGCTAAGTGTAATAGATACACTAAGTGAAGAGAGTGTGATAGATACACTATATGAACAAAGTGTGATAGATACACTAAGTGAAGCAAAGTGTGATAAATACACAAAAGTAAGCACAAAGTGTGATATATACACTAAGCGAAGCTAAGTGTAATAGATACACTAAGTGAAGAGAGTGTGATAGATACACTATATGAACAAAGTGTGATAGATACACTAAGTGAAGCAAAGTGTGATAAATACACAAAAGTAAGCACAAAGTGTGATATATACACTAAGCGAAGCTAAGTGTAATAGATACACTAAGTGAAGAGAGTGTGATAGATACACTATATGAACAAAGTGTGATAGATACACTAAGTGAAGCAAAGTGTGATAAATACACAAAAGTAAGCACAAAGTGTGATATATACACTAAGCGAAGCTAAGTGTAATAGATACACTAAGTGAAGAGAGTGTGATAGATACACTATATGAACAAAGTGTGATAGATACACTAAGTGAAGCAAAGTGTGATAAATACACAAAAGTAAGCACAAAGTGTGATATATACACTAAGCGAAGCTAAGTGTAATAGATACACTAAGTGAAGAGAGTGTGATAGATACACTATATGAACAAAGTGTGATAGATACACTAAGTGAAGCAAAGTGTGATAAATACACAAAAGTAAGCACAAAGTGTGATATATACACTAAGCGAAGCTAAGTGTAATAGATACACTAAGTGAAGAGAGTGTGATAGATACACTATATGAACAAAGTGTGATAGATACACTAAGTGAAGCAAAGTGTGATAAATACACAAAAGTAAGCACAAAGTGTGATATATACACTAAGCGAAGCTAAGTGTAATAGATACACTAAGTGAAGAGAGTGTGATAGATACACTATATGAACAAAGTGTGATAGATACACTAAGTGAAGCAAAGTGTGATAAATACACAAAAGTAAGCACAAAGTGTGATATATACACTAAGCGAAGCTAAGTGTAATAGATACACTAAGTGAAGAGAGTGTGATAGATACACTATATGAACAAAGTGTGATAGATACACTAAGTGAAGCAAAGTGTGATAAATACACAAAAGTAAGCACAAAGTGTGATATATACACTAAGCGAAGCTAAGTGTAATAGATACACTAAGTGAAGAGAGTGTGATAGATACACTATATGAACAAAGTGTGATAGATACACTAAGTGAAGCAAAGTGTGATAAATACACAAAAGTAAGCACAAAGTGTGATATATACACTAAGCGAAGCTAAGTGTAATAGATACACTAAGTGAAGAGAGTGTGATAGATACACTATATGAACAAAGTGTGATAGATACACTAAGTGAAGCAAAGTGTGATAAATACACAAAAGTAAGCACAAAGTGTGATATATACACTAAGCGAAGCTAAGTGTAATAGATACACTAAGTGAAGAGAGTGTGATAGATACACTATATGAACAAAGTGTGATAGATACACTAAGTGAAGCAAAGTGTGATAAATACACAAAAGTAAGCACAAAGTGTGATATATACACTAAGCGAAGCTAAGTGTAATAGATACACTAAGTGAAGAGAGTGTGATAGATACACTATATGAACAAAGTGTGATAGATACACTAAGTGAAGCAAAGTGTGATAAATACACAAAAGTAAGCACAAAGTGTGATATATACACTAAGCGAAGCTAAGTGTAATAGATACACTAAGTGAAGAGAGTGTGATAGATACACTATATGAACAAAGTGTGATAGATACACTAAGTGAAGCAAAGTGTGATAAATACACAAAAGTAAGCACAAAGTGTGATATATACACTAAGCGAAGCTAAGTGTAATAGATACACTAAGTGAAGAGAGTGTGATAGATACACTATATGAACAAAGTGTGATAGATACACTAAGTGAAGCAAAGTGTGATAAATACACAAAAGTAAGCACAAAGTGTGATATATACACTAAGCGAAGCTAAGTGTAATAGATACACTAAGTGAAGAGAGTGTGATAGATACACTATATGAACAAAGTGTGATAGACTTTAAAATCCTATTCATGAATCTAACATCATGAAGCAATTTCTTGGCAATTTCTTATTCAAAACCCAATGATTTTTGGCTCACTTGGACCCAACACAAAAAATGGTTAGGACCCACTTTAATATTTAATTAAAGTCACTACACTTTAATATTAAATTAAGTCCCCAAAAATTATTTTTTCCAATAATTTCTCCATTTTCACCGTTAAAGTTGGAATCCAAATTTAACAAATCAAAATTTGACCATACTGTACTTTAATTTAACCACCACTTCAAAATCATAATTAGCACGACTTTAGAAGAAAAAAACAAAACATATGATCCACTTTTAAGATGTGTGGACAATAGAATTGTTGAAAAAAATATTATGGTAATTTTAATGTGAAATTAAGGTCCTGTTTGGTAGAGTTGTGGAAAAGTGATTATAACTTATAACCTAACAACTTATAGCTTATAACTGTGAACATAAGCTGATTTTTGACTTATAAATTAAGTTTCTCCTCTCCCACTCAATGAATAAGTTGATTTTTGACTTACAAAAAGCTATAAGCTGTATTGTTAAGCTGAACCAAACACATCAAAATAGTTTAAATTAAGCTAAAAGCTGAAATAAGCTGGAAATAAGTTTTACCAAACAGGGCCTAAATTAGGTTCTAACCATTGGTTGAAGTGAGATTAAATAAGTTTAGATTCTTTGTAACAAGATCTTTACATCATAAAAAGAATGACGAAAAACTATTAAGAGTTGAATGAGAAATTGTCTTATAAAGTTGACCTCATGAATGAGGCATTAAGAATTATGTATAACTACCAATCCCACATTGATTGTAGAGGAAAACATTAATGGGTATTTGAACCTTAAGATTTTTATAAGGGCATGAGCCTTTTGGGGCATCTAAATTTTTCAAAGGAAGGAAGTTACGGATGCTTCCAGGATGGGCTTGGGCCAAAGCTATGCTCTAAGTTGGTAATGCAAAAATTACCACGCGCGCGTGTGCCGCCTGGCCAGACTAGGTCCAGGGGCTTGGGTTTGGGTTGGGCCAGTTTTGTTTGCTACATTTGTTGTCAGCCTTCATGGGAGGCTCTTCCTCTCTCCTCCATTGTGTATAAAAGGAGACCTCTTCTTTGATTTTGGGGACAAAATTTTTGGCTTCGATACTGTATAGTCAGTCTGTCTAAATATTTTTCTTCCTGTGAGAGAGTAAGGCTATTGTTCGTTCGCCGGAGCTAAACAAAAGGTGTTTTTGCATTACCGGGTCTATACCGTCGTATCTTAGGAGACAAACGCCGATATACCTCCAGCATCCATAGTGAGGTGACAAATCTGTTTTTAAGAACTAGCCTTCATAATCCCAACACGCTCGTGTGCACGCACAAACACGAGCACGCACAAACAGAGAGACAGAGCGTTTTTTTTTTTGTTTTTCTTGATGGGAAGAGACAGAGAGACAGAGGAATACAATGTGGAAATACTGAAAACAACCAAGAAGTTATTGGAGCTTCTCTCAGAGGGACTAGGTTTGGATGGGAAGGTTTTGAATTCTTCTTTGGGTGGTGATGAAATTGAATTTGAAATGAAAATCAACATGTACCCACCATGCCCACAACCTCAGCTCGCCCTCGGAGTTGAACCTCACACTGACATGTCTGCTCTCACTTTACTTGTCCCCAATGACGTTCCCGGTCTTCAAGTTTGGAAAGACGGTAATTGGGTAGCTGTCAATTACTTGCCAAATGCACTCTTCGTCCATGTTGGTGATCAACTTGAGGTAAAAATACTCTTCTCTTGCTCACCTAGAAATATCAAACAAATGAACAAAAAGTCTAGTAAAAGGAAAAAAAAAAAAAAAACTCAACACTTGGAGAAAATTGCATTGAATATGACAGTAATGATTCAAATTTAGCATATATATGTGAAAACATAGAGTTCTTCAAGCAATGGGTCTATTTGACAGTTTTTTGTAAGTTGAAAGCTAATAATTAGAAACAGAAAGCCAAAAGCACTCATTCGTGTACTTCTCAACAATCAGTTATTTATTTTATTTTACATTTTATAAATATTTTTGCCTCATAAGTTAAAAGCAGAAACTGCATCAAACATTGGCACAAATTTTCAAAAGAAAAATGCTGTAAACATCTGCTGCACTAGACAGGGCCAATATCTAGCCTGACTTTAGTGAAAAAATTCAAGATTCAGAAAGCGTTTCAGTGCTGCAACTTACAAAACATTTTGTTTCAGGTACTAAGCAATGGTAAGTACAAGAGTGTTCTTCACAGGAGTTTGGTGAACAAAGAAAGGACAAGAATGTCTTGGGCTGTGTTTGTCGTGCCTCCTCATGAAGCAGTGATTGGACCTCTTCCAGAGCTCATTGATGAGAAAAACCCAGCAAAATATTCAACCAAAACATATGCTGAGTACCGTTATCGCAAATTCAATAAGATTCCACAATAATTGCATTTTATTGAGCTGAGAGGTTGGCATTGGAAAAGTCTATGCTGGTTCTCGATATTAATATGTCTGTTTTTGTCCCAGTTCCACTCAAGTATGATTGTGCCTCTACAGAGGAACTTTCAGGATTTGTGGGTACAGAATTGTTTCTGGTTCAGTTCATATATTGCTTTTGCTGAGAAATTATCTTCATTACAGTCCAATGTATTGTACCCCCTGAATGTTTCTTAAATAAGATTATTTCTATTATTCAGTTTGAACTTAAATTAATCCATGAAACCATCTCATACTTGGTATTGAATGATAATATCAATAACTAAAAATGTTTGCACTTGCCTAAAACCTTCCCCTAAAAGAATGAATAAACTAAGAAGAAAAGTGCTTTAGTATCAGAATATCTGAATAGATTTACATATCAATAGTTGCAGCAGAATTGTAGAACTGTGCTAAGGTGCCCAAACTATGAGGGAAATATCGAAAACTTCCTTCTAGCCTTTAATATCCTAAATAACTACAAAATAAGACTAAAGTGTTAATCACATGATTTCAATTGGGCACAGGCAAATCCACAAATTTACAACCTTAATGCTTCTTTTATTTTGTTATTTTCTAGATCATATAATGGACTACATCAAAGTGTCACGATTTGGTTGAGAACATGTTGTGATAGGTTCCGGAAATGGAGAAATTGTCAGTTTTCTCCTTAAAATTTATGCAAAGATAACCCTAGATAAGTCAATAATGAGCCCTTTGTAGGATCACAAAATTAAAAACACAACACAAGAAGGATCCTAAACAATAGTGTGAAGAAGAACCAACAATTCTAGACTTTAATTTAAACTATAATAAGCAAACCATTAACTTAAGAAAGAGGTGTTGGTCTTTTGGCTCATATCATCATTAAAATTAGGAAAGGAGGAAACAATCACCTATTGATTGAAGCATACCCCAATTAATTGGATGGTTGATTTCAATGTTATGATGTTATAACACCATGAAATATACCCAGTTTTAATCTTTTATAGCCAAAACAAAAAATAAAACTGATTTATAGCTTTAAAAGTGCTCGAATAATCTCAACCTTTCTTTATTTTGTTTACTCAAAACTCCGACTATAGAATTTTCGCTTTCTAGGTTATGCTTCACAAGATTCAAAAACCAGGCTAAGCAACAAAAATGTGAATTCATCTAGTAATGTTTTTGTATTTCTACTTTGTTTTATTCTATTTTCTGAATGGTGGAATCCATCCAAATTTAGATAATTTTATCCACAAGCTGATAATTTTATCCAACTTGTTCAAGATTTATCGGAATAAAGCAAAAAATAGTAAAGAACAAGCCTTAACATAAAAAGGAAATACAAAATTATCTCTGAGATTGAAACGCAAAATGCAAAAAAATATAATATTAACAAAAGTTCGAGAATATATTTATAAACAATAGCAAAAGGATATTAATGATAATCATAGTGATTTTCAGACAGTAATAAAGGCCAGATCGGACACATAAAACGCAGTCAGGTCTAAACAGCTACTAAAAAACAATCACTTTACTTAAGCCATTAAAACACCATGCAGTGTACAAGAAGAAGTAAGAATTGAGTTATTGAATTTCATTAGAGAGACTGCAACAACTAAATGAAAAATAGAATTACGTGTTGGAGCAATCTTCTGTGTAAATAAAATAAATTGAAACTAAATCAAATAAATAAATAAATAACGTACCGAATTTATTTATCAAACCGAATTTAAAAATCAAAGACCAAGTCGAGTGTGTGACACGCTGTCCTTAAAACAGATTCGCCCCGCTACGGTACTTACGGTTGAGTGGTGTCTATCTCCCAGGATACAATGATTTTCACAAATTTGTAGTAACACTCCAAACAAATTTGTCCGGCGAACTAGAACCTTGTGTTCTATACTCTCTTTAAATTTACTCTAAAACTAATATGAAGAAATAATGCAAATAGAAAAATCTGGACAACAAGAGAAATAAAATTCAGACAGATTTTCCGTGTCCAAGACTGTTGGAAATGGTCTGAATTTATAGGCAAAAAACTGACCCGAACAGGTACCAAATTGAAGTGAATAGGTGCACATTTAAATTGAACAGGTGCAAACACTATTCAAACAGATAACTGTTGAATAGTGATCTGTCCGTTGCTTAGATCAATTTTTCAAACTGTTTGAAAAAGTATTCGTTAGTGGAACAGTTTTTTAAACTGTTGGAACATTTTTATTAAACTGTTTGAACAGTTTAATCAATAAAGGAAGAGGTACATTCTTAGGAAATCACTTAGGAAACCAAAATTTGAATTTAGATTTAAATTAAATTCTCATAATAATTATTTTTGAAAAAATTCAAATGAATTTTGTCTAAAAAATTAATGTTAGACCTGAAAACGACATCAACTTCCCATTCACTCATAAATGGTCTAGATGTTTCGTTTTCACCGTGTGACTTGCCACGCGGCAAGGAACACATTACCTCTTCGGACACAACCCAAAAAATAGTTGGAGCCCACTCAATTTTGGGCTCAAAGATGGCCCAAAAAAGCCTATATTACACCATTTTTCGAATAATCCCCCACATGAATGGCATTTGACAGAGAGAAAATGCAACAATATGATCTAAATACAGAGAGTACAGAAATTGAAAATATTCTACAAAAGATAGGTAGCTTTTGACTTTGAACCTTCCCTTGTGAGACACTATTGGATTTATTAGTTAACCAGTGAACATGATGTCTTGAACTGTTCAGTCGTTTGTGTAAACCAAGATAATAGAACTCACACAGTATATCCCCAGACACAGTTTAGTTCTCACTATTGTGTTCATTTCGGCCCTAAACAACCTGGTCTTTCATGAGTGCTCCTGAGAATTGTAGCTCTTCACAAATCTCATAGAACCGGCCCAGTTCACACTCACATAAGTGATTCCTATGAAGAGTATCCTGCCATACTCTACTAGGTTTACTTGGATATAAGAATCATTAAAATTTTACTTAACCTAAAACGCAGCAGACATCACTTATTTCATCATAGAAATGGGTAGGAGTTAAACTCCCTAGTGATCTTTCTGAGTCATTCACAACTCGGTTGTCCCTTTGAACCTAGATCTTGTGATCTCCAGTCAACTAGGTTGGGTTGCCGTTGTGGTAACTCTTATTTAATAGGCTTAAGTTCCATTCCCCTCGATGAATTCTCAACTAGCTCTCTTGCTAACCCTTTGGTTAGTGGATCCGCTATGTTGTCTTTAGACTTCACATATTCAATGGAAATAATTCCATTAGAGAGTAGTTGTCTTACGGTGTTATGTCGGCGACGAATGTGTCGTGACTTACCGTTATACATATGACTCTGTGTTTTACTTATTGCTGATTGACTATCACAATGTATGCAAATAGCAGGCATTGGTTTTGGCCAAATTGGAATATCTTCAAGGAAGTAGCGAAGCCATTCTGCCTCTTCCCCTGCTTTGTTTAAAGCTATGAATTCTGATTCCATAGTAGACCTAGCAATGCAAGTCTGTTTGGAAGATTTCCAAGATACAGCCGCCCCACCAAGAGTAAAGACATACCCACTGGTGGACTTTGAATCTGTAGTATCTGATATCCAATTTGCATCACAGTATCCTTCAAGTACTGCTGGATATCTAGTATAATTCAGCCCAATGTTATGAGCGAATCGGAGATATCTTAGAACCCTTATAATTGCTTTCCAGTGTTCTACGGGGATTACTCATATATCTACTTAATTTACTTACGACATAAGCTATATCCGGGCGAGTGCAGTTCATCAAGTACATTAAACTTCCAATAATTTGGGCATACTCTAATTGAGAAATACTTTCTTGTACATTTTTAGATAGAAACAAATTAACATCTACAGGTGTTCTAGCAAGATGATCATCATCTTTGTTGAATTTGTCAAGTATTTTCTCAATGAAATGAGATTGTGACAAAGCATAACCTTCTGATGTTTTGGTAATTTTCATACCAAAGATTACATCAGCAATGCCCATGTCCTTCATGTCAAAATGTTTATTCAACATTTTCTTGGTAGTTTTAATCATATCATTATTACTACCTATATGAGCATATCATCTACATAAAGACATACAAAGACATAACCTTTGTCTGTGTTTTTAATATAAACACATTTGTCACACTCATTAATTTTGAATCCATTTGACATCATTGCCTTGTCAAATTTCTCATACCATTGCTTTGGCGCTTGTTTGAAACCATATAATGATTTAACCAATTTACACACTTTCTTTTCCGTCCCTGGAACAGAAAACCCTTCTGGTTGTTCCATGTAAATTTCTTCATTTAACTCACCATTTAAGAAAGTGGTTTTCACATCCATTTGATGAATTTCTAGATTGTATAGAGATGCAATGGCAATTAGCATTCTAATGGATGTTATTCTAGTAACCGGTGAGTATGTGTCAAAGTAATCAAGACCTTCTTTTTGTCTAAAACCTTTGACCACAAGTGGTTTACAACCTGGTGGCAAATCCACCAATTTCCAAGTGTGATTTTGCAAGATGGATTCAACTTCACTATTGGTAGCTTCTTTCCATAAAGGAGCTTCAGGACTGGACATAGCCTCTTTAAAAGTTAAAGGCTCATTTTCTAACAAATATGTTAGAAAATCTGGACCAAAAGATATTGAGGTTCTAGCACGTTTACTACGCCTAAGTTCCTCTTCCTCATTTTGATCTAACTCTTATTCTTGATCATGTT